>JANHMN010000025.1:9470849-9501387 GCA_030674055.1 Rhabdomys pumilio
ACGGTATAGTCCTAAGCTATTCAATCCCTTGTCTGAGTCACTCAGAATCCCATTTCCCTACCTCTGTGTCTGAGGATGTCACCCAGTCCCATGCTCCTTCCTTCCTTGAATGTCAAGCTGGATTCCCAAAACAAGCAGAGAGACTGTCTTCATCTATCAGCTCCCCAGTCTACAAGGTAAACTGGCAAATATCCACATGAACAGCAGATTCAAATGCCTTATAGTAGAAAATAACCCCTTGTCCTGTGGAATGCTATGGCTTTACAGGGATCCATTCAAGGTTGAATCTCCAAAAGATGAAATGGGAACCAGGCCCTCTAGGTGAGCAGAGGGGCTATCTTTTTTTCCTGTATTTTTCTCTGAGATAAGGTTGTGAGAACATAACAAAACCCAAAATTGAAATCTTCAAAAGATTCAGGAGATGGTTCAGTGGGTAGAGTGCTTGCCATGCTAGTGTGAGGGTATATGCTTGGATTCCCAGCACCCGAGTGAGAAGCTGGGTCTGCAATCTCAGTCCTGAGAGCCAGAAACAAGAGGATCTTGGGCTCTCACTGGCTAGAAAGCTAGACTTGGTGAGCTCTCGGTTCAGTGAGAGACCTTGTCTTAAAAAATAAAGTGGTGAGCAGTTTTAGAAAGAAGACATGTAACATTGTTCTATGAACTCTACATATGTATGCTGATGTATGAACACACACACAGAGGGGGGAGGGAGGAAGGGAGAGAGAGAGAGAGAGAGAGAGAGAGAGAGAGAGAGAGAGAAGAAAGAAAATACGTACTTGAGCAACAAATAGCTATATACCTTGTGCAACTCCTGAGAACTTACCCTGGAGATAGAATCTTCTAGAAAACTAGTTCCTGAAAGATACTTTGCTGACCAATAGATTGTCATCCAGGGTTAGTTGCATCCGACTCTGCAAATGAGGAGGGATGAAGAAGAAGGGACAGAGCTCAGGGATGGGGAGGAGCTGCTCTGCCAGTGGCAACACAGCTCGAATATTAAGCAACTCCTTAGGGAAGGTTGCTGTTTTGTTCAACTGGTATTATTAAACCTCTCCAACACAACCATTCAGAGAGCGCCTGCCAGACTGTGCCCTCCTCTGCAGCTCAGATAAGCTGTAGATAAATACCCCTGGCTCCACAGCACTGACCCAGCAAAGCCCAAACTTCCCAGTCTTTGAGCTCTGCTCAGCGCTAAGTAATTATCCTTGGACATATTTACTGTTTATCTACCTTCGAATTTTAATGACAGAGGTGGCACTATGCCCATTGGGATTCAAAGCACGGGCGCTATTAAACTTGCTGCTGCACAGAGTGGCACTTAGATTTTGTAAGCTCTCTTCTCACCACATTCTAGCTTTTTCTGTGAAGGTTACAAAGCACTTCTTAATTGGTAAAGTCCAGCCCTCCTTGGTTAGAGGTTCTATGAATTCTCCTTGTTTCCCTGTCCTGGTTCCTCTGAGAGAACCATCCACATCTCTTAGAAGGGTGAAGGGAAATGGGGGCCTGCTCCCTGGGTTTCCTGGAGATTTCTGTAGATCCATGACTGACTAAGTCAACATGTCCTTCATTCTTCAAGATCACCTTCAACAGCAAAGCCTGGGATGGGAAAGGAGAGGGAATGAGAGTCAAGACACCTCTCAGGGCCTCAGTTTCCCAACCGATAGAGGGCATGGACTGAGTTACAGAAGTCCAAGATCCTCCTAACTCTACAGCTTATGGACATTATCCTCAGAGATCGCAATAAATTGCTCCCAGAGAGGCTGATGGTCCACCTGGGAGGCCTACCTCTTCATCTTCCCCAATGGGAAGAACTGGCCACAAGCCAGGCAGTTTCCACCTCCCAGGGACATGTGGCCTGAGAGCTGCCCAGACTCCCCCATTCCCCACGCCTTCACAGAAAATCACAGTGGGAGACCCCTCTTTGCTCTACTCCATAGCAGCCTAGAAATCCATAGATTCATCATAGGCTGGGCTGCACTTATAGCTGTCTGTCCCTGGCCTCCACGAGGAGAGGGCTTGGCTTCCCCCCAAAGGCTGGCTACCAGCCATGGGTGGACTGCAGGAGCCCTGGAAAGCTGCTGATCTTCAGCACATCTCCATACCCAATGTCACACAACTGATAAGTCAGTTTACAGCTCAGAATAGCAATGAGCAAGTTGACTGACAGCCTGGTAGTTTTATTTATGAAGCAAAATGTTTGATTAGCTTTCAGTCCCCAGTCTTTGCAACCAACATGATCTCTCTGAAATAAAGTCATCAACTCCTAAAAGTAATACAAAGCTTAAGCACAATAGTGCCATGGGGCATTGTTTGGGGCAAGGTGAAAAGGGAGGACATGGCTTATAGTTAGTAACTAAGGGACAGATGGAAGGTGACAGAAGGAAATGACCAAGCATAATGATGGACACTTATAATCTTTGTAATTGAGAGCTAAGGCAAGAGGACCACTGTGAGTTCAAGGCCAGTACAGGCTACATGGAGCATCCTGATAAGATAGGGCTATATAATGAGACTTTGCCTCAAATTTTCATCAAAATGGGAGTAAACGTTGATTCAGTGGTTAAGAACACCCATGCCAGGCAATTCACCGTCATCTGTAACTCCAGCTCCAGAGAATCTGATACTTTTTGGTTTCTGAGCACATCTGTATTCATGAGCAAGTATCCTATAGACACACACACACACACACACACACACACACACACACACACACACATAACTGAGGCTCAGGGAACATCTCAGAAGATGCTGGGGTGGAAAGATTTTAAGTACTAGAGGACCAGAAAATCTACTGTGATACTGTATCTCCTAGAAATGACAGGGACTCTTCACCCATGATGCTTCAACAATATGGCTGTCTAAACAAGATTTGAACAATGCAACACCAGTAGACCTGCTGGAAGATGGAAGTGGAATCTTACAGGACCCCACCACTAAGAAAGGATCTAAGACAACTAAGGGATGCTGAGAGAGGGAGATCTTGTCTTCCTCTATGATGGACCTCTAACAGGTTATCTAAAACCAAGTGATCAGCCCTGACATCAAATACATACAAGTCACACGAAACAGAGTGAATAAGCTGTGAGTTGTGTGTGGTGTAGTGTGTGTGTGTGTGTTTAACAATAACAACTGAAGAGGGAAGTTTAACCTCTTTGCATGAATAAAGAAGCAGAGGTCATGGAGTTGAGAGGGAGGTGAGGGATGGAAGAAGCAGAAGGAGAAAGAGTATGGAGTAGAAATGATATAAATATAGGGCTCATATGTAAAATTCTCAAATAATTATAATGAAATAAATGTGTGTATATGTGTGAGAGATAGATGATAGCCAGCCAGATAGACAGACCTATAGACAGACTATCTTAAACCAAATAGAGAGCTATGAATGACACCTGAGGTTGTCATCACTTCCCTATGTGTACTATGGCACACACATAAACACACACACACACAGAGAAAGAGAGATGGGAAGTGGGGAGGGAGGGAGAGGAAGAAGAAAAGAGAGAGGAAGAGGAAGAGAGAATTTTCTTTAAACTGGGAACTGAATATCCATTAAATCCTGACTGTAGATGGCATGCATTTTATCTCAAGTTTATAATTCATTCTGGTACTAGGGATCCATTAAGTCCTCGGGAATGAGGGAATGCCTTGATCAAGGCTGTGCTTTGGGGATGGGAAACTGGCAACTGCACAGAATTGTGAGCAGAGGCTGGAGGCGAAGATGCAGGCAGGAGGCTACCTTATTGCCTCTCCCAGGGTGCCCTAACAAGCTGCTGATTTATAAGGCTGTGCAATCTTCCTACAGTTGGGAGTAAAGAAAGGCTCTAGGTGCAAGAACATTTCAAACTTTTCCCTCTCAGGAAAAATAGATTTAAAGTCAATGTCAAGAACAAGAAATTGTCTGAGATACTTACAGTCAACCATTGGACTGAGGTCAGGGATCTCTATGGAAGAGTTAGGGGAAAGACTGAAGGAGCTGAAGAGGATTGTAACCCCATAGGAAGAACAACAGTATCTACTAACTCGGACCCATCAGAGCTCCCAAGAGGCTAAGCCACCAACCAAAGAGCATACATGGGTTAATCCGTGGCCCCCACTACATATATAGCAGAGGACTGCCTTGTCTGGCAATGGGAGAGGATGTGCTTATTCTTGTAGAAACTTGATGTCCCAGTGAAGGGAAATGCTAGTGGGGTACGGTGGGACAGGATAGGGGGGAGTATCCTCTCAGAAACAAAGGGGAGTGGAGATGGAGTGAAGAACTTATGATGTGGGGGGCAAGGAAGAGAGCAACATTTGGAATGTAAATAAATAAAATCATTAATAAAAATAAAATGTAAATTTTATAATTTTAAGCAAAACTCCTTTTCTCTTGCTCTTATTTTCTTCCTCTCTTACCCTCTCCCCCCTCTGTCTCTTCTCTCTCATTCCCTTCTCTCTGTGTCTTTCTGCCCCTCTCTCTCTCCCTCTCTTCCTCCCTCCCTCCTTCTCTCTTCTCTCTCTCTCTCTCTCTCTCCTCTCTTCTTTCTCTCTCTTCTCTCTCTCCCTCCTTTCTTCTCTCTCTTCTCTCTCTCCCTCCCCCCCTCTGTCTCTCTCCATGCTCATGGCTGGCCTCTACTCCTCTATTCCCCACCCCCTCTAGAGGTATTGGATTTGCTTTTTAGTTATTTTACAAGGATTTACAATTAAGATATTGCTTTGACTATCAGAAGAGATCATGACTTTTTTCAAGGAATGTTAGCTGTGAAGACCTAGGAAACTCAAAGCTACACTCATTTTGCACTATGGTACAAATCACTATCAGGCAGAGGCACAGCAGGTGGGAGGTGTGGATGAAAGGGACACATGGGTATTAAGGGGCCAAGGACTTGCGATGATCAAACTTCATCGTCAACTTGACTGGGTTTGAATTGCCTGGGAGACACACCTCTGGGTATATCCATAAAAGAATGTCCAGAGGTGTTTAAACTGAGAAAGGAAGACCCATGCTGAACACGAGTGTCACTCTCCCAAGGGCTGGGGTCTCAGCCTGAATAAGAAAGCAAACTGAATATCAGCTTTCCTCTCAGCTTCCTGACTGCAGATACTAAGTGACCAGTTGCCTCCTGACGTGCCCCCACAGCCATCCTGTGCCTTATTTACCATGACAGACTGTACCCTCAGAGTATGAGCCAAAAGCAATCCATTCTTCCCTAAGTTACTTTTATCGGGTATTTTGACACAGCAGTGAGAAAAGAAACGAATGCAATAGTCCAGGATGAAGGTGGCCTGTCTTTTGCTCCAGAGATGTGCACATGTGAGTGTAAGAACACACGAGAACTGTGCCAACAGTCTTCCTGGGTGAATATGGATGCTTCCTGTTCTCCTCAAGACTGGACAGTGTTCATCCAATAATGGCCAGTGTAGCAGGCTTCAGCAAGCCACACGGTTGCCAAGTTTTTTTTTTTAAAGGCTTTTTTCTCCTTTGCTTGATTGTGAACCACCAAAAAAGCAAGCAGTGAGAAGCGTGGTCTGATCTATGACATCACCAGTGTCGGGGAACAGAAATGTGTCCACCTTCAGTGAGCATATCTTCTGTTGATAAGGATTAAACTCAGGCTTACAAGTTACCAACCCCAGGAAACAGTTCGGAGAGACAGCCCTCCCTGTTCGCGTGTCAGACCTGTTACAGTGTGCATATTTTTATCCTCCCATAAGACTCGACTGCTGGAGAAGATGGTTTTTCATAGCTGTGTAAACACCATTTCCACTTCCCAGGATGACAGAGAAGGAAGGAGGGGACTCAGAATGGCTCAGCATTTCCACTTACTGAGCACATTTACCTGAGGAAGCCAATTAATGCTCTACCTGGGACATCTTCATTTCTTCCCTGTGATGCCCTGAGAGGCAAAGCAGATGTTAGTAAATTCACCCCAGTGTTCTACAGTGAAGTTTATAAAGTTGAGTGTCAGGTCAGATGGGAAGGGTGCAAGAGACACTAGCAAACTTTAATGGCTATCTAACCTTTAACTCGCTACTAAGGAAACTTCCAGCAATCAGAAGCTCCTGAGACCATTTTTTCCATTGTTCCTATCTTGTTCAAGCTTTAAGGTCCCACTTGCTTTACCTCTCTGAACCAGCTGTCTCAACATCCTCAGAATGGTGGACCTGACCCACTGCTGAAATTCCTCAATAGTGCTGATGCCCTGTGTAGCCTCTCCCAGCCTCCCTGTAATTATAGCACTTAAGAGAGCTATATGTTATGTTAGCTTATGTTAGCTACTTTTCTCATTGTTGTGACAAAATACTGGATGAAAGCTACATAAGGAAGTTCATTTAGGCCTGTGGTTTGAAAGGACCCATCATGATGAGGAAGGCACAGAAGCCCAGGGCAGCAGGTTACACAGCATCCACAATCAGGAAGCAAAGAAAGATGTGTGCTGAGGTTCAGCTTGTTTTTTCTAATTGTATTTACTCTGCAAGCCCAGCCTACGGAATGGTACAAATCACAATCAAGATAGAACTTCCTCCCTCTGTTAAACCTTTCTGGAAACATCCTCATAGACACACCCAAATGTGTGCCTCAATGATGCCCTAGTGTCTTAGTTACAGTTTACATTGTTGTGAAGAGACACCATGACCAAGGCAACCCATATAAACATTTAACCGGGACAGGCTTACACTTGCAGAGGTTCAGTCCATTATCATGATGGTGGGAAGCATGACAGTGCGCAGGCAGACATGATGTGTGCAGGCCAGAGGACGAGCTAAGAGTTCTACATCTTGATCTTAACACAACCAGGAGACTGTCTCCTGAGGAGCTAGGAGGAGGATCTCAAAGTCCACCCCCACAGTGACACACTTCCTCCAACAAGGTCACACCTACTCCAACAAGGCCACACCTCCTAATAGTGACACTCCAAGGGCAAGCATGTTCAAACCACTATACTTGGTACTTCTTAATCCAGTGAAATGAGAAGTTTGAATTAATCATCACAGTCTGGCTATGGAAAGAAACAGTGCAATGTGCAGTAGACTGTGATCATGATTTTATGAGTGGAGTCCATGCTAGATGGGGAAGAATCTCATCCAGATATGAGAGTAATGAAGAATGAGCACTGGTTGGGGAGGAGGTCAGATAGCAGATATGCATAGGGAATGGTCAAAAAGTCTGAAGATTCTGAAGACACGGGTGACCGGAGTTCAATCATATAGCACCCTACTCACCAGACAAAGAGCCAAACTGCCAGGCTTTGTGGAGTCACAGATTTTAGGCTAGCCTCGGCTTCATAGTATTCCCTAGGTTGTATCAAAAACACACACAAACAAGATCTCAAACTGTATTGGAAGCACAGTTTAACATCTGAATGGAGACAAGTACAGGCAAATATGAAACTGAACTATGCTGTGGGTGGAGGGAGGTAGTGCACTTTGAGATAAGGAGATCCCTGGAAAGCTTCCATCATACTGGAGTGTAAGGATTAGGGGTATGAATTAAATTGAGAATATGAGGTGAAATGATGAGCTATCAAGGAAGTGAAAAGTGAGGATATAGTGGTTAATTTATATTCAGAATAAAACATGACACAAAAGACTCTTAAATGAATCCTATAACTGCCTTGGACATCTGCATAAAGGATGAGATCACTTCGGACAAGGAGGCAGGTGATGGTTATCACAGAGTTCTTGTATGAGGGCTGAGTGGAGGCCGTCTAGGAAACTATCTGGAGAGCCAAGTTCAAGACCATAACCCGCTAAGCCCAGAGGTTTGTTTCACTTAGTGTGTGTTCTCAGAATTGCCAGATTGGCATAGGCCAAAAAGAGTCACCCGATGGTAACATTTAGGGTTGCAAGAATAAATGAATCGGAATCCAGACACATTGGTGCATGCCTGTAAACTCCACATCCTACAGACTGAGTTCATAGTCTTACACAGCCTACATAAAGAAGCCTTATTAATTATTCTTTTTATTTATGTGTACATGTGTGTGGTTTTTACATGTCTGTAGCTCCCACAGAGGCCAGAAAGGTGCATCAGATGCCCTGGAGCTGGAGTTATAGACAGCTGTGAGCTACCTGACATTGGTGTTGGAAACTGAAGTCAAGTCCTCAGCAGAAGCAGTAATCACTCTTAACTGCTGGGCTATCTCTCTATTCCTGCTTCATTTACAATGGCAAAATAAAAGAACTAGATATTCCCACTAATCCAGTGCTACAGCAAGGGTTGTCTGTCCTGGGTCTGGCTCAATCTCTGGCTCTCTGTAACTTCCTGCCTTTGGTTTCTTGTTCAACATATACTACTTCTGTATACCAGGTACTCTCAGAAGCCAGGCTCGCACAGTGTGCATTCATTGTCTGCTGTCAATCTGCAATGGGAGGAATCTTCTCTCTGTTCTCCATTTAGCATCCCTCCCTCCCATGCCAGACCCAGCAGGAGTAAAGGATGTGGTTCAGAATACAAGGTGCACACCCCTGTGTCCCTAGAAAATTCTTCATCACAGTTTTCCAAGTTTGTACTCTTTCTCCCTTCACTAAACCTTTTTTATTGGACATCTGGAGTTCTGCATCATAATTGGTTTTCCTCAGACTAGAAGATCAAACACATAAAAGCCATCACTGCCAATCCCACAAGCCACCACAAGCAAAGCTGTGCATACTCCGTGAAAACCTAAGGAAAAATGGCTCCAACCTCTCTGCCCCATTCCAGAGTCCCTGCACAGGAAGACAGCTCCTTAGACCCAGTATCTCACTATATCAGCAACAGAAGAATCTGTGACTAACAGAAATGGGAACCAACGCTCTACAGTGGCCCTGGTTTCTGGTAAGACATGCTCAGGTTGTGATGCCTGAGAGCTCCCTCTGTTGGAGGACTTAGGGGAAATTTTAAGGCCTAGCAGGAAGTTGGCACACCTATGGGCATTGGAGAAAATAGAGTACCAGGGTCCCCTAGCCTTCATCCACAAGGCATATGTTCTGAGTGCCACAGGACTTCTAGAAGGAGAAATGGCAACTGCCAGGCAATAGCAGACTAGATTTATTTGCTTGAACATACGGGGCATTCCGAGGAGTTGAAGACACTGAATTAGTAGATACAGATGACAGGCACTGAGATGGGGGCTTCCACCAAAAGCTCTCCAACTCTGAGCCCCCTCAAGGCCAATGTCAAGAGAATTACAGAATGTTCATAAACACACAGGGATCTCCTAGCATGATATTTTCATGGCTTGAACAGGCACAACTCAAGAATAGCAGGAGATCTCGACAAAGTCACGTGGCAGAGGCTGCAGCAGGAGGTTGGCAATTCTCATCTCCCACTGCTCAGGATGTAGGGAAGGAGGGTTGTGGTTATCCTCTAGCACATCCTGTCCTCCTGTCCTTGGGAGGACACCGTGAGGCCACTCAATGTACTCTGGCAATGTCCTTGCTAGGGAGCTCCATGATTGCAGATGCAGACCTAAGGCCCGAGGACCTGAGCATCAGACATATAACTGTCACTTTTATTTTCTATCCTTTTAACACATCTTTGGAGAGAAAGAGGGTGGGAACCACAAGGCAGGAAGAGGCTGAGCTACATTCAGCCTTCTCCATGCTCCATCAGAGCAGAACCTTGGTCCTCTGTGTGGGCATCCTTGGGGACAAGGGGAGATGGCCCTCACGATTACACATGTGTGAGTGTGTGGTGGGTGTGGGTTGATTTGGGTCCTCTGGTGCTTCTTCACGATCTCTGCATATTTCTGATAGACCAGGAAGGAAGAGACACGCTCTGCAGAGAAAACGCCCAGAATGCAGGTAATAAAAAGGCTGGAGATGATGCTTCCCACAAACAGCCACCAGCAAGCCTCGGCGCCACAGCCATAAAACACCCACGCCTGCCATAACCCGAATCCAGCTCTGCACGACTCTCCCTCCCCGAACCTCGCAAGCCCGCTCTGCACCACTCTGCAGCAGAGTGTGTCACAGGCTCCCCTGGAGGCAGGGTGACCCAACCACCCAAAACTCAGTAAGTCCCTTACTGTTCCTCAACACTAAAGTTGGGTTCCACCTGCTGAGATAGGACTGGAGGAGGGGGTGGCATGAAACTGCAATGATCTGTCACCTTTATGTGTTTCCCAGACAACAGCATGGAGACAGACAAGGATAATAGAATTCCCTACCATCCATCTCCCGGTGCGGCAGCCTCTCTCTCTTGCTGCCGGGGCCTCCTCTTTGCTTGCCTTCTCTCAGCTGAGTCTCTGCATTCAGATGCTCCAGCAGCCCCCTCCTCAGTCAGTTACAGCAGCCTAGAAGCATGCAGAATATCCGAATTGCTTAACTCTTGTGATAGGTGGAGCTGAGCTGGGGGCATCACCTGCGTTGCCTCGTTCGTTCAGCCCTTACTGCAGACTGATGACGGCCCTGGTATTGACAAGATGCTTGCTTTCCCAGGCAGAAAACCAAGACCTGGGTGTCACAACTAGATCACAAGACTGTCATCCAAACATGTAGTTAGTGGCCACCACCAGTGCTTTTAGGCATCCCGGCCAAGTTTTATATTCGAATGAGGTCATGAATCTTACTTAGCAAAGGCCCAACGATAAGCTTTTCTTTTTTAAAAAGGGCACTGTATCGACCCTTTGGGAATGTCATACTTGCATACAATGTATTTAAGCATATTCCTTCTCCCACTCCTCCTCCAGTTCTTCCCAGATCCAACCCCTGCCTTCCCATCTTCTCCCGAGTTTCTTTTCACATTTTATGTGAATGAATATTTTCCCTGAATATATGTCTGTACACCACATGCATGCATTGCCTGCAGAGGCAAGAAGAAGGCATCGGTTTCACTGGATATGAAGTTAAAGGCAGTTGTGAGCTGCCATGTGGATTCTGGGAATCAAACCTGTGTCCTCTAGAAAAGCAGCCCATGCTCTTAACATTTGGGCTATCTCTACTAACATCCCCCACCTTTTTTTTATGGTCTACAAATCCAATTTATGCCACTCATGTACTCAAGGGTAAGAGGCTGTCTTAGTGTTCTATTGTTGTGAAGAGACACCATGACCAAGGCAACTCTTATCAAAGAAAGCATTCAATTGGGAACATCCGTACAGTTTCAGAGGGTTAGCATGGTAGAGAGCAGGACAGCATACAGGCAGGCATGGTCCTGGAGCAGTAGCTGAGAGTTACATCCTGATCCTGAGAGAAGTAGGCTGGCATGGGCTTTTGAAACCTGAAAGCCCACTCCCTCCAACTAGGCCACACCTCCTAATCCTTCTCAAATAGTGACTCTCTGATGACTAAGCATTCAAATATCTGAGCCTACAGTGTGGGTGGGTGGGTGGGGGAGAATCATTTTAATTGAAACCGCCAGAGGGGCCATCCACAGAAATATGGTCAACCTATTAGGTACCAAACTCCTAAAAGAAATGATTCTCCCTTCCCAAGAAGCCAAGGATGGGGTGTCTTGTGAGGGCCCCACATCTCTTACTCTATATTGGATTGCTAACTGGCTTGATCTTGTGCAGACCTTGTGAAAGCAGCCATGGTTGCTACGAACTCATGAGTGCAGTGAACAGTCATGTCCAGAGACACTGTTTCATTCCTGTCCTTTATATGAGGCTCTCTGGATCTTACAGTCGTTTCTTTCACAATGGTCCCTAAGCCTTGGGGGGAGAGGATGTGATTTAAATTGTCTATTTGTCACGAACACTCCACAGATTCTCATTCTCATGACCTTTGGTACTAATGATCATCCACTACACAAAGAAACTTCTCTGATGGGTTCTGGGAACCTCACAGAAAGCAAAATTTTAAATATACACAAGGATATATTGTCCTGAGAGACTTGCTCAGCACTCAAATTGCCTGCTTTAGTGACCACAGCTCCCAGATCTTTCATTCTTTTTATAAGCCAATCATGTGTGTGTGTGTGTGTGTGTGTGTGTGTGTGTGTGTGTGTGTGTGTGTATCCCTATGATGGTCATTGGATGAGATACAGTTTCTCATATGTAAACACTTCAGTCTCTTCGCTGAGAGCCTGAGAATTGTATGGAACACTTGACACTGTATTTTTTCTCATGCTATCCTCGATTTGGCCCTGTGATGGGGAGAGAAGGGTGGTTGGATTAATCTCACAAATATGGACAAGGGGACTCATCAGAATAAAGCCTGGCTAGAAAGGAACCCAGGCTTCGACAATTCTTTCTTGGCACTCTTCCTCATATATCCAGGTTATATCCGAAGAAGCTTGCCTAGGAATGAAAAGACCTCCCACAAACCAATCACTGCAAAGCAACCAAGCGTGTACCCCTTGGCAACAGCTAATAAAACCCTTCCTTCTCCATCCTAAGCCCCACTTGGCCAATCAGACACCAGCATGGCGTGCTAGGCTGTGTGCCTCAGTCTGTACCCAAGAGAGAGGAGGCAAGACTGCTCGTCTCTCTACCAGAAAGTCATTATGTGATAACCTCTGAGGGAAGGAAGAACCATAACACCTCCATTATAAAGGAGGTGAACAGCTGCCTCACCTTTCAGTGACGCTCCCCACTGGGAGCAGAGACAGCAAAGAGGAGACTGAGAGAGAGAGAAGCTGAAGGAGACAGCAGGCAGCTGTTCCTAGAGAGGATGTCAGGATGTCAGCCACAAGCTGAGAGTTCTTCTGTGACTTCTGTGTGCCTACATGACAATGTACAAATGCCTTGCTCAATATCAAGGCTCTCGATGCACCCCCAGCTGAGTCTTCCAGCTTATTTTGTGTTGGTGAAAGGGGTGCATAAATGTGTGTGTGTGTGTGTGTGTGTGTATGTGTGTGTGTGTGTGTGTGTGTGCACATATATGTGGAGGCCCAAAGTTGACATTGACTGTCTTCCTCTAGTATTCTGTACTTGATTTACTGAGTCAAGACCTTTTGCTGAAACAAATCAGAACCGACTGATTAGGCTAGTCTAGCTGGCCAGCTTGTGGAATCTGCTGCCTCCTGTGCACTGGTATTACATGTGGCTGTCATGTCTGCTCAGCTTTCATGTGGGCTCTGGGGATCTGAACTCTGGCCTTCACATTTATGCAACAAGCCATTTCCCCGATGTTCATTCCAGTTTTCTTTGCCATGCTTCTGGTGTGTCCTCTCAACTCTGGCCCCTAACGGACACCTCTTCCCCGCATGTACACTAAGGCAAGAGCTTGTACATGCAGACACATAAAGGTCCACACAGCAAAGCAATGGAGCGAGTAAAGTCAGGGAGGTGGAAGGAAAACATCATGCCAGGCTTATTTCTAAGGTAACCGACTGCATATGAAATAGCCTGACCATCAGAAGCAGAAAAATGGTTTTGATGCTAGAGGCTACAGCATGTCTCTGGGGTCAAAGGATAGCCCAACAGAGGCCAGGCTAAAGCCTTCATTCTGATTTCTGCACACATAACTTTGTTCTCCCTCCTTGATACACTCTTTCCCCATATCCACTGTCCACTGCCCACCAGAAACCTACCTGTCTGTAACCTGAGAAAGCAATACAGTGCAAGAAAAATAATCTAAAGTGGTAGGTTATTTTTTAGATGGTGTGGTGTAAAACTTAGAAACCCAGGTCTGGTGAGCACACAAATCTAACGGTGTCTGTCACATAAATATGATGTAAAGATGACTGGTCTTTGCCATGCTGAGTGAAGGTGGACATGCTGCTGGGGGAAACGTGGAAGGGCAGCAGGCTCCACTCCACCACTGACAAGCTGAGTGACTCTGAGCTCATTGCTCTGACTCTCGTTTTCTTCCTCTAATCTGGGAAGATGGCTATGCCTGTAACATGCTTGTCACACAATCAAGGGGACCTAAGTGCTATTCTCAGCACTGCCATATAAGACACAATGGGAGGGTCCCTGGTTCTTAGTAGGCAGCCAGCTTAACTAAATCAGCAGCCTCCAGATTCGGTGGAAGATTCTATCTCAAAAAGTAAGGTATAGTATGATTGAGAAAGATGTTCCGTGCCAACCTCTAGCCTTGACACACACATGCACATACATGCAATACATGTACATATACATCATAGACACACACACACACACACACACACATTTAAAATATAACGAGAAATCATAATGCCTCTCTGCCCACCTCCAGTGTTGTAAGAGTCAAGTTCATGATTCAAAGTACAGGAATGAGCTTTTGAAACTCCAGAGAAGGGCACACTTCTCCTCAGGGTACAAAACTATTACTGATGAAATATTTTGTGGTTATTAAAAAATTTCAATCAGAAAAAAAAAGCCCTACTTATTCCAGCCTAAATAAAAATGGATTTTAAAATTGCATGTCTACCATCCATTTCCAGAACTTAGAGAAAGAAATAAATTAAACAAACACACACACAAAAGGAATGTTTGCCTATTTGACCAAGAATATCTACCTGTAAGAAATTACCCTGAGGAAAAAGCTTATGCATGCTTTCATTACTTAGCTACAATGATGCTTCTTCTAGTATTTTTCATAAAAGGCAAAAATAAATAAATAAAAAAAACAGCCTGAAAATGCCTTAGACTCCATCTAGGGAGACTTACTTCAGTATACCACAGTCTCTCCGAAAGTTAAACACCATGAAAACATTGCAAAGTGTAAAATCATATTGTGCATGAGAAAAATATATTTTAGATGTGTTTTGAAATAAAGAAAAATGGTGTTACAAAATAGTGCGATCTACTGTGCATAATTCTGTGTGTATAAATTGCACAGGAAAAAAAATGTTTTAAATGAATGCAGCTCAATGGTTAGTAGCTAGCTCCCTAGAAAGATCATACGGGGGGGGGGTGATTTTGTTTCACTTGCTTACTGGTGTTTTTAATATTTTCTAAAGAGGTTATATTTAACTTTGCAACATAAAGGAAGTACCCAGTGCGGTAACTACATTGTCTTCAAAATAATAACAATTGGGGACTGGAGAGCAGCGTGGTGGTTAAGAGCCCTGGTTGCTCTTGCAGAGAGTGTGAGTTTAGTTCTCAGCACACACATCATACGGCTCCCTGTGACCTCAGACCTAAGGGATCCAACCTCTTTTTCTAGTCTCTATGGACACATGCACACTCATGCCACCCATAAATGCATACGTGCATGTATAAATACACATAAAAATATTTTTTAAAAAATAAAACCAGGAGTTTGGGAGATTGCTCCTCAGTTAAGAACGCTTACTGATCTCGCAGAGCACATGGATTTGGCTCAGTTCCCAGCACCTACTTGGGACCCATAACCACCTGTAACTTCAGTTCCCGAGGATTTGACTCCCTGTGCTGGCCTCTGTGAGCACCAGTACTCATGTGGTGCATTTAAACTCAGACATATGCATATACACTGAAGAAATAAATCTAGGGGCTGGAGAGATGGCCCAGTGGTTAAGAGCACTTGCTGCTCTTCCAGAGGACCTGGGTTTGATTCCCTGAATCTACGTTAAGTTCCTACCATGTTAGGTGGCCCAGAACTGCCTCTAATTCTAGCTCCAGGAGATCAAGTACATTCTTTTGGCCTCCACAGCCATGCCAACAAGTGACAAATACACCACACACACACACACACACACACACACACACACACACACACACTAATAAAAATAAAATTTAAAAGTAAATCTTTAAAGAAGAAGAATAACCATCATATCCATCCCACAAACTACTTGTCCATGAGACTCTCACCTACCAGGTGGATGACAGACATGTCACCAAAGCCTTCCTTGCCTCAGTGTGTCTTCTAAAACACATCATTTAGATATCAGTACAGCTTTTGTAGATCTGCCCTGTCCTCCTTGACATATGCCCTGTGAACATGAATCATGCCTGGCACAGACCCTATTCATAAGCAAACCATCATATATGTTATTGAGCTGACCACTTACATGTATATTTCAGTAGCTGCTCCCTGAAAGGAATCATATGATAAAGATCCCTATATATTCAAGGATATGGGCATCTCTGACTAAATGGAACTCCATCATGAGCCTCAAATTTTACCCCAGAAATAATCACTTATGGAATGTATTTTATATCTCACACATGTAGACTTTACTAAAACAACACATAACTGGGGAAATAGCTCCCTTTATAGCTACTTGCCTGATGTTCATTAAGCTCTGGGTTTTATTACCAGTATCACAGAGAACTGGATGTGTTGTGTATATCTAATCCCAACACAGTGAATGCAGAAGCAAGAGAATCAAGAAGTTGAAGGTCTTCTATAGGTATGTAGTGAGTTCAAAGCCAGTTTGAGCTACATGTGACCCTCCCTGTCTTGAATGAGGAGTTTCATTTTCACACCCATTCTCAGAAGACACTGATGCAGGGTAGTAGTCCCCATAGCTCCAAGTTAATGAGAAAGCTCAACTCAAACTTCCCTTTATCACCTGACTTAGTTAGGGTTTCACTGCTGTGAACAGACACCATGACTAAGGCAATTCTTAAAAAGACAACATTTAATTAGGACTGACTTATAGATTTAGAGCTTCAGTCTATTATCAACAAGGCAGGAGCAGGGCAGTGATGAGGGAGGAGCTGAGAGTTCTGCATTTCATTCCAAAGGCAAACAGAAGACTGACTTCCAGGCAGCTAGGATGAGCTTCTTAAAGTCCATGCCCTTAGTGACAAATTTCCTACAAAAGGACCACAGTTACTCCAACAAGGCCACACCTCCTAATAGTGCTACCCCCTGGGCCAAGCATATTCAAACCACCACATCACCCTACATGAACTCTTCCCAATGAGAACAATACATGCCCACAGTTCCCACTGGAAAGCAAACCATCAGTTATCACTCCTAGTATGAAAGGAAGCTTTGGATCCAGTGGGATGGACCACAGCTCAAGTCCATCTACATGGGAGTTTTACTCCCAAGGTCACTGTCATCTTCTCAGAATAGCCTCCTTGTTACCATCTCAGCCTGTTATCCACATCTAGTGAGACACTGGGCTCTCTCTTTTCCCATTAAGACCCTTCTAGAATCCTCTGCACTCTGAATAAAGGTGTCTAAGATGGTCTCCACACAATGATTCTCTACCCCTACCCCTCTGTAGACTGTCTCTGTCTTTCCCTCTGTTTCTCTTGCTGTGTCTCTGTGTCTCTCTGCCTCTATGTCTCTCCAGAAGCCACACTGTCTTCTTTGCATTTCTCAAATCAGATGTCTCTTCTATCTCAATCCTTCCGAACCTCTCCTTCCCCTGACCAAACCCTAATTGCACTGCAGAGGCCTGTAAAGCATCCATCAAGGGTCCAGATAAAAGTTTCTACCTCCAAGAGCCCCTCTCAACTCACAATTTATCTAAGGCCCCATATTAGTCTCTTTGGCATGTCTCTCCTTCCAAGGTTTACCACTCTGTAGTTACTCCCTGTGTCTCCAGCATGTCTCTTCCAGATTCCAAGTAAGTGCTCTTTGCCCCAGAAGCATTTATCTGCTGAATTAAAGGCTAGACTATTGGTGGGATAATTGAGTTACCAAAACACATTGGTGAGAACATGCTGAAGCAGGGAAATGGAATAGACAAGCAGACTTGTCTTGAGGTCAAAAGGTGGTGCTGGCAACTACAGTGTCTTGGCTCAAGAACTGAAAACAATAAGGAGTTAGAGGTGAGCCTGGAGAGTTCCAGGAGGCCCTATCAGAAAAGCTGGATGGGTATCTTGACATAAGCCCTTGGTTGGACTCTGTGCTGTAAGGGGAATGTGCGCAGACTCTGCTGGCAAAGCCAAACCCTTCTACCTGCTTCTGGCACGATCTCAGCCAGGTTGGCATCTACACTTCTGGATACAGGGCATTGGCAGGCAGCCCCTCAGAGGTTCCTTCAGGCCTGGCATGCCGCACTGAACCTTCCACATTGGGCCATCAAGGCCAAGATATACCCCTCTAAAATCTGTCATATCAGGAATCTTTACCTTGAGATGGGACCCACAGCACAGCATCTCCTTGTTCTTACTGTCAGTACTCTCAAAAACAACACCATCTACATATGGTACAAAGAGCCTTGGATGCTAGAATTTATCCCAAGACTGTCAATCCCATCACTCTAGGACAGAGACCACAAGGAACAGAGCCTGCCTTGCTCCTTAATGCTGACAAGGCGATAAAGGAAACACTTCCCTCAACTCTCAAGAATGGTCCAATCAGTGTGTGGGGACCACCATTGCTTTTCAGATGGACTTAAAGGCCAAGAATTTGATGCTATTTAATCAGCAAGACCTGAACCTGGACACAGACTAAAAGCAGAAAGACTTCCACTCTGTATCTCAACTGGTCACATCATAGGGACATGTCTGCCATAGCTTTTATTGGGTCTCCTATGCCCAAGCAGAGTGATTTGCATCAACCAATAGAAAGATTCTGGAATCAGCACACCATAAGTCAAACTAAAAGAAGAAGGCCATGGAACACCAGGAAAACAGGAGGAGGTCGTGTTTGAGAGGCACTCAGGACCAGGAGCCTCAGAAGCAGACATGCTGGCTGTGAGGCACTGCTAGTCTTCACAGCACCATCTTCCACAGAGCAGGGGTGTTGGGGAGCAGTTTCAGAATGCTGTAAACTGGTAGATATTTATCCTGGTTTCATTCCATTCAGATCAAAAGCAACTCAGGGCAAGGAAAGGATTTATCTGGCTTATTGTGGCAATGCCACACAAAAGGCAGAAGATAATTATTACCAGTGTTTACTCAAGAGTGGGTCCGATGTACTCAGAAGAGCTTCAGTCTCTCCTGTTCTAATCTAAGAGTCTATTCTAAAAAGTATACCTGACAAAGACTGTCCTCTTTATATAGTGAACAGCATGGCAAACATGGGAACAAGGAATGAGAAACTTTTGTCGCAGGTTTGTACAATAGTTTCATAAGGGAGAAGATTGGTTTTTCTGGCCCTCCTGACTCAGAACAGCATACAAAGCCACAAATATATTATTTCTCTATCACCACATCTTTTTTTCTAACGTATTTGGAGGGGGAGCACTCCTTTCAACAACTGGCTGCTTTCAGTGCATGATCTTAGGTCACACATACCTACATTGTTCTGAGTCAGGACCATGAATAGGTCACAAAGGAAAAATAAGAAACATGTGGTGTTCAAAATGTAGTGAGATTGGTTACAGTGTTTCTCTGAAAAGCCAGGTGATTCTGAACAGGAGGAATATACAGTATGAAAGCAGAATTAGAACATAGTTATAAATGACCTCAAGGCACATTAACTTGGTTATAGGTTGAAATGTAAAGACAAACTTTAAACAACATTTCTAGGGAAAAAAACCACATTCCATGGCTTATACTTCCAGGTCGAAGTTCATCATTGAGGGAAGTTGGATCAGGAACTCAAGAAGGAACTAGAACTATAAACCATGGAAGAATGCTGTTGGCTCACTCACACATGCTTATCCGGGTTTCTTTTTCCTCCACCACCTGACTAGGGGATGTTGCCATCCACAGTGGGATAGACACTTCTACATCAATTAAAAATGAAGACATTCCCCTACAGACATGAGCATGGGCCAATTTGGTCTGCATAATCAATCCTTCAAGTGAAATTCCCTTCTGATGTGATTCTAGGTTCTGTCAAGTTTGACAGTTAAAGCTATAACATTCTGATGTCTATTCAAAATAACATCTACAGACATACTAGTGAATTCTGAAGTGAGACAATGCCTCCTACCTCCTTGTGCAAGCAACTAGTTCCATTCCCCACATGTTCTCTTAGTAGAGTCCATGGCTAATCACACTGTTTGAGTCTTCTGTGAAATGGTTATGATCTCAAATCCTAAATGAGTTAAATAAAAAGACTTAACACATTCATTTTGTATGAGAATCATTAATCTTTTATCATCAATTATCTTTTTAACAGAAGCCTATAATGAGAGGCTGGTGGGGTCTAAGTGTGGACTAGAAGGAAATTAATACTGCATCAATACTGCAAATAAGGCATTACTACTGTGAATGTTCTATCATGCCTAGCTTTTGCATGGCTGGAGAGAAGCCCAGGGTCTCCCGTGTAGTAGGTAAGAACTCTTTCAACTGAGCATCATCCCCAGCCCTCAAATGTCTTTTGTCATTAAGTTCCATTAAGTACTTAGTTACATACAACTAAAATCAAGTACAACCTCCATAAAAAAAATCTGCAAAAACAATATTTTTAGGGCCAATGAGACGCTTGGTGGTGGGCTTGCTGACAAGCCTGACAACCTGAGTCTGAACTATGTGGACCTATATGGTAGAAGATGAGACCTAACTCCTGGAAACTTTCCTCTGATCTTCACATGTATGTATGTGCACTACTGCATACACACACACACACACACACACACACACACACACACACACAATGACCAGACATAGGAGTACATACATATAACTAGAACACTCTCCCTAGACCTAAGGAGGCTAAAGCAAGAGTATAAGGACAAAGCCAGTGTGTGCTACAGAGTGTCATCCTGCTTTAAACACCAAACATCAACAAGATGAGTAAGAGAGAGCCGCACCTCCCACCATATTCAGTACCTTCATGTTTAGTATAATCCATCTTTGAGGGCAAGGTGATGCTGGCTTAGTTATTTTTGTTCCAATTCTTCATTAGAAGTCTAGAGTCCATCTCCAGGAAGCATGCTGCAGCAAACCCTTCTCTGGGTGCCAGCAGCAGCTTTTTAATTAATACTGCATAGAAGATGTGGTCCAGGATCAGCTACTGGAGATGCAAGCTCAATTCCAACTTCCCTTTCTGAGCCCACTATGCCTAGTTTGCAATAACTGCCCCCAAAGACAGGATTAATTAAAGAAAATGAATTTGACTTTCTCTACACATCTTTTGCTGTTGGAGAGAAGACATTGCTTAGAACTCCCTAAGATAAAGGCTCCAGCAAGCTTTCTGCCCTCAAGAAAGGCTGGACCATGATGCAGACTTCAGCTCTTTTCTTGGAGGTAAAATATGCACAAGGGACTTAGAAATATCACTGGGAGTCACTTTAGTATATGATCATGAGTAATTGCTTAGGGAAATGGCAATGTCTTTGTATGATCAAGCATTCTGCAAAGATTAAAACCCAGGAGCAGGGGCCTGGAAGGTAGCTCAGTGGCAGAGTGCTTGCTTAACAAGCACAATGCTCTGGGTTCAGTTTACATATCATAAAACAGAAAACTGAGGAGCTGGTAGCATAGCTCAGTTGGTGAAGTGCTTGCCTAGGTGTGCAAAGCCTTGGATAGATCTCTAGCAGCACACACAGCAAGTGTGATGGCTTACTCAACACTCAGGAGGTAGAAGCAAGAGGATCAGAAGTTTGAGGTCATCTTTGGTTACATAGTGGTTTTGAGGCCAGCTAGAGACTTCTTCTCAAAACAAACAAATAATAATCCCAGTTAGGCCTAGGGGTACACGCCTCTAGTCACAACAATCAGAAGACTCAGGCAGAAGGATGGTAGATTTGAGTATATCTTGGGCTATATATTAAGCCCCTATTTTTAAACAAAGAGAAAATGGGAAAACAAAAGCAATGAACTGAAAGAACTTGACTGACTTAGAGAAGCATTGATGATCCTAAAATAAGAAGGAATAAAGAAAAATAGCACATACTCTACCCCATAGACATGCTCTAAACTGAGAACAAAACAAAGACAAAACCAAAGAATAGAGAGACAGGAAGAAAGTCAAACAAATGAAAATAGGTACCTTCATTATAGCCCCAAACCTCATGTACTCAATGTTAGTTCCCTAAATTACAAGGCATGGGAACTGGAGAGATGGTTCAGAAGTTATCAGCACTCAATGTTCTTTCAGAGGCCCTGGGTATGATTCCTAGCACCCACGGCCATTTATTAGTTCCAGAGGATCTGGCACCACCTCTAGCTGCAGCAGACACTGCATGCATGTGGTATATTTACATATATGCAGGCAAACACTCATGTACATAAAATAAAAATAAATACACTTCTTAAAAAGAACAAGGTATGTGAACTTTCATGAAATAATGACATGGCAGCTTTTGTGTGTCTGGTGCATGTCCATGTGTAGAAGAAGTGAGTGAGTACGTGTAACCCATGGGCATGGTCACAGGACAGAAGAGGACATGAGGTGTCCTGAGCTATCAGTCTCATTCTTATTGCCATGAAGCTGAAGCTAGCCTGGAAGTCAGCCAGCCCCAGTAACCCTCCTGTCTCTCATTCCCCACAGTGTTGAAGTTATAGGTCCCACTTTTTACATGAGTGGTAAGAGTTCAAGCTCTGCCCCTCCTGCTTACACAGCAAGCACTCATTCACTAAGCCGTGGCTTATAGATTTCAGCCTGCTCATAGATTCCTAGAAGACTGCTAACAACCTACTCACTGAAATCTCACACAACAGTCTAGCAGCAAGAGAAACTCAAGATGCTAATACATGGAAGAAAGCCCAGCATCCAACAGTAAGATAGACTAAAAGTCACAACTCTGCTCCACTCTTTATACCCTGGGATCACCAGTAAGCAGTGAACTAGCAGCTAGCACAGTCTGAGCCTGTATATGAGTGTAGACCAAGTAACACAAAATGTTTCATCTACAACTGTTCTTATAATCTCGGCACCTGGGATGGAGAAATGCTGGTACTGCATCATTTTGTATCTCCCATCTCAACTCCAAAGACCCTGAGAGATGAAGGGATTTGGCCACAACTTCTTTGGCTTTGCCTTGCCCCCCTCCAATCTCATTTTCCCTTTTGGAAATGGCTGAAATCATCACTATGATATTTAAAAACCCAAGTTACTGTCCTGTGCCCAAAGTAATAAATGTTTTATAGTTTCAATTAAAGTAAATGTGGGAGAGCTGGATCCCTCTTCCCTGGCTGATGAGTCACCCAGACCCATTACCCGACTATCCATTAATTATAAGTAGGTTGCACATTGCCCAGCATCTCTCAGAGACCATGCAATTTGATGGCATGGCAGTGCCATGAGCACACCCACCCACATCTGCAAATTTCCTCTGTCTCTTCTCTGCTGGACTCAGACCCCAGGACTGCATGGACATTGAAGCCAACGCCAGGGTTCTCATTTCCATGGATGCTTGAGCCATCTTGTCATCAGATGCTGACCAACTACTGTGTGGCCTGTCCATCAGGATCATCACCATCTTACAGAAGACGACGGATCTTATTTTTAGAGGGGTTAAATGGCCTGCATCAGGACACACCGCTGTTAACTTGCAAGGATGGAATTTCAGACCAATCTCCAAACCCTACTGTTTGATCATTAAGGGTTTTTTTTAGTCTATGGTCTAATCAGAATTTCAAATGAACTAGAGATAGGAGATCTCTGGGTAGAGTCTCATCTATATCACTCTCCAACTGCTGATTTATAGATAAAATGAGATCAGAGAAAAAAGTAATTGACATATCACAAAAGCTATTGGCACTAAGAATATAAGCCACTGTGATTTCAATGCTGAGTGCTTAGTAGGTGCCTAATAAGTACTTAGTATAGCAGCACTTTGCAGCTATAAAATGTCAACAGACTCTGCCATAACCTTTGCTTTCCCAGACGGTTTCAAACCCTGCTCCACAAAGGGCTAGAGGTCTGCAGAGATTTGGGGAGGTGCCTGAAAAATGAGGAAGAGGGTGAGGAAGGTCCTTCATCTCCCTAGTATCTTCCCTCTTGGAGCAGGATGCATATATTTCTATTTGCTCCCAAATTGGACTCCTGCTCAAAGCTCCGTGTGATCAAACAATTCTACAGCCTTGAAAAAGTTTCAAAAAGTATTTGGAATTATAAGAAGAAACAAGAGGCCTGGCGTCACACCTCAGAGGAGCCAAACTAAACCAAACAAAGACTCAGATGTTTCTTTAACATGACTAATAGGCTAAGTTAAATGTGCTGGACACACCAAATAGATTCCTGAGCTCATAAACACACGAGAACATTGACACAAAGACCACAAAGAAAGACTCCAAATCCTGCGTCAGCATCCTCTGGGTGATGCTCTCTGGACAGAGCAGAATTAGTCTTCTTTAGGCACAGCGTAATAGTGCACAGATCTACAAACTATGAAAAGGAAAAAGGACTATTGGATTCTTAGATTAAAAATCCTTGAGGACAAGAATAAAGCACTTGCCGATAAAAACCAATAAAAATAAAAGATCCAATTTTATAGAAAGTGGCTAAATTTGCACTGAAGAATAAGTACTATTAAGTTCTATTAAACACCTTGGAAGGTATTAAATTAAATTTTAAAAACTTCAATGTAAGCAAGTTAAGCTCTAACCCCCCTCAAAATAATAATAATAATAATAATAATAATAATAATAATAATAATAACAACGAACAACAGATACACCATGAAGTAACAGGGTAGATTTTGTTTTTAAAGCATCTAGCAATAAAACAAAAAAAAAGATAATATAAATAAATAAGCCTGAAATATGACATCTTCAAAACTAACAGTAATATGTCTAAATTTCTAAAACTGAGTGATTATAAGGCTTAAAAAATACTATGAAAATTTTCAAACCTACAATTGTTAAAAAGCACAAGTGAAATTTTAAAATGAGTGTAATTTTAATGGTGATAATATAATGCATCACACTCTTAGTTATAGAAAAGCCAAAGTGAAATATGTATGAAACATATATGTAAATGCAAAGTAATATAGAAGAGAACTATAAAGCTTGAGTTATCTAGTCAGATATTAAAGAAATTAGAATGATAAATGTCCTTTCTTCTTCGCCTTTCTGCAGAAACCCTGACTATGTTACACAAATACTCAGACTTCTACAGAAGACATCATAATTCCCACACAAATTATTCAAAAGAATTTTTCCAGTCAGTTTTGATTATGTAAGTTATACAAATTTGGTTGAAGGCTAAGGAAGAATATTACGAGTTAGGAACAACTGTGTACATATTCATTCAAGCATACACGTGAAGATCCTCAGGAAAATGCTAGTGTTTAATGTGACTTCAAACATTTATTATGATCAAGAATTACTGAAGTGGGAAGCATGGCTTAACATCAGAAAAAACATCGGTGTTAATTCCCTGCAATCACAGATGAAAGGGAGAAAAGTCAGTATTCTCAATAAAGAGCAAATTTCCTAAAACTTCAACATCTAATTACAAAAGTCTCTCAGAAAGCTGGGAGTTGTAAAATTTTAACTTGACAAAAGCTATGTCTCATAAACCCACATCTAATACAATATTCTATTAGTGAAAGCTTGCTGAATATATGTCCTTCAAATGCTCCCCTCCTCCAACCATGAATAAGCCTAAGGTTTCACCCACCTCCACTTGCCATTCAAAACTATGTGAACACTGCCCAATGCACTAAGACAATAAAAGTAAGAGCATAATACAGAATAAGGTTTATTAATATTGTTATGAGATTGTGTTGGTTTTCTATTGCTGTGATAAAATACTCTGACAAAAGCGACTTAGAAAAGAAGAGGTTTATTTGAGCTCAAAGCTCCAGAAGGATAGAGTCCATCACAGTGAGGAAGGCATGGCAACAAGAATGTGAAAGAGCATTTCATCCACACACAGGAAGCACATAGAAGACAGGAAATATGACCAGTCTATAAGCCCTCAAATCCCACCCCCCAGTGAAGCACTTCCTCCTGTGCGGCTCTAACTACTAAAGGTTTCTTAACCTCCCCAAACCATGTCATGTGAACCTATGGGTAATGTTTCTCATTTACATCTCCACAGAGATGAAATCACTGATGTTAGAGAGCCAGCAGAATCCCGAAACAAACTAGTCAAAAATGAAAGTCAAATTCAGTGTTTGTCAGGCTTAAGATAAACCTATAGAATGAGCAGCATATGTCCCTATCAGCAGCAAGTACAACAGAGAGAGAAACAGAGAGACAGAGACAGACAGAGATAGACAGAAACAGAGAGAAAGAGAGAAAGAGATTAAAAAACAAAAAATGATGAAATGTCTACAAAATACAGAAGGGCAGAGTATAATGCCATTAATTTAAGACATAAGGGAAGACTTGAGGCAATAGATATTAAATTCATGAATCAATTAACTTGTATCTACAATAATGTTGAATTTATAAAATATTTATTTTATTCATCTGTAAGAATATGTGTATCTGTGTGTGGTTATATATACATAAACATGGTACCTTCAGATGCCAGAAGAGGGCGTCAGATCCCCTGCAGCTGGAGTTATAGGCAATTGTGTGCCAACCACCATATCAGGGAATCCATCTCAAGTCTTCTGAAGATGTTCTTAACCATTGAGTCATCTCTCCAGCTTTGATGTTTTAAAAACAGGCTCTCACCATGGAGCTCAAGTAGGCCTTGAATTTGAATCCTCCTGTCTCAGCTTCATGAGGACTGAGACTACAGGTCACCATGTCCAAGTTTTCATTTATTTTTAGTGTAGTTAAAATTTCAGAAATAAATTATGAGATATTTGATAACTAATATATTTCAGGTGAACTCTAACTCTCTAAAACTTGTGCATTGGTTTCTGTGCCCTGTAGTTAAGGGTGTTTATCTGACATGCACAACTAACATTAAAAGACCAAGCCAGGAATGCCAGCACATGCCTGTAATTCCAACACAGTGAGAGGAAGAGGCAAAAGGATGGCAAGTTCAGGGTTTACCGAAGCTACATGGTTTCAAAAACTGAGTCAAATGGAGACTATGAGAACCAGGCAGTGGTGGTGCATGCCTTTAATCCCAGCACTCAGAAGGCAGAAACAGGAGGATCTCTGTGAGTCTGAGGCCAACCTGGTCTACAGAACTAGTTCCAAGAAAGCCTGGGCTACATAGAAAATCCCTGTCTCAAGAAAGGAAATGAAGGTATGAAGATTTGGAGACCAGAAAAATGACCATGGGAGCCTTGTGTGGTTGTCATCAGTCTACAGATTCATGCCCAGCATTGTTTCAAGTCTGTTTTCATTGCAGTCTGGTACCTCAGACTACGAAGTGACTCCTGAAAATGTTTTCAAAGTTTACCTATGATGTAATAATAGAAAAAATGGGTTTGAAGTCTGGATATCATGATCCTGTCCTTCTCGGGCCTTCCCAGTACCCCTGTGAAGTTCTGCTTTCTACATTTCTTCTTGAGGAAATGATCTTATTCCTAATCCAAGTCATTTTGGTGGTGCTCTCAGTCCAGAAGTTTTGCTTTCTCAGCAGTCATCTGTTCTAGTCTTATTCCTCTCTCTGTGGTAAAACACAGTGCCCATAGCAACTCAGGGGAAAACGTGACTGTTCCCAACTCCAGCTTACAACTCCAGGTCATGGTTCATCCTTAAAGGGAAATTAAGGCACCAGAAACTTTAACTAGTCATCCCTCAGCCACAGTCAAGAGCAGAGAGAATAAATGCATGCTTAGTGCTCAGCTTACTTTCTCCATTCTTACACAGTCCAGCGCCCAAATGTAGGGAATGGTGCCACCCGTAATGGATAGGTCCTCTCATATCAATTAATATAATCAAGGCTGTTCACACAGACATTTCCAGAGGTGAACCCGGTGTGGACAATCCCTCATTAAGGATTTTTTCCAGGTGATTCTAGGTTGTGTCAAGTTGAACATGAAAGCTAAATATTATTCCACCTATGTACCTCATTCTTTTGAGTACTTCAGTTATGAGGATATAAAATAACCACTGAAATAGCTAATTTTATGTCAAGTAGACACAAACTGAACTCATTTGTTAAGAGGGACTATGCCACCATAAAATGAGGCCATAAGCAGGTATGTAGTGTGTTTTCTTAATTGGTGATTAATGGTGCCACCCCTGGGCTGATGGTTCTGCGTTCTATAAGAAAGCAGGCTGAACAAGCTATGAGGAGCATGCCAGCAAGCAGCACCCTTCCGTGGCCTCTGCTTCACCTCTTACCTCTAGGAACCTTCCCTGTTTGAGTTTCTGACCTGATTCCCCTCAGCAGTGGAGTACAACCTGAGAGCCATATGCGGAAATGAAACCTTTCTTCCCCACGTTACTTATGGTCATGGTGTTTCACCACTGCAATAGAAACCCTAATCAAGACAGTCACTGTCATCTTCCCAGATCCTGGCACAGAGCCTGACATCTAATAGAATTTTCAGTAAAGGCATTTGAATAAGTGAACAAATAGTCAAAATGCAGGCACTTACCTGTCAGTCTGCATCAAGAAGAGCAAGAAAGAGCAGCCAGAGTCCATTCACAACCTCCCTTGGCTGAGACCACCAATAAACAGGAGGACAAGACACTAGGGGAGAAATAGAGAAGAATTTGGCATCTGTGAGAATTTTCAAATGCACTCAGTAAGCCATCCATGAACACACTTCTGAAGAAAATAGAATCACAGGTAGTCCCTCAAGACATGGTCCCTGTCCTCAGAAAGCATCTCATCTGGCTAGATATGCTGTGAAGAGAAGGAGCTACAGAAGGGCCACTTAACATTCAGTGTCCTTGCCTATGCTGTTGGCACCTTTCCACAGAATGTTCTGTGGATGTGATAGCACAGGAGAGTATTTGACACAACTGTACAGTACCAGAGGAGAGGCACATTCCACAGACCTACCTTGTGTTGCAGATTCCCCCTGACCTGGGATTCCTGTACTCAGTCAGTATCCCCTTTCCTTTATAGTGGATGTTGTCAATCACAAGTTTGTGAGAATGATTCTGAAGTCAAAGAGCATGAGAGCATGGAAATAAAAGAAGGAGAAAAAGCAGGATTCAGGATGCTCTGTGAAGACACACAGAACAGAAGCATACTGTGTTCACCTGGGTCTTTCTCTTCCCAGGAACTCTTTGAAATAAGCTACATGAGGTCTATTTGGAACAAGTCTGTATATGATGTTATATTTAAGAGGCACATCTCCCCGTTCTCACTGGAAGAGCAAAGGAGGGAACATGTATGTGAGAAGGACCTTTCCTCTTACAGGTCTGCCTGTGTGCTCAACTGAGCAGACACTGAGCAGGAGACTTGCCTGCTCCTGCATTGGTGGTGCCTGCATACCAGCGGGAACAGAGCTGCTTATAAAGTGAAGACAGGCCAGATGGATACATAAAATGTAAGAATCTAAAAATACTCAGGCAACTTTGAAATCCACCCCCTGCCTGACCATACACCTAGAAAACCAAGTTATCGGACTTCCCTGGGTCATTGGTCTGTGCTAAGGACTCTGGAGAGAACAAAGGCCCCAGGATAGAGAAGTCAGAGATATGCATTGAAGGTCTAGAGGACCCTAGTCCCAGCCCAGTGATACAACAAGCTATGAAAATAAGAAATACTAATTTCCAAAGGAAAAGAAATTACAATACAGCTATGTCCTGTTTTGCAGAGCTGTCATGAAGAATTCTCTCTTTCCCTCCCCCTCCCTCTCATTAACAAATGTATGTTAGTATCTTATCCTTCCCAACTATCAGTATCTTATCCTTCTCAACTATCCCAAGACAGAGATCATCTCAGAGAGACATAGGTCTATGAGAAGGATAAGACTAAGCTATGTGGCATGAGAGCCTGAAGATGTTAAGGGTCTCCCGTGCCCACAGACCAGAACCAATACTGTGAAAATGACCATCCTACAAAAACAACCACAGATTCAATGCAATCTCAAAGAAAAGCTCAGTGACATTCTTCACATAAACTGAAAAAAAATAATCTTAAAGTTCATATGGAAGCACAAAAGACACGGGTCAGCTGAAGCAATCCTGAGTGAAAAGGGCACTTGAGGGAACATCACCACCCCTGATTTTAATCTACACTACAAAACCACGGTAAGGGAAGCAGCATGTCACTGCTGCAACAGATTGATGGAACGGAATATTTTAATTTTATGCGACTTCATTTGTTAATTATTTACTTCTGAATAACACGATGCTTATTCAGGAAATAAGGTCAATAATCGACAATTGTGATTTCGTAAAATTTTAAAGTTTCTATAAAGCCAAGGAAATTGTCAATTGAATAAAGATTCAGCCCATGTGATAGAAGAATGTCTTTTCTAGCTATACATTTAACAAAGAATTAATGTCTAGAATAGAAAACCAAAAAAAACCTAAACATTAAGAAAACAGACAACCCAATCAAATAATGGACTATTAGGGTCTGGGGAGATAACTTGGCAATTAAGAGCACTTGCTACTCTTGAAGAAGACCCAAGTTTGGTTCCTAGCATCCACATGGTGTCTCACAACCATCTGTAAACCCAGTGCCCTCTTCTGACCTTTAGAGGAGCCAAGCACTCGGGAAGTGCAAATAATATATACAGGTAAAATAGGAAACACTAATTGTACTTCTTCTATTTAAAAAATATAGAAGAGGAGGAGGAGGAGGCAGATGATAACAACAAGGAGGAAAGACTACAATGATAAGGACAGGGACAAGGGACAAGGGACAAGGATTAAGAGGACAAGGACGAGGAGGTAGAGAAGAAGGAACACATAAAGATGAGGAAGCCTGAGTTGGGGGAGTTGGAGGGGGTTGGCAAGGAATTGGAGATGGATATTATTATTATTATTATTATTATTATTATTATTATTATTATTATCAAATAATAAATAAATAATATTTTTAGTGGAAAGGAAGAAGTAGCTAAGTGTAGTGATATATTCCTGCCATCTTAGTTCTGTGGATGGAATAAATAGGTTAAACCATTATTCTGAGGCCAGCCTTATACACATAGCCAAGA
>JANHMN010000025.1:9501397-9512143 GCA_030674055.1 Rhabdomys pumilio
GGGTATCTGCTGTGAGACTGTGTTCTCTATATATGACAGGAAATCTACACCCATGACATGTCAACAATATGGCCGCCTAGAGAGAAGCAGAACAAAGACAATAGCAATTGACATGGCAATGGGTATAGAAGAGACCTTACAAGGCCTCTGCCCTAGATGAAGAGCTAAAGGCAATTGGTGTCTTCTAAGAGAGGGAGAATTAGTCTTCCCCAGGAATTAGCCCCTTGATTGGTTATCCAATACCACATAATTAGCCCTATAAAACACATACAAGCAATGCTAATAGACTCAGTGAGTTCTATTTATATTGATGGATGCATGTAACAATAAGAAAAGAAAAAAGTAAGGATTGAGGAAGACTCCAGTTGGCCATTGGTCTTTACATATATGCGCACACTTGTATGCATGCTTCCACACACAAGTATCCACGCAGGCACATACACACACACACACACACACACACACACACACACACACACAAACACACACACACACACAAACACAAATAATGAACAAAAAGGAAGAGAAATAAATTAGAGTCGGAGACCACCTAGCTTCTGAAAGAAGCAGAAAAACTAAAGAGCAGGCAGCAAAGCTCACCTATCTGGAAGCTTCCCGCACTTAGTCTAGGGCAAAGCAGTGTGGTTCACTAAGCCCCCGGGAACAGTATATCCATGGTAGAGAATAATAACCATCACCTACTTCTCTCCAAGCAAATAAGGAATGTGATATTGATCCCATCTGTCTAAAACACAAAGACCAGAGTATCTATTCAAATGGAAAAATCCTCAGCTTTATGGAAAATTCCACTATCCAAAATGCTCAGTTTCAAAAGGCATTTTGGACAGCTCAGACTTCTACTGTAATGCTATTGTTCTTATTACCAGAGTCCTTGCCACAGATTGGGTGATGCTGGTGCTGATCGGGTCAATCTTAACACCTTATAAGGCTTCTTGTTATTGCCTCTGTAGACTGGGGAAACCCAGGCTACTCAACCATCTCTGTCTGTTACATCAGACAGGGTCTGAGTCACCCTGAGATACTGGCCTTGGTTAAAGTTCTCCTCGGCACAGTAGATTTTAAATAGACTAAATAGACTCACTCTCGTTGTGATTCATGAATTCTTAGGATGTGGTGAATTTCCAGATTTCTTTAGTGTCTCGCTATCTCAGGCCAGAGAGCTCCAGATGTGGACAAAAAAGCCAGATTCGTGAGAGACTTTACTTGAAGAGATGAAGCACACATGCACTCATCCCAGAAGAGGAACCAATGACAGCCCAAAGTTATGATTGCACCCAAGTCCAGTATGGTGACCCAGTGGCTTTACATGGGTTACTAAGGAGAGTAGGGATGACTCAAAGCAGCTGCATCATCATAAAGCCTACTGCAACACAGGTAGCAGCTCACAGAGGGTGCAACCCTAGAGCTCTCTGCACAGTTTGCAGGCAGCTTCACAGGTCTAAGAATCTCCTTTCTGCAGCTTGGCTGCTCAGAGTCTCCTCCCCAAACAGTTAACTGCATCTATAAGATGAGGAGGAGCCTTGGAGGCTCTACCAAGTTTCAGTTTTACCAGACATGTGACATTTATCTCCTGAGGTTTACGAGTCTCTGCCGCCTCTTCTGTGCCATACAGCCTGACTTTCTTTGCATTTAACAAATCACCTCTGTTCACAGGAGAAAATGATCACACTATGGATACAGTCCTCGTTCCCACCTGTTCTTTCCTTGCAAAAGTCCTCTATGCTTATCTCATTTCTTCCATCTCTATTCCTTCATATTCACAGAAACTACAAGACTGGAAAGAATTTCCTGTGTGTGTTTAACATATTTATGCAGAGAGAAGAAGACAGAGATAGAGATAGATAGATAGATAGATAGATAGATAGATAGATAGATAGATAGATAGATAGATAGATAGACTAGTAAAGCATTACTCTGTATGCATAAACGTGGAAGCCTGTGATCAAGAAGCAACATGTTGGACTAGAGGTCCCCAGTGTCCTTCTTAGCTGAGTTGTTACGACACACTGTACTGCAGTGACTATTGGTTTGAAAATGAAATAGGAGGACCTATAAGTGGCAGTTTTTCTGGGCTTACGTGGAGCCCAGTGGTCCTCTGGAAATTTTCACAGAGACCAGCAGCAGCAGTATGTGGAGGCATCAATCAAGAATTTATTCAATATTTTCAAATGTTTCAGGTACTGTGTATGTCACTTCAGCCCACTCAGAATGTACCTAGCAGGGAATGATTAGTGTCAGCTAAGCCACAGAATACCCTTATTATCATGAAGCTAGTAAAGAGGGGACACAAGACTCCAGAGATAGCTGCTGGATCACGGACTGCCTGCTCTTTCCTTTCATTTGCTTGTTTTTTTGACAGTCTCATGTAGCCTAAGCTAGCCTCAAATTTATTGTGTGGAAGAGAAGAGCCTTGAATATATGGTCCTCCTGCTTCATCTCCTGAGGATTACAGGCACATGAATCACCATGCCTGGTTTTATGTGGTTCTGGAGCTCAAAGTCAAGGATTCCTCTATGCTAGGCGTGCAGTTTGCCAACTGAGCTACAGCCTCAGAGCTCTGAGCTGACTCCCTTATTGCTCTGACAACGGTTGTAATAGCTCCCTATACTGACAGCCAGTGGTTGCACACTGAAAAGAGGGCATGTTCCTTTTTTATCATCACAAAGACTCCTGAGGCCAGGAATCTGTCATTAAAGGACAAGATAGGAACAGAGAAGTCATGGAGACAGTGACTGGGGCATCCTCATCTCACAGTCAGAGGCAAGTCTTCCTTGCACCATATCCACATGCTGTCCTGCTACCCCACTGCCCAGCTCTATTAAAGCCTGTGGTCCAGGTCTCCTATCTGTTCAATCTTCTGTTTGCAAGCTGGCCTCTGAGCCACAATATCTTATGATCCCAGATTCAATACTTACAGCATCCAACTCTGAGGGAGGGAGGAAGAGACATGGAAAAGACAATTCAGAGAAAAGCATTCATCCATCCATCCATTCATCCATCCATCCATCCATCCATCCATCCACCCACCCATCCATCCATCCACCCATCCATCCAGCCATCCATTGTATTTGAACCCACTGAGCCTCAGACTCCAGTGGCAATGACAGTAGACGTCATTTTAGGTCTGAGATTGTGTGTCCTTTGTCATTCCATTGGCCAGTCCATCCCAACCCCAGCTCATATATTTTTTTCCTCCTAACCACTGTTACTTCTTCACTTGCATTATACCTCTCCAGCCTCATGTAGACATCCTGGGCCACTGTTTGATCACAGCCCTCTCCTCCTCAAAGCTTGCTAAATCTCCCCATCTTTCTTGTCAGTTCCTCTGCAGCTCAAAGACTGACTATTCTTTCAGTCTTCTTTTTACCAAGCTCCAGTCACAAAAGAACCAAGAGAAAGAGGCCAAACACTCCCTGTGTGTGGCCTCTTCATGATAACTGCTCTCTGAGTTTTATACCAAACATCACTACATTCAAGAATGGCTGCTCTCATATGCATATGTATGCATTCTAGGAATCTTCTGCAGTAAAAGCTTCCATACGGCTCTAGTGTTAGTTTGTTAGTTGTCCCTTCTCATAGTCCCTCCTTTACCCTTCTCTCACATCTCCCTTCCTAATTAATCTCTTCATTCTAATTTCCCCTTTCATCTCCCCATAATGCTACATTCTATTTCCCTTCCTTAGGAGATCCTCTCCTCCTTCCTGGTCCCTTACTAAGAAAATTTTTGTATTTTTATGGATTTTATTTGTTTTTAATTTAGTTTTTATCTTAATTTTTATTTATATGTATTGGCATCTTGCTGGCATATACATCTGTATGAGAGTGTTAGATTCCCTAGAACTGGAGTTATAGGCAGATATGAGCTGACATGTGGGTGCTTAGAATTGAACTCAGGTCCTCTGGAAGATCAGCCAGTGCTCTTAACCTCTCTTAACCACTGAGATATCTCCCCAGTCCCTAGTTTTTTTCTTTTTATGGGGGAGAGAGAGAGAGAGAGAGAGAGAGAGAGAGAGAGAGAGAGAGAGAACATAAAATTGAATGGGTGAGGAGGTGAGGAGGTGGGGGAATTTAGGAGGAGTTGGGGAAGGAAAAAGAACATAGTCAAACTTAAATTTTTTTAATTAAAAAATTAGCTGCTAAGATCTCATACTATTATCCAGAGGACTGGAGTTTGACATCCACATCAAACAATTCATGACTGCCTATAACCACAGCTCCAGAAGATCTGATGCCCTTACCTGTCACTATGTGGACCCACATATACATGGAAGACACAAATAAAAATTAAAACATGCTTTAAGGTTGTTGATCATGGAAACTTTCTTGCTTCCACTCTTAGAATTTACCATCCCCATCTTACAAGAGTACCATGTCCAAGAGGTTGGGTAGTAAGAATATCAGTTTCTGTTAAAAACACAGATAAGAATAAGTTTTTTATTTAATCCCAGAAGTGGAACACAGGGTTACTTCATAGTGCCCACAGCAGTTGACTATGATTTGTCTCATGTTCTAACAGGCACATGATTATGCCAGTTGCAGATAGTTTCTGTGATAGCGTGACAGTTGGAGTTCTGGGGACTTTTCAGAGGGTTTATAAATGCTAGAGAACCGGTAGGTGGGTTGTCGACTGTTGGTTGGTTGCTCTTGGTCCTGGTATGTTAAGTAGGCATGTGCAAAGAAAAAGAAGAAATTAGATATCCTGACAGCAAAGATCAAAGTTGCCCTAAGGAACTTGGAATCCTTACTGAGCAGGAAGTAGTCTATTGATGACATCACCCCTTTCTCCTCTATCCATTTTCTTTCCTATCTACTGTTAGGGGATTGAAAGGGTGGGAAGTGGGTGAGAGGGGTCAACCCATTAAGTAGCACAATTCTGGTTACAAGGGTGCTCTGATACCATACAATTGTTGATATTGATTGTCAATTTGATTAGATGAAGAATCATCATGGAAACATACCTCTGGGTGCATCTGTAAGGGTATTTCCAGAAAGGGCTAACTGAAAAGGGAATGATCACCCAGAATGCAGGCTGCACCAGTTCAGATGTTGAGACCATAGACTAAACAAAATGGGAAAAGAAAGCTGAGCACTGGCATCCATCTCCCTCTCTCTGCTTCCTGACTGTGAGTCCAATGTGACCAGTTGCCTTGCACGCCTGCCACCATGCTTTCCCTACCAGGATGGAGACTACATCTTCAAACTGTAAACAAAAGTAAATGCTTTCTTCCTGAGGTTACCTTCATAAGATATGATGTCACAACAACAACAAGAAGATTAATTAATGCACCATGATAACCCTGAGTACCATCAAATCCTCCAGGGAATGGAGCCTACCATTGGCTTCCTTACGCCAGCCAAGACGGCACAGTGGTGCTAATAAATGTGTATTGAGTTGAATGAAATAGAAATGTTACCCAGAGGACAAAAGTTGAAATTTATCATAATGTAGACTCTCGGATGATGGAGAGTTGAAGGAACTATGACCTTCCTCTTCAGAACTCAATTATCTGCATAAGAACCAACGTCTCTGAGATCTAACCAGTAATTTGCTCACAATCATCTCAACCTCCAAAGTTCACAAATGTCCCCTTTAATTTCCTTAGCTACAGTATTCATAGGAAATGACACTCTCCTCGTTCATAGACTCACAATGGCCCTCAGGCCACCTCCCTCCAACCAAACCCTTCACATATCCTACCTAGGCTGTCTTGGGTTCTGGTTTTCTGCTCTGTTAAAAATGAAATGCCTGAGTTACAGGAATTGGGAAGGTGGCTCAGTGGATAAAGAGTTTACTTGCAGGAACAGGAAGACATGAATTATATCCCCAGAATCCATGTGAAAGACAGGTATAATGGCAAGTGTCTGTAAGCTGGGTGCTGGAGAGGCAGAGGGAAGGGGATTCACTGGGCTTGTGAGCCAGTCATTCTAGGCTAATTGACAAGCTCCAGGCTCACTGAAAGACCTAGTCTCAAAAAATAAGGTGGAGAGATTAAGGAGCACACTATATGTAGATGTCTGGCCTACACACACACACACACACACACACACACACACACACACACACACACACTGTGAAAGCCCATCCCCACAACTTTTGAGAACATGTTCTGGGACTGAGAGTTTCCTGTTCAGCATCAAATCAATAGCTGAAGGCCAGGAGGTTTACTGGCATCCTGAGTTAAAGAAATCCATTCTAATTAATCCTCCACTTAAAAAACAATGGCCTTTAGCCATCTCAGGGGCAGCAGCCAAAACTCCAAAGAAAAGAAAATGCAGTCTTGGCTTCTCCTGATATCAATACCCTTTCCCACTGAGACCTGTTCAGGCTTATGCCAGTGGAACGATAGATGTGGCCTCAGCCATCTCCTGCCATAAGGCTGATGGCTGGAATGAAAGAAGTCTAGGGTCCCATCCCAGAACCCAGACCCAGTGGAATAGAGGCTTCCCCAAGAGTCCACCTGTATTGTTATACACAGTTATTTGTGCCATCTGTTTGGTGTGAACACATCGGTGACAACCTCAAAGTGACCAAAACATGTTGGTATCACGTTAAGGAATAGAAACCAAAAGACTTCCATTCTGGAGTAGAACTCAGGATGCCAGTAAACTTCCTGGCCTTCAGCTATTGATTTGATGCTGAACAGGAAACTCTCAGTCCCAGAACACGTTCTCAAAAGTTGTAGGGATGGGATTTCACCAGTGTGAGCTCAGATGTTAAATTCTCTACTTCCCTCTCCCCATTTTTGCCATCTTCTCCTGATGGTAAATCTATCCATTGAATGAGTGCCTGCCTAAGTTGGGCAGTGATGGTGTACGCCTTTAATCCCAGCACTTGGGAGGCAGAGGCAGGCCGATTTCTGAGTTCGAGACCAGCCTGGTCTACAGAGTGAGTTCCAGGACAGCCAGGGCTATACAGAGAAACCCTGTCTCAAAAAACAAACAAACAAATGAGTACCTGCTTAAATCCTATCTTGTGTACCTGTCTGCTTCTGGGTCTGTGTTCCCAGTAGAGGGCTTTTGCTCTATATACTTTGAACTTTGCAGAAAGCTCCCATGTGGGAAGGATGAGGAATGCTTTTGCAGAAATCTTTAATATAGTTTGACAAGAGATTAAAAACTCCACTAACCCCAACTGACCCCAATAATATGCATACTGCAAACATCACTGGACACAGACTTATCAACCTATACCCATGTCGCTTCCAACATTTATGGTGGATATTTATTTTATAACATTGCTATCAACCTATCTGCTGTCTCCAGCATTTATAACCATAACATACAAATATGCATTCATTACTTATGGGTCAGGACCATGAAAGAATGCATAACCTAAGATTACAACTATGCATTAGCTTAGGTTGTAAAAGGTGATCACATGGGAAATCCAAAGCAAGTAATGTTGGTTGTTACATTTTCCTCTGAAAGGCAGATAAAACAAATAGGCTGAGCACACAGTAGGATAGCAGTCTTAAGTCTTAAGTGACCTCAAGGTGTATTATTAACTCAACTGTAAGGTCCAGCAAAAGTTCCAGTCTCTTAGAATATAAGAGATGATTTTGTGATAATGAATCAATACCATATGTTTCTGCATGTCTGTGTGGTAAGACTTCCTGGTCAAGCCAGGAGTGGAAAGATCTGGTGAAGAATGTGATCAAAGAAGAGAAAACTCATCATTATTAATGCTACTCCAGGTAGTTAGATAATGCAAAATTAGTGGATTGGTACATCATACAACCTCCGGCATAGATTGGGGCAGTCCCTGTAGGGGAAAAGAAATAGGCCACCTGGAAGGTGGTGGCTAAGGAAAACCCAAAAGACTGTCACTATGCATAGCCAGCAGATTGGTGCTGCTGAGGCTGCAGAAGGCTCACTGCACACTCTGCCTACAAAGCAGGGAACTGGCTCTAGGTGGATACCTGTCTACCTAGGAAACTCAAGTTCTCTGCATTTGTTTCCTTATCTGGAATATTGGACATGCAGTAACAGAGCTGGCTGAACAGACTTAACATGAGACAGAGACTATAGTTCACCCTGACCTCAAGATCAAATTTACCCTTCACTCATTAACTAGGTCAGGACATTTGAAGTCCAAGCTGTCCGCTGAATTAGAAAGTACAGCCAAAAAAAAAAATGCTCAGGAGAAATTCAGAAAAAAAAAATTTCTTTTCTGCCTGGTTTCTTGTTTAACAGGAAACACTGAGAAGAGTGTCCATCTATCAACACACAGGTCCTCCCACTACTACAAAATTTCTCATGCTGAAATGGAAGGCATGGAGAAAGGGAGATGAGAGGCTTATACACGATCATAGCCCCTCTCAGATTCCTAGTTTCTCCCTGACAGACTCTTAATATCAACCCTCTACTATTCTGAAGACAAAAGGCACAAGGGCCACATGAGATGAAAGACAGAGAAGATGAAAGGACAGCTCAGAATGACACAGTCTCCAGGCAAACAGCCTGATAACTGAAACTCTGGTTGAGGTGAGTGTCTTAGTTATGTTTCTATTATCATGACAAATGCCATAACCAATGCAACATATAAAATGAAGCATTTAATTTGGGACTTGTGGTTCTAGTGGGCTAGAATCCATAACTGTCATAGTGAGGAATCATGGCAGCAGACAGACAGGCACGGTGCTGGAGAAGTGGCTAAGAGCTTACATCATTATCAACAGGTACAGTGAATGCTAACTAGGAATGGCATAAGCTTTTGAAACCTCAATGCCTGTTCCCGGTGACATACCTTCTCTAGTGAGGCCATACCTCTTAATCCTTCCCAAACAGTTCCAACAACTGGGAACAAAGTATTCAAATATATAAGCCTAAGGGTGCAGGCATTCTCATTCAAACACCACAGTGAATATATTCCCCCCACCAACTGTGGCCACCTTGGCCATCATTTCCAGGGAAGGAAAGAAGAATAAGGGGACCTTTAAACACACTGAAATTTAAGTCCACTAAACTGAAGAATCTGAGTGAGCCCTTATAGAAATGCCTAGCATAGATGTATTGTATAGTCTGCATTCTAGCTGAGAGTGAATTCAGTTGGAGAAAATAAAGTTATATAACTGAAACATGAGTTCATGATATGCAAGCTCATACCCTCATATACACACACAAACTAAAAGTTGAAGTCTCCAAAGAGGAATAACAGCTGCCATGCTGAGTATTTTCTGTGTGCCAGGCTCTTCTGCTGCTCTATGTGGGACACAGCACTTATTTTTCACAACCAAAACCTGTAGGCTTAGCATTTCTAGTGCCTACTCCTGGGGAATAAGGAAACTCAAGCGTAACAATATTGTTAGACAGGGGATGGGGAGATGGCTCAGTTGGCAAAGGGTTTGCCATGTAAGCCTGAGTACCTGAGTGTAAACCCAAGCACGCAGGTAAAAAGCCTGATGTGGTGACACACAATTATAATCCCAGTGCTGAGGAAGCAGAGATGATGGGTTCCTGGAGCTTGACAGCCAGCCATCCTACACTGTAAAACCCAGGTTCAAGTGAGAGAGCTTGTCTCAGAAAACAAGTTAGAGTTTGAGGGGTATAGTGGTACTCTCCTTTAAGGCCAGCACACAGAAAACAGGATGGCCGATCTCTGTGAGTTCAAGGCCAGCCAAGTAGACATAGTGAGTTTCAGGTCAACCAGAACTATACAATGAGATTCTGTACATAGATAGTTAGATAGATAGATAGATAGATAGATAGATAGATAGATAGATAGATAGATAGATAGATAGACAGACAGACACACAGACAGATAGAGAAATAGTAGAAGGCTCCTGAAGCAGAGCAATACCCAAGGTTGTCCTCTGGGGCATGTACACACACACACACACACACACACACACACACACACACAATTACAAAATTTACTTTAGATGGAAGTAGAGATAACGCCTGAAATTTCAAGGTATCAGATGTTTAAAGGTAAGGAAACTGGGACTCTGAAACCAAGTCACCAAACCTCTGCTAAGCAAGCCCTGTGTGAATGCATGTACAGGGCTGGAGCCACCCTCACGCAGTCAGGGCTCCGTGCACACACGACACTTGGGTAATGTCAGTAAGAATGTGAAATGGGGGTTTGGGGATATGGCTTGGTGGACAAGAGTTCTTGTTGTGCAGAGTGAGGACCTGGGAACAGAAAAAAGGGAGAGTCATGGAGGGGAAATTAGCACAGAAACCAAGGCAGAACAAAAATGCAGCTTGGTCTTAGCTAAAGAGGGCACTGCACAGGTGCTGGAGCCTGGACACATAAAAGCACAGTGCCAGAACCAGAAACTATCCTGAGTGGTTCCCTCTGAGCTTTCTCCCTAAGAGAAACAGATGCCCCACACTTTTCTTTCCCCTGGAACTCACAGAAAATATGGCCATGTTTAAAAACAGGCAATGAGCATGGCCTCTTGTGAGCCAGTGTGGCTTCAATGTACTAACACTTTACAGTAAGCTACTGCAAAGTAAATGCTGTGAGTACTCGGATTATGGTGCACACCTGTAATCCCAACATTTGGAAGGCTGATGCAGAAAGTTCTAGGCCAGTCTGGGGTTTTGTCTTGTCTTGTCTTGTCTTGTCTTGTCTTGTCTTGTCTTGTCTTGTCTTGTGCCAGCTGTGGGTCAGAACCACTCCTACTGGTCAGCAAAGTGCAAAAATTAAGTAAAAAGGAGAGATGAATGTCCTCAACCCTTGTTCTCCTCAATGAATACAAAATCCAGGAGACAGAAAGA
>JANHMN010000025.1:9512243-9558446 GCA_030674055.1 Rhabdomys pumilio
TGTCTTGTCTTGTCTTGTCTTGTCTTGTCTTGTCTTGTCTTGTCTTGTCTTGTCTTGTCTTGTCTTGTCTTGTCTTGTCTTGTGCCAGCTGTGGGTCAGAACCACTCCTACTGGTCAGCAAAGTGCAAAAATTAAGTAAAAAGGAGAGATGAATGTCCCCAACCCTTGTTCTCCTCAATGAATACAAAATCCAGGAGACAGAAAGAAGTGCAGGTTAGCAGAAGAGGGAGTGTCCACTCTTGTCTGAATGACCACGTATGAGCAATCTACTCTTTCTCCTCTGTTACCTTTCTTAATGAAGGTCCCTTTCTAAGTCTCTGCCTGGTACATACATGGAGACGTGTGTGAACCATGGGTCTTTTTCTTTTGTGCAGCTATGCTTTTTCTTATTCTTTCTTATCCTTTTTCTTCTTCTAGTAGTGAACTTTTTACTCTATCACTTTTTATTTCTTTCCACCGTATGACAACTTTCACTTCCCACCTCTCTCTACCTCCCCCTTTTAAAAACTTCTGATTCTCTGGTGTTTTCCACTTACTTTCCTCCCTCTTAACTTCTTTACTTTCTCAATCATCTTTCGAAACTTTTTGCTTTATATTATTTCTGTTCCCTACATTCCTGTTGCTGTTGAGCTGGTCCTGAGACTTTACTTTATTCATTATTCATCTACGTATGGTGTGAAGAACCCACCATGACACATCAAGTCTCCAACATTGATCTGTATCTTGTTCCACACACAAGTCAACCATACACAAGCTTCAACAAATATTTTACTCAAAGAGCAGAGGACAGGCCATGCCCTCATGATCGTAGCCAATGACTAAGAATCTAAGTAGCCACAAAAATTATTGAACACCCACTCCTGGTCATCCACCCCAGCAGCTCCAGCATGGACAAATAGCAAATGACTTTGGGCACCATACCTACATGGTGCTAGAGAAAAGATCAGCTCCCAAGCCTGTCAGACCATCCCCTGCTGACAAAACTAGAGGAGTCATTACCAAGGTACAGCCCACACTTACCCAAATACTTCACTCATGTATCTAAATGAGCAAACTCAAGCATAAGATTCAAAATCTGCAGAGAAAACAGTATCAACATACAGCTATCCTGACCAAAGAAATAGCAGGAAAACTACTGTAAAATCCATCTGGACAAATATTCAACATTTCACAACAATCCAATATCTCAGGACATGTGATCTAAAGAAGGCTGCTTCTTAGTACAGTGGTTAAACTTCATTTCATTCTGCTGCCAAAATGACACTGGGGACATCTATAGCTGTAGGAAAAGCAGATAAACTTTAAAGAATGAACATTTTGAAGCCATCAAAAATACAAAAAAAAAAAAAATCCAGGCACCGTAAGTTAGGCCTATAGTTTCAGCACCTGAAAGGCCGAGGCTGGACAGTTACTGTGAATTTGAGGCCAGCCTGCCACTCAGAGTGAGACTTTGTCTCAATTAAAATAATAAATTAGAGCAGAGAGTAATGAAATAGAGTCTAAAAAACATGAGAGACACAGCTGGATCTTTCAATAGGCTAATAGGGTTGACAAAAAACCCTTAGGCAAACTAACCAAGAAAGAGAAAGGAAAAAAAGAGGATTATCCAGGGTTATTTTGGTTACATATATATGTTATATATAACACAAACATAACATGTGTTGGTTACATACATACACACACATACACACACATACACACAGAGAGAGAGAGAGAGAAAGAGAGAGAGAGAGAGAGACCCTACCAAAATTGAACAAAGAGGATTTTTTTAAAACTCTTAACAGATCAATAAGTAATCAAGGCAGTAATAAAAACTTGCCCAGCAAAGAAAACCTCAGAACCAGATTGATGCACTGATAAGTTTTTACCAGAACTGTTTCTAAAGCTATTCCATAAAGAAAAAAAAAAAGGAAGGAAGGAGGGCTGGAGAGATGCTCAGGACGTGGTTAAGATGCTTGCTGCTCTTGAATATGGCTCTCAGAACCAACACCAAGCAGCTCACAACCTATTGTGACTCCAGCTCCAGGGGATCCAATGCCCTATGGCCTCTACAGACATTCCACACATGCATATACATACAAACACAATTAATGGTAAAGAAGGGAGAGACTGCTTTCAAACTCAGTCTGTGAGACCAAAAAAACATAGAGGACACACTTTGAGATACAAGCACGACCAACAGCTTCCTCCAGAAATAACAGCACAAATTGCCAAATGGCATCATATCATCTGGAAGGCTCCTGCTGTCTCTGCCTCCCTAGATCTGGGAGTTATAGACGAGAGCCATTACATGTCTAATTTTCTTACTGTTGAGAATCTCATACATGGATAGAATGTGTCTTGATCAAATCCACCCTGAAACTTCCTCTCCTCCAATTTTTCCTCCCAACTTAAAGCCCACTGAATTCACTTACTGTTACCTAGATGAGATTGTGGAGGGGGAGGCATCTAACGGACCCACATCCCTGAATAAAACTTACTCTCCCTCCCTCAGTGGACAGCAATTGCCAAGAGCTCCTAGGACGGAGGTGGAACTTTCTGACCCCTTTCCCATCCAGACTATATTTTTATCTGGCTTGATCATATAAAGATTTTGTGAATGCAGCCAGCAGCTATAACTTCACGTGTGCAACTGTTGCATTAGCAAATACTGTCTCACTAGAGATGCTCACAGCCTCTGCCTCTCATAAGCGCCCCTCTTTCTCAATCCTCGAGGGAGGTATTAGAGGCTCCTGTTTAGAGCTGAACATTCCATGATCTCTTACTCTCTACATACTGAGCGGTTGTACTGCTTACTTACTACTATATAAAAGAAGCTGTATAGAATATGGTTTGTAGATATATTGATATATGACTATAAGCATAAGAACCTAGGATGCAATTTATTGCTGAATAATAGTATTATGCGCTCCTCTAAGTTCTATGACCTATCCAGCCATGAATTTTTTGAACTAGTTAATATAATAATAACTTATACCAAGTATGAGTTCCCTTTTGTAGAGTGATCTTTAAAACCAATCAGAAAGCAGTTGGTTACTCCCATTACATCCATGCTGCTATTACACCTGTGGTCACATCTTGCCACACCGGTCATTGTTGTAGGTTACAAGGTCAATAACAGGGTAAGATTGTGGATACTTTTCTTTAATGGTACCGTGTTTAGAACCTTCCAGCAATATAAAAGCTAGTCAGTAGGGGTGAAGCTTTCATGTGAGTACCAACTTGAGCATTCCACGTCCTATTACTCAAGAATGTGATATCCTCAGCAACAGGGTCTTACAGTCAAGTTCTGGAGGGTAACCAAAAGCACTGTCAATGACCACGATGTTTGTGGATCCAAGGGACCCCACTGGCTAACAACTCAAAAAGAGCTAATCCATACCTGGCACTGATACCTGTTTTATATATATATATATATATATATATATATATATATATATATATCCCTGGAAATCAAATTCAGGCTCTCGTGCTTCTAAGGCAGGTGCTTTTGTCTGAGCTATCTTCCCAAGCCTAAAATAATTTTTTAAGATAAAACAAAATAAGCCATAAAGAGATAAATCAAAAAAGAAAAAAAAAAAAAACAATCAACAGAGTAAGAATACTGAGTTTAGAATGATGATCCAGTTTGATTTCCTACTGTTGTGATAAAACACTGTGACTTCTTTAAGGGGGAGACAGATTCTTTGGCTTACGCTTCTGGGCCACAATCCATCCTTGAGGCAAAATCAGGAATTCTATAGAGGCCAGAACCTGGAGACAAGAACCTTAGATGCTGCTGCTTGCTGGCTCATATTTAGCTAGCTTTCTTATACAGCCCATGACCACCTGACAGGGGAATGGCACTGCCCATAGTGATCTGGACCCTCATATAGCAATCACCATTCAAGACTAACCCCCAGAGACACGTCCACAGTCCAACCTGATTTGGACAATTTGTCAACTAGGGCTTCTCTTCACGGAGAACTTTCAGCTGTGTCAAGTTGACAATACTAAGTCAAAAAGTGTGCTGTTTACTTTTCATGTTTCTATGACAAAATACCTGACCAAAGCAATTTGAAGAAGGAAGTGGTTTACGAGTCTGATAAATTTTATGAACTTTCTGAGACTTGTGGATTTTGTTTATCACCTGGGCCTTAGAAGTTTCCTCCACTTCATTTTCTTCACTTTGGGCCTTATGCTACACCTCAGTTCTGTTTGAGTACCATTAGTGGTTCCCATCTTAGGTGGCTTTCCTCATTCGCCCATAATTTCCTCATTCTCTGGCGTTCCAGAATCCCGTATGAGCTATGCAATCTCATTCAGTAAAGTCCTTTACTACAAAAAGTGATCAGCCTTTGCTCTTTGCAACTAAGAACCCTAATGTCGACAAATGACATCCCCCACCCCCCACCCCCCCAAAAAAGACTATCAGGAGGAACAGGGTGATTTCCACAGAGACTGTTTACTCCCTGAAAACAAGCTGCCTCACCCAAGAATGATCTTCACCAAGTCATTCCTTCACAGAACAGAGAATCCTGCTGCTGTTCCCGCAGAGAGCTCTTTAACACTTACAGAGCCCATTCACACCCGTCATGTCACTGCATAACCAGAGGCAGTAAAGAGGGCTGTTCTGAAACCATTAGTCTCATGTAATTGAGGAGGGAGCTGAATTTCAGAGCAGTGACAGACCCAAGTCTCACAGAAACTTAGCAACCTGCTTGGTGCAAAGTCTAGGCCTCCTGATGCTGCCCAAATATGCCGAAAGGCGAACAGGGCTGCATAACTAAGAAAAACAGTGTTAGCAGTTAGCCTTCTTTGTGTGATTGAGTGTGTGCAGGCATCCTAGCCTAGGTCACACCCTATGTAACATAGACTAACCCAATTGTTTCAAAACCCTGGAATTGTATAGTTCCCTTCTTAGAGAAGAGGAGCCTGAGGCAGAGAACGTTAGGCCAAACTTTGCCTAAAGCAGGGAAGTAGAAGAACTCTGTTTCAGAACAGGAGTTTGGATTCCGAGCCCATTCCTGATCCCTGTATTAGGAGGCTGCAGGAGCAGTCTCGGTGGGGCTCTGGTTCTTCGGCCTTCACACAGACTGAGGGGGCGTCCTAGAAGGCTAATCAGAGAGGACACTCTGATCCCCCAGTTGAGACAGATCAAAATGCAAGTGTCCCAAACTAATTGCCTGGAAAAGAAGTATGCTAACTGAGCAGGTGCTGAATTGCAGAAAAGTTAAATATGGAATGAGAGCATCGAAGGCTGCAATAAGAGCGAGGAGGGTAAAAACCAATTTCACATCGAGCCCCAGGCAATGATTTAGAGGGGAAAAAAAACAATATATGTGGTATCAAATAATAACTGTAGCAATGTCTTCCATTACCTTAGCCTTGCCTTTGAGGAAGCTAAAAAGCTCACAATTGTTATTAAAATTCACCCTTCTCATGGGGGCCTGTGCCCTGCTGAGGGTGGTTGGGAGCCTTTTTTGTCATATGCAGGGAAACAGAAGCCCAAGAGGACATTCAATGCAGAAATCAGAGGAAAGTCAAGGATCTGTGGAAACTGACTGGATGGACCCAAGAGCTGGTAGCAAAAACCAAAAGAAAAAAAGAAAAAAAATTAATTCAGCAAAGGACTGATCCATAGAGGACTGTCAGACCAACAGATAGTCTGTCCTAAGCAAACTGGCCACTTCCATAATGTGTTGAGAGCCAGGGCAGCAGAAGCAACTACAGGGGGAGAAAGAAACTTTCAGGAGCACATAGGACAGAAAACAGAGATGAAATAGGGCATAAGTGACAAAAATGTAAAAAATAACAGGATCTGATGTGAGAAAGACACCTGTTCACATATGAAGAACAGGCTAACCAAGACAGATACTCTCGGAGAATCAACGCATCCTCCAATTCAGAACACCAGCTCCTTGTGCCCTGGTTCCAAGATAGTGAAAGGTTCCTTCTACATGACTGAGTGGAGAATTATCCTAACCTCTTTCTGTTTTCATGCCCATCAGCATATTCTTAGGTAACAGGTACTCCTTGACTTCCACACCACACCTACCCTCTAGATCTGATGTGCCCATTCCCTCACCCTACAGTTGGTAACATTTATCTTTTCTCATTTTATACTCAGTACAACACTCCTCCACACACTATCTCTATGTCTCCATAGTTACCCTTGTACACATGTCATTGATATCTGAAACTACTCTTCCCATCCTTCTGGATGGATCGCATACATTTCAATGCATAAACCATTAAGGGAGAAAGGATTTATTCTGGCTCACAGTTCAAAAGTCCAGTCCATCATAGTGAAAGCAACAGGAGTCCAAAACAGCTAGTCACATTATTTCCACTCTCAAAAAAGAATTCTAAATGCTTCCTAGTACTCAGCTACCTTTCTCTATGTTGTACAATCCAGGATGCCATGCCTGCCCAGAGAATAGTCTAATTCTCTTTCATTCTTTCATTCTCTCATTCTCTCATTCATTCTCTCTCTCCCTCTCTCTCTCTCTCCTTCCCTCCCTCTCTCCCTCCCTCTCAACCCCTCCCCCCTCTCTCACACACACACATTAGTCAAGACAGGTTTTTCCCACAGTCAAGACAACACCCCACAGGCTTGCTCAGAAGCCCACTATCTCTGGGGTAATTCTAGATTCCATGAAGTTTACAATTCACAATGGCAATTATGGCACGCAGCAGAATGTCTGGTGCGGAGCCCAGAAACAACACACAGACTGTGTTGTCCCTGGAAATGAGTTTAATGAGCACAAGGAAATGAAAGAAGGAAAGGCAGCCTCTAGCATCCCCACTTTTCACTCCTCCTTTAACACTGTCTGCTTAGAGACTTGCAGCTGTCCCTACCTTTCCCAGGCTGACTTTATAATTTCAAAATCTTTCCCATCAAAACAGGAAAAAAAGCAATAAATTCAATAGGTTCTCCTTTATCACTCCATACTGCATATCAGATTTATCTAATGTTCACTGAACATACAGTTCTATGAGTTCAGGGTGATGTGGGAACTAGGTGAGGGGCAATTAGCATATAACATGTCACGATTCTGCAAAATGTTATCACTTTTTAGAACCAACTTTCAGGCCAATATGGTAGTGCACAACTATAAATTTGGCCCTCTAGAGGCAGAGGCAGGAGAATTTGAAGCCAGTCTTGACTACATAATGGGTACCTGTCTCAAAACACAAAATAAAACAAACAACAACAAGTACTTGCTTTGTTAAATGCATTGTAACTAGAAAGCAATGGGTTAGTGATATGGCTTAGGGACTTGCAACAAAGCCTAACAGTCTGAGTTCAAGCCCCAGAACTCATATAAAAATTTAAGAAAAGACCAGACCTCATAGAGCCATCCTCTGACTTTCATATGTGCTTTGTGGTATGCACACAACCACATACACATCATACACAAACAACAATAATAATAACTGAAGGCAAGAATCCTCATGTGCTGCCTGGTTTTACGTCAAATTGACACAACCTCCATAAGATCAGGCTACAGGCAAATCTGTAGGGCATTTTCTTAATCAGTGAGTGATATAGAAGGGCCCAGTCTACTGTGGGTAGAGCTACCCCTGTGCTGGTGATCCTGGGTCTATAAGAAAGCAGACTGGCAAGCCAGTAAGCAGCACCCCTTCCTGGCTTCATCAGCAGCTTCTACTCACAGAATCCTGCCCTTCTTGAGTTCCTGTCCTGACTTCTTCTGGTGATGAACAGTGATGGTGAAGTGACAGCAAATAGACCCTTTCCTCTCCAGTTTTCTTTCAGTCATGATGTTTCATCACAGCAAAAGTAACCCTAACAAAGACACATCAGTTTTTTTAATTCAGTCATGTTACCCTGGAGAGCACAGACTTGCTATGAAGGTAAATTCTGTGAGTCAAGAAAGAGGAGAAATATTGAGTTGAATGTTTCGTTCAAATAAAGCACAGCAAACAGTCTGGAATTCCAAGCTCTTCCTTGTCAGATGCATCATGACAGTCATCAAATCACTTCCTATCTCTTGGTCTCAGATTTCTCATCTACCACATGGAGGTCAATACAGGGTCCTGAGTAGCAGTTGGTCTTATGCTGAGTTGAAACATGTCCTGACAAAACTTATATCCACCTGAAACCTTTAGCTATAACCTTATCTTGAAAAGGATCTCCGCAGTTGAGTTTCTGTGAGGCTGTACTAGGGTAGCGTGGGACTAGGATCCTAATAAAAAGATGAAGCTGTGCGCACAGATACATATGAGAGGGAGCTGTGGGAAGACGGAGGCAGAGACTGGACAAATGTACCACCAAGCCACATAGCCATCATGGACTACTCAAATAAAGAAGGTCAGATTTTCCCCTAGAGCCTTTAAGAAGATCACGGTCTTGTGGACACTTTGAGACTAAGTTCACAGTACAACGATGTGAAATCATCTGTTGGTTCTGGCTACCCACCTCCTGTCATTTTGTTACAGAACTCTTCAGGAACAAATACAGATTCCCTCAAAGTACATGCAAGCTTTATTGACAGTTCTTCTGGGAGTGTTGCATTGAGAGACTCTAAGGCTTTGTAGAATGTGGAGTTGATGTGTCATCTGACCTATAGAGAGAAGATATGTGGTAAGAGTGCCAATAACCATGTCTAAATAACCAGTATGCCTTATGCTCTGATAATCTGTGATAAAATTGTTTTAAATTCCTGTCAGAAGGAAATGCACTGTGGGCAGAGGAATCATGATGGAATCACCCTTCATATGGCCCTGACCTCAACTCCTCCCTTGTGGAAACAGCCTACAGTTTTGCCAACCTCCTCTACTATGATCTGGAATCACAACAGAGTACTGAAATAGTTTCCCAACTATCATATGGAGACTATGACCAGAATGTAACTTGACTTATAACACAGAGGGGGTTAGTGGGTAAATAAGCTATTCCGGATGCTTGAAGGAGCCTAATTACCCAAGCTTTTCAAAGAAGGATGCAGACCCAAGCCTCCTAGAGTATTCAGGGGTTCAACAGGCCAGATCTCCTTGCTCTGGATAGCATCTACCCATGCCCAACTGTTCCTGGTGCCTAGTTAAATGCAGGACAAGTGAGGCTTGGAAAACACAGGAGCGTAAAAGAAACAGTGCTTTGTAGGTTAGGAGATATCAGAGTGCCCCCTCTCCAGAGGAACCTGGGCTTTGAAATGCCATCTTCCCCATCATCAAACCCCGTCTCCTGGGCTCTGTGTTCTCCTCCTACCCCCCATGACGTTCTGACTACATTAGGAAAGGCTATTGTGGGGATATAAAGAGCCCAGAAGCCCTGCCAAGGGACATTGCTAAGGTCACCTGATTTAAATCCCATCCCAGGAAAATCCACCCCACCCCATCCTCTGAAAATAGAGGTGGTAAAGAGCTGCCTTTCCTGGGGAATTTAGGATCCTCAGTACTCTATCAATGCCTTCAGGTTTTGAAGACAACAGTCCATCGTGGCAGGGAAGGCACAGTGGTGGACCATGAGGCTGCTTGCTCATATCTCAAGAGATCAGGAGGTGACAAAGAACAGGAAATAAGGCCTAGCTATAAATCTCAAGATCTATCCCCATTTTCTCAATGAGGGTCCACGGTCTTCCAAAACACAAGCATCAGCCGGGAGCTAAGTACTCAACCACACCAGCCTATAAGACACATTCCATATTCAGATCATAGCAGTCTATCTGGAGTCCTCTAGGCCCACTGAGTCCACATGCCCCAGGCCTCAGCCCGGCTCCTCAGTTGTAGCTTCTTCCTGCAGCTCTCTTCACAGTATCATTGCCCCTCAGCATGGATAGCATCACTGCAGTCCACGCGGAAGATCACTTAGATCCTTTTCCTAAGTGAGGTCTTGGCTAGATCGGATAATCACACAGCCCTTTTAAAATGACAACAGCAGCAGCCAGACTAGCTAAAACACATTCGTAAGATCACATGTAGATCCATTGTAAGGTCACCAGGATCCCAAACACAGAGCAGACAGTAGAGAGGAGGTACCCCGGGTGCTGCTCGGCTTACCTGAAGTTGTACTACAAAGACAAAGACCACACTGTAAGGGACACAGCTTCCAGGCACTTACCCCATTTCAGCTCAAACAGCTAGAGCTATTATAAAAAGAACCCTGTGCTATAAGAGAACTCTGGCCTGGACCTCTCAGTGCCTTGCCGAGTAGCCTAACCAAGCTCCTGCCCATTCCTGGGCTGAGTTTCCCTCTTTCACATGATGAGGTCGATTCCAGTCCTCTAAAGCTCTAAATAAGGCTTTTTACAAATCTTCAGAATCCAATGATTTTCCAAACACATACCAGATGTCAGTGTGATCTCCAATCACTTTATTGATTTACTCAATAGATACGTATTGAGTAGCTATTCTACTATATTTGGGGCAGAGATCAGACAATGAAGACGACAGATGTAATCTATGTCCTTCTGGCCTATAAGCAGAACCAGATGCCAAATAAACAATTACTTAATTAATAGGATGAAAGATAGGGGGAAGAGGGGTAGACTCTCTCAAGAGCCAGGGCCCCTCAGGTTGTGTTGAGGGAGATTCTGGTATCTTGGGGGGAAATGGCTTCCAACAAGCAGTTTAAAGATGGGTCTGAAGCCAAAGAGTTAACTGGTACGCAATCTCTGAAAGGTTGATTGATGTACACTGCTAGGATGAAGACTGATACGTATCAGTCCTGTTTTCTCACACCCCCACCCAGCCCTGTGCACCCCATCTCTCCATATAGAAAAACTCTCTGCATTGCATTCATGGCAGGTTTGACTTGCCTGTGTGTATGTGTTCCCTTTTCACTGAACCAAAGAAGCCTGGAAGCCCAGGTCCACCTGGTGCACGGCAGCATTCCCAGCATAGGATGTGGCACATACCAGCTAATAAGAGTGTGGTTGTTATCTGGGACTGAGAACATGGAGATGACTCAGTGATTGAGGTGTTTGTTGTGCATGCATGAGTTTCTGAGTTCAAATCCCCAGAACCCATGTAAAAGTTTAGTGTGGCTACAAATGTTTATAACCCTAGTGCTGAGAGGAATGGAGACAAGCAGATCCCCAGAGCTTACTGACCAACCAGTCTATCTGAAACAGCGTTCTGGGTCTAGGAAAAGATGCTCTCAAAAAAATAAGGTGGCCAATAATACAGAACTAAACATGATGTTGACCTCTGGCTCCTTGCACATAAACACATGGAATTCACACAGACACACATACACACACACACACACACACACACACACACACACACACACACACACAGTTTCAGTTTCAGAAGTGGATTTCAGGTGAGGAACCCAAGGTCAAGAAATTAGGAACTAACAACTATTAGCAAGGTTACAGGGAAAGTGAAACCTCATATAACATTAATAGACATTTCAGTTAGTACTGACATTACAGAGATTGGTATGGAGGATCCTCAAAAAAAAAAAAAAAAAAAAAAACAGAAACAGAAATACCACCTGATCCAACTTAATTATTTCTGGGTATTTAACCTTGGAACCAAAGGAAGCATACAATATAGGGCCTTGCATATTCATGCTTACTGAAGCCCTATTCACAATAGCTAAGGTATGGAATCAGCATAGGTGCCCATCAGGGGATATATGGAACAGGAAAATGTATGTACAATAGAATACTATCAGCCTTGCAGGGAAAAAAAAATGAAACATAATTTGAAAGAAAGTAGATGGAACTACAGGTCACTTTGTTAAGCAAAATAGCACATGTCTTCTTTCATATGAAGAACTTTTAAAAGTTTAGAGAAATGATATCAGAAAAGGAAATATTAAAGAAGATGAGGGGAATCCGCAAGAGGATGAGGCAATGGGTGCAGGAAGTAAGGGGAGTAAAAATAATAAAGATACTCTATATGCATGCATGCAAATATTATAAAACCCATTATTTTATAGAATTGACATGCATTAATAAAAAAAAAAAGAAAGACACAAATTGGCTGCTAGATTAAATAAGATCCAATAATTGCTGCCCACAAGAAACACATTTTTGCTAGCAAATGTATACACAAGTTGTGACTGAGGGGAAGAAAAGGCAGCAGGAGTAATGGTGCTCAACCAGACAGGTATAAAGCCAAAATCAGAGGCAACAAAGAATGTAAAGATAATCTGTATTTCTGTTGCTTGTTCTGAGACAGAGTGTTTCAAGTAGGCAAACCTAACCTGGAACTCGAAATCCTCCTCCCTCTATCTCCTAATGCCACAACTGTAAAGGCCATCTCTGCCAAGATGATATAATAGCTATACACACATGTGTATCAAAGGTTGGTACACTGAATTTTATTTGCAAGTGGACCTAAAGAGAGAAACAGGCCCCCTGAGACACTATCATTGCAACACTTTAATACACTATGGTCATGAAAAGATAAGTCATCCAGACAAATACTAGAAAATAAATGTCAGAGTTGAAGTACACCAAAGATCAAGTGGAGTTACCAGGCATCTACAGGATAATACATCCAACCACTGACGAATGCACGTTATTTTCAGCAACTCACAGAATTTATCTAAAACAGATCACATTCTGTGTCATAAACCAAGCATACATTAGCAAATTAAAAAAAAAACACACAATGAAATAATGTTTTTGCATTTTATCAGACCATAATGGAATGAAACTAGAAATTAATGGCATAAGAAAATGCAGAAATAATACAAACATGGATATTGAACAATATATTTTTAATAGGCTCTGAGTCATTCATGAACTCTAGGGGGTAATTAAAAATTCTTCTGCAAGAGAAACGTGTGCTCTCAGTCACTGAGCCGTGCCTCCAACCCATCTTTATGGAAGTCATAACTCAAGACCCAAGGAAGAGACGGTATAGTTAGAAAATAGTTCTAGGCACAAATGTCTGTGGTAGAAACAGTGAATGGCACCTTGGGCAATAAGGTGGGATGGTTGCATCCAAAAGGTTTCTGAAAGACCCTTGTGGTAAATGAGGTCACCAGTCCCATGGAGTTGTTATTGAGGTGGAGCCTATGTGGGACTGATGCTGGGCCCCAGCTTCTTAAGCTTTCCCTTGACTCTCAGCCACTTTCAAGTGGCTTACTCCACCACACTTCCACCATGACATTCTGTGTTCCACGGGACACTGAACCAGCCAAGCAAGGATGACCTGAAACCTCTGAAGTCATGCACCAACATAAGCCCCTCCTCTTTATAACTTGATTAGATCATGTGTCACAGAGAGCTAACTGAAAAGCAAGGTTAAGCAAAGAAAATACAGAGACAACAAGGTAGACAGTAAGCATGAAAGAATCAGGGGCCATGTCATGACAGGCCTCATCTAACATGTAACAGTTAACAGTCTTTCTGCCTAGAACTATTTCCTAACTATGCCGACTCTTCCTTGGGTCTTGAGTTATGACTTCCATAAAGGTGGGTTGGAGGCACAGCTCAGTGACTGAGAGCACATGTTTCTCTTGCAGAAGAATTTTTGACTTTATCCCTAAAGTCAAAAGAGAAAAAAAACAAAAAGGCAATGCACAAGGATGGCTCTGAAGTATTGACGTGAACACAGGATCATTAGTATCCCAGCATTCACTCTGGCTGAATGGGCAAGCCCAGGGTAGATAGATAGCCAGCTTGAAGTCAACTGCAGAAGTCCAAGTCGGAAGTGATGTGAGACTTGACCAAGATGGTGGATGTAGCAAGAAATGGAAATCCCTAGTGATAGACAAAATATCAAACTGATGTTACTGTGATCTTGGAGCAAGTGTGAATGATAGCCACAGGCTTTTGCTCTCGAAGTGACCAAACAAAGGAACCATTCACTGGGCTAGAGAAACCTAAAGACGATCACCTAGGAGCCAATTATTAATTCCATCTAAGACATACAGAATCTCAATACATTCCAAGTGCCCAAGAAGAAATGCTAATTGGGCTTATGCGGGTGCACAACTGAGACTCAAAGCTAACATTTGGAAATTATTGGTGTTATTTTGAGTAGCTGAAACTCAGTGCTGAGATCATCTAAAAGGTGATAACTGGCTGGAGATAACATTCAGTGGGCAAAGCACTTTCTGTGAGGACCTGAGTTTACATCTACAGATGAAACACCAGATGTGGTGGTCAGATGAAATAGTACTGTCCTATAACAGCCCATCATATGGGAAACACACACCAAATCCAGTAAGAGACCCCAAGAACAGCAAGACAAAATTACATTGTTCCAGAGATGGGGCAATGGCTTTTCTTTGGTCCTGGGCACATTATTTAGCTCCTCTGAAGACCCACCATGAAAAACAGGGACTGTTATCTCAGTACTCCTATGGGAAGATGGAAGATGGGGACAGAAAATTTTTCTGAAGCTTGCCAGCCAGTCAGCCTGTGTATGTAGTATAGAAGAGATGACCCTGACTCAAACAATATGTAAGACAGGAGATCATCCTCCAACTTCCACATACACAATATGATATGTGCACACACAAACACACACGCACACATACACACACCACAATTTTATAAAGGTTTTGTAAAGGTTTGTTTTTATTTTGTATTTGTATGTGTTGAAGTACATGCATGCATGTGTTATACTTCTTATAAAAAGAAATAAAAGAAAATCAAGCGTATGGTACTGTGATTGGTTTGCAGAACTCAGCTCTCCTCTAACAGTGAAAGGAAACCTGAAGCTAACAGCAAAAGATGCTGCCAACAGTGAATGGAAATCCCAGACTTCTCAGGTAGTCAAGTGCTACAAGTTTGCCCATGCCAACCTGTCACAGAGAGAACTCACACCAAACCCCACAAGGGCCCACAGGAACAGCAGGACAAAAATTATCTCCAAAGATAGAACACTGGCTTCTCTTTGGCCCTGAGCACATTACTTAACTCTTCCACAGATCCACCTTGAAAACCAAGTATCAAAACATCCTTACATGCTGGACCACTGTAGAGATTAAATGGCAAGGTCTTTGAAAAAATGTTCCCCAATGGCGTTGATGAACTCAAACAAGTCCATGGGAAGTCGGATCTCATTAATGAACACCTTTGGCCTCTAACATCTATTTTAAGCATCAAATAAATTAGCAAAGAAGAAAAGATAGTGAACAGCCCATAATGAATGAGATCAATGAGAAAACGTTTTTCTTGTCTAAAAATATTGACATTAATTCACCCTAAAAAGAGAGATGAGAAGGAGCTGATCTAATAAATTATTTTGTCTGACAGAAAAAAGTTAGGATGATGGATGTGAGCAAAGTGGTGGCTTTTAAAAGAACTAGGAAGTGTGTGTCAGAGGCTCAGAGATTCCTCATCACCATAAAGGACACTCTCATTGTGGTCATTGGGCCAGGTGCTCAAGACAAATTCTGGGATTGGCCATAGAGTTATACCAGCAGCTAGAGATTCATTGATGTGTTACTATATGCCAACCACCATGAGCTAGATGCCCAAAAAGCTTTACTTCATCGAATCCTTATTCCGTGAAAGATATTGACCAGAGCAGGAATCTATTGCTTTAAAGGAGAAGAAAGTATCGGGGCTAGTCAATGAATTTGGGCAGCACAAATAAGTCAAGGCTATGTGATACCAGAATTTTCTGCACGCCCTGGAATGCCTTCATATTGGAGGCTTTCCAGAGAGATGGACAAAGGGAGTTGTAAATGAGTAGAGTTCATCTTGCAATAACTGCAAAATGTTCAACTCTAAACGAGACGTTTATATCCCATCCCCTCCTCACAAGGCTCAAGGATCATTGCAAAAGAAGAATCAGAAGATTGGAAGAGCCAGAGGTGGTGATGACCTCAAAGAAACAACGTTTTCCAGACACAGCAGGGCAGCTACGCATATGCAGGAACTGAGACGTCACACATGAAACATGTGAAGATTGATGCCAGACAAAATCCCAACATGGAGAGAAGAGGGGAGTGTGGAAAAGGCTCACACCTAGCTGAAGAGCTGTTGGGTTGCTGCTGGGAGATGGAGAAGCAGTTTCTTTTAACATATAATCTCAAGTAGGCTGACTATGCTCCTGTGGATGGCCATACATCTAAGACTGTGAAGGCAGCACAAATTTGACTGGAGGGTTATTTTTTTTTTAAGAAAGCACAAAATGACACAGCTAAGGAGGAAGGGTAGATCTGGGAGGAATTATGGAAGGAGTTGAATATGATCAAGTACACTGAACAAGATTCTCAAAGAGATAGTAAAAATAAGAAAATAAGCCCTCTATAGTGTCACTTGCCCTATAATAGGTCCTGACTACTGGCTCTGAAATATCACATTTCATATGATTCATCCCTGAGTCCTTTCTAGCCCTGTGCCCCACCCTACTCCTCACACCACCTCTTCCTTGTGCTCACCCACATAACTTGCTTCTGCTTCACACAACTTCGACTCCTTTCTCAGAGCTTTTGCAAGGCTATAAGCCCTCAGAGCAGGCCCCAGCCCAGCTGATGACTTCTGGTTTGGGGGGATTCAATTTAAGTGTACCTTTAAAACAACCATTATTCTTACTGCCGCCAGATTAATCTTATTCCATAACTTTGTTTTTTCTCTCATTGTCCTTATCTCAGTTGTGAGCAATCTTATTTATTTACTCACTACTAGCAGTGCCATAAAATACAAGACCCATAAGGGCTGGGACTCATCTGTTTTATTCTTTAGGTGAATCCTTAGAGTCTAGAAGAAAGTTTATATAGTGAAAGCTGTGCAAATATTGTGGATGATGATGAGTATATGGAGAGGAGGGAGGATGGATGACTGGATGGATGTATGGATGGATACATGAGAGGGAGTGCAAAGATGGGCAGATGGGAGAATACATGAATGGGAAGGAAGGATGAATGGATGACAGATGAGAAAATGGCTATATGGATGAGAGAGAGGGAGGATGGATAGATAGATAGATAGATAGATAGATAGATAGATAGATAGACAGGAAGGATAGTGGATGGATAGATGGATGGATGGAGGATGTGAGAACAGATGAGTGGCAGATGCATGGACAGGTGAGTGGATAGGAGCCAGTAAAATTCTAACCCAAGTCTAATTTTCAGACTCAGTGTCCCCTGTGAAAACTCCCTCAAGCCAATGGCCAGCAGTTCTGTCCATAAGCAAGATTCATCTGCTTGCCTAGTTTGCTCTGTAAAATTGGGATTGCTGTGGTACCATAAGGCTGAGTAAGAAAGTTGGCATGCCCTGATAGAAACACCTAAAGAGAAAACCCAACCTGCCCTGCAACTCGGCATGAGGATCTTCACACACTCCTGTAAACACACTGTCTGCAGCAACCCTCCACCAACCGAGACACGGCAGGAAGGACTCTCCAGCCATTAGCTCTTAATATAAAACTGAGAAAAGATGAAGAATCGCCGAGGCAGTCATAATAGAAGATGCATCACCTTTACCTGTTGTCTGCTCAGATCCGTAGCTATTTCAGAAAGGGAACCAGCTGCAGGGAAATTTTCATTTGCTTTGGATAAAGAACAATGTGACATTTTTGACAATGTACTGTAAAATATGCCACATTTTTTAAACAAAATGAGACATAATAAAAATGAACTGTAAGATCCCATGGGAGAGCTAAGATTAGAAAGGAGCCCATAGCTCTTTGTAGAGTGCCATAATATTCTATCAACCTCATGAACAACTATAAATCCAGTAATGACAGGTATAATTAAATAATTGCCTCATGGCTTTTTTTTTTTTAACTTCAGCCTCGACTCGGCCATATGTTCCATGAAGGCAAGGAGTGTGTCTGTTTATGACTGGGAGCCTAGAAGTGACAGAGCAAGCGTCCGAATGTTTTCTGAATAAACAGAATGGTCAGTCAGTCTCTGTTATATTATACAGATAAATTCTATGTCAGGTATGGTAGATAGTGCATGTTAGAATCCCAGCCCGTGGGAGGCCAAAGCAGAAGAATTAGGACTTAAAAGCTAGCCTGGAACACAAAGTGAGTCCCTGTCTAAAAATATATCCAAGACAGATAAACTATAAAATCATTATGAAGTACATTTTATTACAGGAGCAACAGACCACCCACAGATGAGAGCTTCTGGGTTTCATTTGAGTGGAACTTGACTCCCATACCTTTGTTTAATCCAGCACTTGGCAGTGAAGAAACCACAATGCTGTATCAGAATGTAGTCCTGCATAATTGCTAAGAATGTAGCCAGAGACCCAAGGCCAAGATTGGAGAATATAGGTTCAAACCAGGCCAGGCCAGGCCTTTATTGCTATGGCATTATCGGGTGGCTAGATCCTGGCTCTGTCCCTGCTTTAAGTCTGGTGACTTGAGTCATTTCTCCTCCTTGAGACTTCTAGGTGTCTGTCATCTTCAAAGGAAAATGAAGTAAACTGGAGATCAAAAGTTCCCTCAGAAGATTGACACCACTTCACAAAGCATGTTTTAGTTAGGATTTTTTTTTTCTGTGAAGAAACATTATGACCACATCAAGTCTCATAAAGGGAAGCATTTCATTGGGCTGGCTTACAGTTTCAGAGATTTAGTCCATTATCATCATGGTGGGAAGCATAGAAACAAGCATGCAGACATGGTACTAGAGAAGGAGCTGAGAGTTCTATGTCTAGATCCACAGGCAGAAGGAGACTGACATATTAGGGCATCGCTTGAGCATATGAGACCTCAAAGCCTGCCTCCAGTGACACACTTCTTCCAACAAGGCCACACCTACTCCAATAAGGCCACACCTCCTAACAGTACAACTCCTTATGGGCCAAGCGTTCAAACACATGAGTCTATGGGGGTCGTTCTTATTCAAAATACCAGAGCATCACAATCCAGAAATTCATACAACAGACTAGAGACTGACTTCCTAAAAGCCATTCCTGAAATTCTAGTAACATTCTTATCTGGAAGCAGCCAATCCTGAACAAAAGGCCAAAGTCTGGTGAAATCTACAGTTCACATCTCTCATTCTTCCTACAGAGGTTACAATCACAATATACCGTCAAGTCACACAGCCTGTATTCAATGCCCATGACTACTAGTCACCATAACTAGTTACTACAAGGCCATAACCTTGAACACAGCTTCCATCTCTGCCTCTGAAAACAGTGCTAGGACATGAAGCATGCTAACATCACATGACTCCACATTGTGTGCACAGTGAGTGCCCTGGGAATGCACCTTCGAACCATCAGCCTCTCCTGTAGCTCACAGCTTTTTCCTGACCAGCCAGCTCAGAAATTTCCCCGACATTACTTGCAGCCCTTCAGAATGACAGGAGCCAGAGCAAGCACACAGGGGCTGTGACATAAATCAAAGGCAGGTGATCTTCCTTCAGGGGCTCATCCTTGTAAATCACACATGCTCCCTAAGAGAAGACAGGTCTGGATTCTAAATGTGCTTTTGGTTTGCCTCTCCCAATGAAGCGTGATCTCTCCAGAGTTTGAGGCAGAAAAGAAACTCTGGTGGTGTCCTAGCTCAAGTTCCTGAATTTATGCTTAGGGAAATAAAAGCCAGAGAAGAACTGAGGTTGGCCAGATGCTGACATGAGCCCAGATATTCTGACACCCAGCCTAGAGAAGTTTTTACAAGAGCAATCTATCCTGGCACTGCCGTGAGGACATGCATTCTCTGTAGAGAATTTCAAAATCACAGTCATTTATTAATTTTAATTTTCATTTATGCATATGTGTGGAATGTCAGATGTGTGCATACTTGCAGAATCCAGAAGTCATAGTTATAGGTGCTTATGAGCTGTCTGACATGCATGCTGAAAACCAAACTCAGAACCTCTGCAAGAGCAGCAAGTGTTCTTAACTGTTGAGTCATCCTCCCAGCCCCATAATAGTCTTTTTCTTAAGTGACCAGAAATCAATCTGTTATCAACAGATAACCAAATTCATACATAAAAGCACATGATAAACTCAGCATTGGTTTGGTTAAGTTCTGAACAATTGCAGAGGTCGCTATCTAATTTTATAGAGTTACATAGTGAGCCCCATGTGTCAAGGGTAACTTTGTGAAGGTATGAAATACCCTGAGTTAGCTTCAGGCACTGCTCCGATCACCTGTGGGTTTAAACAACAGCTTTTGGGAACAGGGGTTGTAGCTCAGTTGGGAAAGCATTGGCCTAGCAAGCAAGAACTCTGGGTTCAATCCTCAGCACCTCATATACCAGGCATGTTGGTACAGGCTTGTAATTCCAGCGCAGGGATGTAGAGGCAGGAAGATTAGGATATCAGGGTGTTTCTCAGCTACATATAAGGAGTTTGAGGCCAGCCTACAATATCTAAGAGCCTGTCTTTAAAAAATAGCATATTTGAAATCCACCATTGCCTTGGCAGCACAGGATTGTAAGTAAGGAAAACAGAAGTTAAGATTACTCCACTCTGTCATCGTTTGACTGATGACATTTTCATTGGGGTTTTAAGCTGAAAACAGTGCAACGAAGTACAAAACACAAGGTGTGATAAGTTCGATAACTAAAAATCTTAAATTGGCTGTGAACTATGGCTACATTTGAGTAACAACTTTAATGAAAGCATTTTGACTGTCAAATAGGTTTTCTTAATCTAAAAATTTAATAAGAATAATGATTATATCTGATTACAATATAATTATTTCTGAAAAAATGACTTTTTTTTTTTTTTTAGGAAAAGTAATGTTAAATGACCAAACATCAACTTTGCCAGGTACATCTCTGTTTTGTCAGCTAGCACGTAACAGGTGACTTGTGAAGGGTGGGGCAGTCCTTCTTGTCTGTTCTTCATATATTCTTCCCTTTGGAGTGGCATTCATTATTACAAATTCCTAAGCCTCTCCCGACCCTCTTTTTCACCTGACTCCAGCAGAGAGATTGCTTCTCTGTGAGAGGATTTAAGGATAAAGAGTACAAGTCTGGGCTGGAGAGATGGCCCAGCAGTTGGGAACACTTGGCTGTTCTTCCAAAGGACAATTTCCAGAGCCCACATGGCAGCTCACAACCGTCTGTAATCAGACATACACGCAGGTAAAGCACCAATGCACATAAAAAAATAAATTTTTAAAACTTTTAAAAATAGTACAAGCCTTTTATTTTCTCTATATATATATTAATAGCAGGGTGACCTATGCAGGACTCAGGCCCCTCCCTGTGCTGTAAACAGAAGGAAGCTGTGGAGAAGTGGGCATGTGCAGTCCTGGAGGTGTTATCTGTGGCTCTATCCATTCAAGTGACATTAATGAAGGGGCCATTTTTATCTCTGTTGATTTACTCTTGTGTGTGTGTGTGTGTGTAGGTGTGTGTAATATGTGTGACCATATATGTGCTTATGTGAATATATACATGTGTATGTGCATGTGAGTATGTGTGGTGGAGTGCCTGGTGCATCTGTTTAGTGCCTGTATGCACATGCATCAATGTGTAAATGTGTGTGCATGCATGTGGAGGTCAAAGGTCAATGTTGATATTCATCTTTGCTCATGTTTCACCTTATTTCTTGAGACAAGGTCTCTAGCTAAGTCTAAAATTCACAAACACAGTTTCTGGCCAGTGAGCCCCAGGCACCTGCCCATCTCCATTTCCCGAGTGCTGGTTACAGGTACACACCACCATACATGTCCTTTCCCTTCTTTCTTAGCTGACACCCAACTGAAGCTAACAAGGCTCTTACTGCTCAGAGCCCCTGACCCTAACTATCATGACAATGGTGACGATGCTGAGAGTTACAGTCTCTTTAAAGATTATTGGTATTTTGAATATTAACTGTATTGGGCCTTGCGAAGAAGAATTTGAATGTATCATCTCACTGACTCTTTAGAAAGTATTACTTATCATTGTTCCCAAGTTACAGAAAAGAAAGTTGAGGTTAGCAACTAAGAAAGACATCTTCCACTCCACACCTAGCACACGGCAGCAGAGAGATTGAACGAAGCTGACCCACGCTGAGACTGAACACTCACGCCCTGTCCCATGTTGCCTTGTGATGGTAGACAATCCCTTTAGAAACTACATAATTAGATCAAAGCTGATCCAGACACTGTTCCCAGATAATCTTGATGCAGAAATGTCTCGCATTATCTCACCCCTGCATCCTGCAACTTGCAGTCTCCTCTCTCACCCCAAGTGACAAGGCTACAAGACCTAATTAGAAGATGAATCTGTATATAGCCATGCCCGGCTCACCACCCCACCTCTGTGGTCATCTCAGCTGGAAGTCTTGGCTTCCAGCTTGACTTGGCACCTCCCTGCCCAGAGTCTGCCAATACCAGTGTCTTCTGCCTGAGAGGGCCAGGGCACAGACTTTAGTACACAGTGGCAGAGTCCTCCCATGCCAAGCACTCTTGGCAGGACTGCACAGCACCTTTATGGGACAGTTCAAAAAGCACTAGAATATTCTCATATTGCTCTCTAGCCAAAACAACTCCCTCCTTCCACCCCAGCTAACTTATGCCAGGACCTAAACTCCAGCTTAAACATGTGTCCCTCTGACTTAAAGCACAATCTCTCATTAAAAACTGCTGTTTAGGTTAAGAAAAAGGCTCAGCCAATAAAGTACTTTCCTTGCAAGCATGGGAAGCTAAGTTAGATTCCCAAAACTTTCATAAATCGCTGAGAAGGATAGTGCATGCCTATAATCCCAGAGTTGAGGAGACAGAGACAGACATATCCTTAGAGCCTATTGTTTAGCCAGCCTACCCTAGTCAGCAAGTTCCAGGTCAGTGAGAGATTGTATTTCAAAATCCAAGGTGGAGGGCACAAGAAAAACACTACCTGAGATGTCTCGGGCCTCCAGTCATACATATAACACATACATACACACACACACACACACACACACACACACACACACACTATTTGATGGAAAGCAACACTGTAAAACCTTAGTGCTTTACAGCATTATTTATTTAGTTAGGTTGCTGTGAAAAACAGGACAGTCCATATGGGAAACTTAGAGATCCTGACACCAGGTGCACATGTCACCATTCCCATGTGACTGTGTCCACTATGACTGCCTCGTTTAAGGGCTTAGAACGGGCCCTGCATGGGTCCTACAAGGCATCCTGTCTTAGCATTCTCCTCACCATAATTTCCTGTTGCTGTGATGAAACACTTTGACAGAAGCAACCTAAGGAGGACAGGGCATATCTGACTCACATTTCCAGATTACAGTCTGTCTTAGTTAGGGTTTTACCGCTGAGAAGAGATGCCATGACCAAGGCCACTCTTTTTTTTTTTGGATATTTTATTTACATTTCAAATGTTATCTGCTTTCCCCATTTGCCCCCCAGGAACACCCATCCCATCCCCCCTCCTCCTGCTTCTATGAGGATGTGTCCCCACCTACTCCTCCATTCCCATCTCCCCACCCTCGAATTCCCTCACACTAGGGCATCCAGCTTTCACAGGACCAAGGAACTCCTCTCCCACCTATGCCCAACAAGGTCATCCTCCCCTACATATACAGCTGGAGCCATGGGTTGGTATTGTTGCTCTCCTCATGGGGCCACAAACCCTTTCAGCTCCTTCAGTCTTCTCTCTAACTCCTCCATTGGGAACCCCATGATCATCAGTTCAATGGTTAGCTGTGAGCATTCACCTCTGTATATGTCAGATCAAGGTCACTCTTATAAGAACAACATTTAACTGGGGCTTGCTTACAGGTTCAGAGGATCAATCCATTATCATCAAGGCAGGATTATGGCACTGTCCAGGCAGTCATGGCATGGGAGGAGCTGAGAGTTCTACATCTTGTTCTGAAGGCTGCTAGAAGAAGACTGGCTCCCATGTAGCTAGAAGGAGGATCTCAAAACACACCCTTACAGTGACACACTTCCTCCAAGAAGGCCACACCCCCTCCTACAATGCTATACTTCCTAATAGTGCCACTCCTTGGGCCAAGAATATTCAAACCACCACACAGCCTATCACGGTAGAGGAAGACAGGGCAGCAGAAACTAGAAACTAACAATCACATAGTAGTCATAGTCAAGAAAAAGGACCAGGGCCTGGAGAGATGGCTCAGAATTAAGAGTACTTTCTACTCTTGCAAAGGGCCTGTGTTTGGTTCCCAGAACCCATGTTAAACAGCTCACTGTCACCTGTAACTCTAGCTCCAGGGGATCTAACACCCTCATCTGGCCTTTGCAGTCACTGCATTCATGTGTACAACATACACACACACACACACACACACACACACACACACACACACACACACTGCTTGTTTTCTCAACTCATATGCCATTCAAGATGCCGTGCCTAGGGAATATGCCACCACAGTGGAAAGGTTTCTTCACTAATCAATATAAACCCCCACAGAAACAGCCACAGGCCAACCTCATAGAGTCAATTCCTCAGTGAGACTACCTTCCCAGATTATCATCTCAAGCAGACAATTAAAATGAAGCACCATACAGTTCATAAATCCAGGAATTAGGAAACTTGGACTCTGACCCTGGCTTGGCCTGGGGAAGTCATTAGTGTCCTGCTCACAGAGTTCCTTTCTCATGAAAGTTTCTCAGAGAGCTTAGAAATACCCAGGTGAGGAACTAGGAGCTCCCAGTACACTGGTGGCTTTCCCCCAGAACCCAGTACCACTGGATAGCTGAGTCAATGTGGCTTGTGGAGGCATCACCCAGTGTCTCAAGCAAGAGTGGCTTATCAACAAGTTCAAGAAAACCAGAGGTGGTAGAAGCTCCAGGAAGGTTGACTCAGTGATGGTGGCCGCCTGACCCACAGAAGCCCATTCCCCATTGCTATGGCACAGACCAATAATTAACAACAGGGATGATAATTCTCAAGGACTAGACCAGTGTTTCACAACCTGTGAGTAGCAACCTCTTAGAAAGTCATATATCAGATATCCTCCATATCAATATTTATATTATGATTACAACAGTAGCTGAATTATGAATGAAATAATTTTATGGTTAAGGGTCACTACGACACGAGGAACTGTATTAAAGGGTTGTAGCATTAGGAAGGTTGCAAACCACTGCACTACACGGATGGCTCAGGGATAAAGGAACTTTTGACAAAGCCTGATAACCTCAGTTCAAGCCTGAGACCCACATGGTGAAAATAGAGAAATGATTCCCATTCTTGTCCTCTGATCTCTGCAAATGTGCACCCAAATGCACATGCAAACACATATATGCATACAATTTAATTATAAAATGTTTTTAAAGCTTCAGCACTGTGCTTCTGGAAATCTCTGCCTCTCCGTCAGTGGTACATATAATAAGACAATCCTTTTCTCCCATTTAGATTAGCAGCTGGCCAGCAATAGCCTGGGGATACCTCCTTACGTCCCTGCTTCTTAGATTCCCATACACCATGCATTGCCTTGGTATCTTCTTAGCATTCAGACTCACAGTGATCCTCCTGCTGAGATTACAGGTATGCACCACCATGCCCGGCTGTTTCTTCCCCTTGATTAAAATAAAGAAACTTAAACCTTTGTTCCGGAGCCTCCAGCAACACTTGACAATTCAAAGACTCTTGGGAACTGCAGCCCACCTTATAATCCACACCATAGTTGGTAGTCCCACAATGAATCTTTGTCTAGAAACAATCCAAATTTTTTTCTCCACACAGTGTTGCCAGTTCTGTGAGGGAATTGTGGGACTACTGCTGTGCACAGAGCCATTTAGAAGTCAACACACATGGGCTCCTGACCAGCCCTGGCTACCTCAGACAATTTGCTCTCAAAAGCTGACTCAAGATTTTTCTCATCTGTCAAGTGGGCTGTGGAGCCATTGGTAGAATGCTTGCCTAGCATGTACAAGGCCTTGGGGTTGATCCCCAATAAACCAAGCATAGTAGCACAGGTCTGTAATCCCAGAATTTGAGAGGCAGAGGCGTTAGGGATCAGGTGTTCAAAGGCATCCTTACCTACAGAGTAAGTTTGAAGTCAGCATGGGCTACAGGAATAAAAGAAAGACTGAAAGGGGGAAGAGAGAAGTAAGGTAGAGTGAAAAGGAAGAGAAGAGAGGAAGAGGGAGAGAAGAAGAGAGAAGTAAGACAGAGTAGACAAAAAGGGAGAGAGGGGGAGAAGAAAACAGAAAAGGAAACCACGGAGAATCCTTAACGATTTCATTCACACACTGGGGTTGTTGATTTATTGGGGACCACTCTGAGTGAGGACCTACAGGTCAGACTTGAGGTTCTTCTCAAACCATCCTTGATGTAATTTCTCTGTGACCTGATCATCATCTTCCTTTTCTTTCAGAGACCTGCCACTCAAAGGCCATTCTCCATCCATTTAATGAACTCCCACATGTTTAGATGCCCTGAGGCAGCTCGGGGTCCACCTCACCTCATACTTTTACTTTTGCTTGTCTTCTCCTCACAGGTGGGTAATAAAAGGAAAGCGAAGAACAGAAGTCTCTCTCTTTGCAAAGCAAGCTACCTTTTAATCCAATTCTCCTGACCCCCGTTCTCTCCTTATAGTTATAGACTGAGCAGCATCCTGTCCTGGTTATACAATATTCTGGTTACATTCTCCAGGCTGCTCCAGATTCAGAAGGGGAGTAAATAAATTGCTGCATGTAAGCAAATAAAACGTAAGTCCTGGGTATGTAGAACCATGAAAGGCAGCCTGGTTTCTTCTGGTCGAGCACAGACTAGAAACCGCCAGGGATCCCAGGTGATCCTAAGGGACAGCAGCCATTTCACCATGCCCCCAGACTCCAGGCTTCTGACAGGAGGCCACAGCCCTCCATAGATTTGAGTCCTTTACTCATGTAGGGCAACACCCCTACTAGCCCCTCCACAGGTAGAGGGTCTGAAAGCAAGACAGATCTCCATATTAATGAGGTACCTAAAGGCCGGAGGGGCCTAGCCAATTAAACATTCCTTAACAGACTCTCCTCCCTGCAAAAGGTATTTAACCTCAAGCCCACCCTAAGAAAACGGGGGTACAGTTTTTCATCTATTTTTCATCTACGTTCTGCTATGACAATAAAACCATAGACTGTTTCTTTTCATCAGGATCCACTATGGAGAACAATGGAGCAGGACTTATAGAGCCATCATCTAATCTTCTGAAGACCTCTCTGTGTTCCCAGCCACAGCAACCACCACCCTGAGCCAAAAGGGAAATTCTCTCCCTTTCTCCCCCTTCAGCCTCTGGCCAATCCAGCCCATGACCCCGACTTCATTCTCAGCTTCTCCACAGCTCCCAGAGGCCCAAGAACCTGAGACCCAGCTGGTCTCTAGCCACCTTTTGGCCTGGGGAACCCCGAGCCAACTCTGGCAGTCCCCGTAGACCTCAGACTGTGCTCCCCTACCCCCGGAGCGGAGGGGGGGGGTCCAGTGGCTTCCAATAGCCTGAAACCGCCTGGTGCCAGCGTGGGGAGAGTGCAAACTTTCCGCCTCTGTCTCCCCAAGGGGCCCTAGCCCTGCAGCAGGGCAGACGTGGGACACACATTAACCCAACATGGGTACAGAGAAAACTCTCAGAAAGCAATCGGGATCATACTCAAAGACTATGAAGATATGGATAAAGGAGGAGAGAGAGCTGGCACATGCAAGAAACGGAGACCGGTTGAAGTAGGAAACTCTGGAACTCGGAGTGCAAATGAAATAGGACATAGCTGCAAGCATAGGACATGGGTCAAGCCTCTTCACTTTTTTGAGACTTGGTTTCCTTCAGTGACAAACGGCAGGATCATATTGAGGACAGTTGGGAAGCACTGACCTGCCAAGTACTTAAATGAGTAACAGGTCACATGAAGATCAAAACCAAAGGGGTTCGGCAGTTTGAGAAGAAAAATGCAAACTGCTGTGATGTTTAAGCCACTAGTCTCATTGCTGTGACCAACAGCCTGACCGAAAGCAACTTAAGGAGAGAAGGGTTGATTCTGGCTCATAGACTAAGAAGGAATGCAGTCCATCGTGTTGAAAAAAGCTTGGTGGGGGTGGGGGGCTGAGGGGGGAAGCTGAATACACTACAGCCACAGCAGAGAGTGGACAGGAAGTGTAACCTGGCAACGAAACCTCAACACCCACCCCCATCCCCAGTGACCTGCCTCCCCTCAAGGAGGCCTCACCACGTAAAGGACCCACAACCCCTCTCCACTCCTAACAGCACCACCAGCTGGGTACCAAGTGTTTAAGCACATGATCCTGTGGGGAACATTTCTCATTCAAACCACAGCAGATGTAAAAGGAAGGCCAGATCTGTTTCATGTCCCTTTGCAACATGGAGTTGAAAGAGCAGATGTCACTCTGCCAGTGCCTTGTGCACTGGGTGGTCTATGGGCATCCTCAGCCTCAGTTCTCCCAGTCTGCACAGAGAAGGTGACTTTACCTGCCCTGCACATTTGGGGTTGGTTCAAGTATCTGGAAGCATTGCGACTGGATGACACACGCTAACTAAAACACAGCCATGTCTATTGGCTCCTTATCTCAGAGAATTAGCAATAAAGGATGATTGCTTTGGGCATTGGCCCTGGCCAAGCGGAGGCCAGGAAAGCTCAGGTTTTTATCACAGTCACATAGCTACATCCCTGGTCCTGGCAACGAGCATGGTGTATTCATGCACATCTGTGCCTATGTACATTCTGGGCACACTCCAAGATTAAGTAGCAGGATTCGGCTCTGTAGGAGAGTGGAGAGAAAATCCATTCACTCCCTCAAAATAAATGATAGAGCTTTGCTGCCCCTCTTGTCCTGAGAGCACTTGAACTGAAGAGGATACAAACTGATTTATGGCCCTGTACTGCATGGGGTCGCGCCTCCCAGGGCACCAGGTGTAGTGCATCATACAGAAGAGCTTGATTGACAGACACCTCTGTCACTTCCTTCACTCAGGCTCCGTTTTGCCTGTCCTCCACCCACCCTACACCCTTGCTCTTAAGAACACAGCTTCTCTGTGGTTAGGGGATGGCAGCCTGCATGGATTCATTCCACGTATATTAGATGCTAAATGCTCCCCTTTGAATCAGCAGCCCAGGCTCACCTATAACTCTGAATTCATATATTCAATTGCCTGCTCAAGATTCCCATGCAGGAATTCAATATGAACTAAATACAAATAAGAGGACCTCGAATGGATCCTGAAGAACTCAAGGATGCCTCAGACAAACAAACAATGGAGAGAAGCCAGGTCTTTCTCCTATTTGCTCATCTTGGATAATGGTACCACCCTCTACCAGGGGACCTAGAAGCCACACTTCCTCAGTCCTGACTCCATCCATCATCCTATCCTGCCTCACTCTTTCAAAATGCATTTTTGAGCCTAGGGGCCATGCCTGATTATTTGTCCAGAAGACGCCACATCAGCAGCTTACACCTGAACACCCTTGCTCACTGCAGTGCTCTATATGAATGAATGAGTTATGGAACCAACCCGAGTGCCCAACAACAGAAGAACAGATAAGGAAAATGTGGTATGTAAACATCATGGGTCGTTCTTCCAACCATAAAGAAAGACACAGTCCTGTCATTTACAAGACAATGGATGCAACTGGAAATGACCACATTAGGTGAAGAAAGCGTGTTCTCCATCACTTGTGGTTTCTAGATTCTATACAGTCACATAAACTCATGTATGTACATGTGACATTAAAGTAGACACAAGACTGTCTAGAGAGACAAAGAGGGCTAAAGGAAATGGAGAGAGGCCAGAAAGGTGAGGAGAATGGGTACAATATACAATATTAAGGTTATACTTGAACAAAAGCTTTAAAATATATTTTAAAAGAAATCAGTTACCTGTAGCATAACAGCTAACAAACAACAGTCATGAATCTTCTGCTCCATCCAACAGTTGACATTCATCATGCCCCTTCACACGCTAGCCCCTGCAAAGGCTGTTAGAGACGGATCAGTAAACAAGATCACCCACCCTTCGAGTGCTACCTTCTACTGGGAATGAGGATGAGAAACAAGGCAGGGCTGGCATGTCATTGTAGGGTTGCTTGGTTGGTTGGTTGGTTGCTTGGTTGGTTGGTTGGTTGGTTGGTTGGTTGGTTGGTTGGTTGGTTTAGGTTGGTTGGGTTGTTTGTTTGTTTGTTTTGTGGGTTTTTTTGGTTTTTTTGTTTTGTTTTGTTTTGTTTTGTTCTATTTTGGGGGGTTTTTTTGTTGTTGTTTTTGTTTTTTGTTTTTTGTTTTTGTTTTTAGATAGGGTTCCTCTGTGCAGTCCTGACCATCAAGGAACTCACTCATAGACCAGGCTGACCTTGAACACACAGACCACCTGCTTCTGCCTCCTGAGTGCTGGGATCAGAAACATATGCTATCACTGCCTAGCAGGGACACCATTTTAAGAAGATCCCTTAGAAGTGGCCTCAAGGAGAAAACAGCACTTAAGCAGAGAATAGAGGACAAAGGAGAATAAGCCGTGATTATACTTGGAGAAGGTCCTCCAGCCTGAAAGAACAACCCTGCAGGATCTACAGGCAGGAGGATGCCTAGCAAGATCAAAACATATTGTGGAGAAATCAGGAAGCTGCTGTGAGCAGTTAGACCTTTGCTCTACATAAGGTTGGAAGATCTTGACAGTATGGATTAAAAGAGTGATTAGAAGAGATTAAAAGAACTCTAGAGTGTGACAGTTTTAAAGAATGTCTTGTACTGGGGACGGAATAAAGGACGGGAGGCAGAAGTAACAGGTGTGTGCAACAGCCCAGAGTCCATGAGGCTTGGGCTGTGCAGCAGGTGCAGTGAGCCCTTCAAGGTTTTGAACTTGTCAGAAAGGATCAGTCCAGAGATCTAACTTCTTTTTTATAAGACTGTTTTTTTCTGTGGATCCCCAGCTGTCCTGGAAATCACCAGGCTGACCACAAATTCAGAAATCTACCTGCCTCTGCATCCCAAGTGCTGGGGTTAAAGGCATGCACCACCACCACATGGCTGAAAGCTGAATTCTTGTCACTGGAGCCTCAGAAATCTTAGGTGGGCTCCATGAAGAGAAATTCTGCATTGTAGTCTCTCCTAGGTTCACATACTCCTTTACCCTGGAATGTCTTCCTGTCTGTCTGAGGTTATCCATCCACCATCTAATGTCTATATCATTTATATATCTCCCTATCTTTCTCTCAATCATCTACCAACTAGCTATAATCTCCCTACCCATGTATCTATCAAACACCTAGATATTTATAACCTACCAATCCAGGTGTCCTTCTAGCAATAATCCATCATCAATATATCTACCATCTCTCTATTATATCTATTGCTTTGTCATTTATCTGTCTTTCTATCAATCATCTAGCTACTTATCTATCATCTAACTATATCAATTATCTATCATCTATCTACACATTATATCTACTACCATTTATCTACCATCTTTCTATCATTTGTGTTTAACAATAGACAGAGACAACAACACTCTGTTTCCTGGACACCCTGGACCTCAGTAACAGAATTTTCAGCACAAGAAATTCCTGAGTCTTCCTAGAAAAGACTTTCAGAAACAGAGCACAGTGTCCTGAAGTTTAGATCAAGAAGGGATTTATTCATGCCTTCCTTTCCACTTACAATTTTATCATCTTGAACAGTGTTCAAAGAGAAGTCACATATATAAGCAGAACTCCTGGTATCCACAGCAACACTCATCTGTATCTCTCAGTGCCCAGTCTCCCCATGTCCCCAAACCAGCTATCACCTCCATCTCCACCAGTTACCTGGTGCTTTTCCCATATCCCCAGACCTAGAATCAATTTTCAAGTGTCCATTCATTTGACAAATATGTATTAAACCGACTCTTTAGTAGCTGATGGCCCACAAACAAAACACATCAGCCTGCTCCTGACTGCTAATATATGAGCCAAAGACAGACCAAAAAAAAGGTGAACAAATAAATAAATAAGCAAAATAATGCCTAGTGGAGTCAGGAGGCATGAAATTGATAAACTAAAGAAATGTGATACAGAGTCATCACTATCTGAAAAAGCTGTGGTCATTTAGATGAGCTGCGGACACCTAGCCCCTGATTTTGATGGCATCTGTCTTACACAAATTTGATGGTTCTCCCACTAAAGCAATGCTCAATGCCTTCTTGTTAGAAATCCGTGGTGCCCTGATGATGTCCAGACTGATTCCATTTCAGTGACCAAAACTCAACTTGTAAGTCCAGCTTTTACTTGAGACATAGCTTGTCTCCAGCCTTATAAATCCCACTATGCAGAGCATAGCACACATGAGACCTGGCTCCACATGTTTAGCCTTGGGATGTATTCATCACAGAGTCCGTGGTTTGTCCCCTCAACTGAAATAATCCTGAGGTCAAGCTGCTGAGTGCCTCTGACAGCACATTTGGCTGTGGATGGACCAGCTGTGGAGAAGAGGAGGCATTGTACTAATGTGTGGAACAGAAACCTGCACCATTCTGCCCTCCATCAGTATGCTGAGGCAGAGCAGGCCAGGCTCCAGAGAAGAAATGCAACTACTAGTGTTTCATCTTTGAATGAGTTGGGCAACATTGTCCCTGAGTCTTTCTACTCTCTGTCAACTAATTCTCTGGGGAAGATTCTGTCAAAAAACATAGACTTGACATCATCTAAATTTGAGTTTCAAACTTTACCCCCACTGCTAACACACTATATTACCTCAGAAAAGTAATTTAACTTTCTTAAACCTCAGTGCTTCACCTATACAATATATAGATAGACACTAGATGATAGACATCTAAATAGATGATTGATAGATGATAGATAGATAGATAGATAGATGATAGATAGATATGACATAGATAAATGATAGATATGATTTCAACAGAGAAAGAAATAGATGATATTAATACATATAGATACATACATATTACTGTTGATATACAGAGATATATATGAATAATGGAGATGACTGATACATAGATTTAAATGATATACATAAATAGGTAGATGCCATATATGATTGCTTTATGGATATATTTATAAATTACAGGTAAGATAGATGGTAGGATGATTAACTGATGAGATAGGTAGATAATACATAGATATATATAGAGATAATAGGTATAGATATAAATATAGGTTCTACAGAGACAGATGCAGATAGTTGCAGATAGAGGTAGATGATAGCTGAATAGACATCTATAGACTTTGTCTTTTCTGTTTCTATGATAAAATATTCTAGCAAAAGGAAGTTAAAGAGGAAAGGGTTTATTCTGGCTCATAGTTGCAGGGAGTGGAGGCCATCGTAGTGAGGAAGGCATGACAACAAGCAGAGGAGGCACAATGGCAGAGCAGAGGGTGGGGTCTGCATCTGCATTCAGCTGCACTCAGGAATCGAGAACAGTGGGCAGGTGTTATGCTTAGCTCCCTTTCTCCATTTATTTGGGCTTTTTATTATGTGTGCACAGAAGTGGGTATATGCACATGTGAGTGCAGGTAACTGAGGAAAACAGAAGAGGGTCTCAGATGCCCTGAAGGTGGAGTTCCAAGTAGTAGTGAAGTGTCTGACGTGGGTGCTAGGAGCCAAGCTTGGGTTTCTGGAAGGGCAGTATGCAATGTTAACCCCTGGGCCACCTTTCCAGACTCCTTCCTACATTTACATAGTTCAGTATCCCATCCCTAGAAAACCACAAGGGTTTGAGTATAAAATCGGTAATGTCAACAGAACAGACGAGCTACCAAAACTTAGAATGTCCCGATCTTAAACACAGCTGGAGCTTGTATTAGTTGCTTTCATGTCAATGTGGCATGCTGCTGACAACAGTGATGCTGATGATACTGGTGATATTGATGACAATAGAGTGATGGTGGGAGTGATAACCAGGAGAAGGAGGAGATGAAGGAAAAGACTTACAGAGATGATAACAGTAACACTGCTAGTTGTTTTGCTGTTGCTACTTCTGTTGCTTTGATACAAACACATGGTTAAGGCCATGTATAGAAAAAGATTTATTTGAGCTTACAGTTTCAGAGGTATAAGAGTCCATTGTGGCAAGAAAGCATGGTAACGAGTGATAGGCAAGGTTCTAGAGCAGCCAAGTGAGCATTCACATCCTCAACCACAAGCACAAAGCAGAGAAAGACAACTAGAAGTCAGGAGAGACTATAAACATTTAAGTCCAGCCCCCAGGGCATGCTTCTTCTAACAAGGTTCCACAACTTTTCCAAACAGCTCCACCAAATGAGGACCAAATCTTCAAACATATGAGCCTACAGGGGACAATTTTCATTCAGTCCAACTCTCAAAATGGGGATTAACCGCAGCAATAGCAGGTGGTGGTCGTAGTGGTGGTGGTGGTGGTGGTGGTGGTGGTGGTGGTGGTGACGATGACGATGACGATGATGACAATGACCATGAGGAGGAGGATAATGATGAGGATGAGGAGGATATTGGTGATTATAGTGATGCTGCTGCTGATGACAACTATAATGATTAGGAGGAGAATAGTGTTGGTGCTGCTGCTGATGGTGATGGTGATGATAATGGTGTTGATGGTGATATTAATGATGATGATGATACTACAAGTAATGATAATATCGATGATAATGAGGATTATAATGATAACAATGGTGACAATGGTGCTGATGGTGATGATAATGACGATGACCACCACACATCCTCAACGACTTCTTACCTGCTCAGGTCTTGACAGAACAAGAGAAGGCAGACAGGAAGAGGGACTTGGCTATAAGACTTCAAAGCCCACCCCCAAATCACCCGCTTTCTCCAATGAAGCTCTACCACAAAGGCGCCACAACCTTTCAAAATAGTGCCACCAACTAGGAACCAATTGTTCGAAACCATGAGGAATATCTTGCATTCAAACTACAACTCCTATTTTCTTATGTTAACCTCATCTTCCTGCCATAGTGACTTTTATCCCTGCTTCCTTCCTCTTTAAGGTAAATGAGTATAATTAAAGGGGACAACTATTTCCAACTCCAAATGTCAGCTTTTCCACAAGCAGCAATATGGACAAAATGTACAAGATTTGCCTATGAAGAACGGATGACTTTTCCAAGATCCTGACTGTACATACTATAGGCAGTTTTACTTCCTGAACTCAGGTGGTGGAGCACCTAGGTTAGACAATATTTACCAGGGGTTGTGGTAAATATCATCCACTTCTTTTGCACTGCTCGGTGGCTCACGCCTTTGATCACTGTATGGAATGTGAGTCTATGAACAAAGCATCCCTTCTTCAAGCTGACTCCTTCCGATGGACTTTTGGGCTGTCTCCAGGTTTTGCCTTTGTTAACAGTTCTGCTGTGAGCATCATGTGACATCTCTGTCTGCTCGTTTCCTATAGAAACGTCCTGGCTATTGGATTTTTTACTCTTTTGTAGAACCTTCAGAGTCATCTTAATCAAGGTCTGTGGGAAAAATAAACTCTGGCTTTACTCTGGCAATTGTCTAAATTTATAGAACAAGTTTAGAGAATGGAGAATGGATTCTACAATATTAAGAATTCTTATCCATGAATATAGTCTCTCTCTCTCTCTCTCTCTCTCTCTCTCTCTCTCTCTCTCTCTCTCCTTCTCAATACCACTTTCAAAAGCTTTCTATTTCTCTTTAGATATGTTTTAGATTATTTCTAAGTTTCTGGCATTCTCTAATATACAAATATAATCATTTTATTTCTCCTTTTGTATCTAAGCACATGCCAAGCATGATGCATTTTTCATACAGAAGCTTCCTTATCTACACTCAGTAGAGTAGGGTATTGACTTCAGTGTTAGGTGAGCAGCCCTAGGAATGAGATGTTTGTAGAAGGCAGACTACATTTGATTCTGGGCCAACCACTGGAAGCTGTGCAGCTTTGAGTCAATTCCTTGCCTTCCCTGGACTTAATGTTTCCTATGGTGGTTTGTATTTTTTTTTAAAAGAAACTGCTATCAGTACTTCTTTCTGTACAGTCATTTCTCAGTGAGAAGTGGGGTCTATCCTTCTGTTCCCCTGGTCTATGATGTCTTTGACAAACATAAGCAGTATCGTGAATGTTGGATGGATTCCATGAACACACAGTTTCTGTGTGGTCCCTTGAAGTACTCTTACTCTGAGAGGAGCTAGCATCTATGTAAGAGAAGACCACCATGCTATAAGGAAGCTCAAGCTGATCGTGTGGGGTAGCCAGGCATAGGGTGATAATGGAATCAACTGCCTGTTCCTCTAGCCACTTCACTCAGGAGATCTAATGGTGAATATATGATCCATGACATCACAATAGAACATCACAATAGACTGGAACAATCAGACAATGCACAAAATGACATGGGACAATATCGTCTGAAGTCACCAGAAACCGGGTGATGTGATGGTTATTTGGAAACAGTCAGCCGTAGGTGAAACCAGTGACTTTCAAGCTCAGAAGCCAGAGCCCTGGGGATTCCTTGTCAGATATAAGACTGGTTTACAGAGCGCCACACTCCTTCTGGCATTACTTTGCTGTGATGTCACTAAATATCATCCAAAGAAAATGCAACTGAACACCTGAAATGGTGACTTGTGCATAAAGTCTAAGCACTTAGGAGACTGAGAAATGAGGGCCACCATGAGTGTGAGTTTGTCATCCTGGGCTCTATGTAAATTCTGGGCCAGTCTGAGCTAATATACAAAGTGAGACCCTATCTTGAGGAAGGAAAGAAAGGGATGGGAAGGAGATGGAAAAGGGAGGGGAGAGAGGAATATGGTAGTTTGGATGAGAAATGTCGACCATGGTCCCCATTTGATGGCACTGTTTGGGGAGGTTAGGTGGTGCAGCTTTGCTGGAGGAAGTATGTCACTGGGGGTGGGCTTTGAGATTAAGAGTTTCACATCACTTCCAGTTTTCTCTTTCTGCTTTATGGTGTGGCTTTAATGGCAGGCTCTCAGCATCTTGCTCCTGCTGCTGTGCTAGTCAACTGCTACCATGCTTCCCCACAGCCACAACGGATTCTAATCCCAAATAATCCTTCCTTCTGTAAGTTTCCTTGGTCCAGGTGTTTTGTCACAACAGTAGAAAAGTAACTGACATGGGAGGGGTGCTGGGAAATCAATTGAAACAATGCTGAATAAGATTTGGATAGAACTGAGAATGATTGACAGGGCGAGTGAGGAGACAGAACTCTGCTGCTCTAACAGGAAGTCGACCCTGGAGGACCATGAGGAAGTGAACACCCATCTATCCACATATCCTGCTTCCTGTGCATTATCCTCTGTAGAACATGGTTTTAGTCTAGGACAGATTTCTTTCACATAATTCAAAATTACTTTCAAGTGTTTGCCAATACTGTTGTTTATTCAATATACCCTTTTACATTAGCCGGCTTCATTATGTAAATGAGGTTTAAGGTTAATTGTTTTTCTTCCGATATACTCCCAAATACAAGCACAATTATTTAAATGATATCCAAACACTAAAAATTACCCCGTTTGCTAGAATGCTCCTCTAGATGCTCCTCTGTGTGCTGGCACAGAGGTTCACTTGGGAGTGTGTGTGCCCATGCAAGAAAGGTACATTTTGTGGAGACAGAGATCAACCTCATTTATTCAGAAGGTGATCTCACTGGCCTGCAGTTCACCAGGTAAGCTAGGCTGGCTGGTCATCAAGACCCAAGGATTTGCATCTTTCTACCTCCCTCTACTAGAATTAAAATCATGAGTCACCACATCTGACTGGTTTTAGTAGGTTCTAGGTGTCACACTGATCCACAATCCTCACCAACTAAACTGACTCCCCAGTCATGACTCTTAAACCCTCAAGATCTACAATTCAATTCTCTTCAAGGTCCACTGGTTTGTTGAAAATAGTGTTCATACTAGATGGCTATGTTGCTCTCCCTCCACTCTGAGATCTTCTCTTCATCTTGAAAGCTTTTCTTTGTTCTCTATATTGATAAATCTTCATAGTTTAAATACTCAAATCCCCTATGATGGAAAAAAAACCCTATTGAACATTATAAACTAGACCCTAAATAAGGCACTAAAATCAGAATGTTTTGAAACCCAGGATGTGTTTGAATAAAACCCGAGGAATCTCTGTTTTTTTTTTTTAAGATTTGTTTTATTCTTAATTATATGTATGTGTACCTGTCTGTGAATGTGTAAGTATGATGCCCATGGAGACCAGAAAATGTCATCAGATCCCCTGAGGCTTGTAATTACAGGCAGTTGTGAGCTGCCTGACATGGGCACCAGGTCTCCTGCAGGAACATCAAGAGCTCTTGGCCACTGAGCCATTCCTTACCCCCAGGAGTCCCTTCTTTATATCCTAGCTGTCCAGCTCCTTTCGCCTGTCAGTCAAGGAAAATGCTGTTTCATTACTTAATGAGACATCTGAATGAGCTGCTATCAAAGAGCTCAATTTTGTAAGAAAACATCAACTCCATCCCACCACATGTTAGCCACATAGCTACCTAACCATAGGAAAAGGAAACTGTGTCCTGATTTGCCTTTCCAGAAGAAAATTAATTATGAAAATTTCAACTCTTTCTAAGTCTCTGAGTGCTCCTGCCTTTTCCCTGGAGAGTTAATTCTAAATGAGTTTGCACTTTCTGTGCTGGGTAATGCAGGCAGAAACTGATGGCCTGAAGAGAAGCTAGAACTCTGCAGGATGAGTCTCCATTCCTCCTCCAGCTCTGGGACTCCATGTGGAGCCTCCTTGTTCTAACTCTTCCTCCTCCTCCTCCTCTTCTTCTTCCTCTTCCTCTTCCTCCTCTTCCTCCTCCTCCTGCCCCTGGGGGCTCTGATAGTTCCTGTGCCTATTTGCTGTCAATCTTGACCAGTGGATCTCAACCTTCCTAATGTTGTGACCTTTTGATGTAGTTCCTCTACCTCCAACCATAGAATTATTTCCATTTCTACTTCATAACTGTAATTTTCTGTTGTTTTTGATTATAGTGTAAATATCTGTGTTTTCCAAAGGTCTTAAGTGAAAGCGTCATTTAAGCCCCCAAGAGAGTCGCAACCCACAGGTTGAAAACCACTAACCTTCACCACACACCTAAGCTCATCTTTGGTATCTTCTTTCTTCCTCCCTTTTTTGTGTAGTGTGTGTGTGTGTGTGTGTGTGTGTGTATGTGTGTGTGTGTACATATGTGTGCAGATGCACATGCAGAAGCCAGTGTCCTTGTCTACCAAGTGTTCTTCTCTCTCACTCTCCACCGTCTCCTCTCAGACACGGTCTCTCACTGAGCCTGGAAGCCCCAGCTATCCTCCTGCCTCTACATCCAACAACAGTGGGCTTACAGGAACATGGTATCTCAGCCTTGTGTATGAGTTGTGGGCAGGAACTCAGGCCCTCAAGCTTGCACAGGAAGCTCTCAGATCCACAGCCATCTTCCCAGCCCTGGCTTCATTATGCTTATGTGTCTGTCCACAGAGACTCATAAAAATCATAAATGCAGCATCCTCTCAGCCAGCAGGCCTATGCTTCTGCCTGGAGGCCAGGGCTGTCCCCCTCTGCTCCTCTCTGAGGCACTGTCTTCCTACTCTCAGATAATATATGTGTTTTTATTCATTCATTCAGGAGATATGTTTTGTGTCATATATTGTACAGAACTGTGTGGGATGTAAGAGTGAATGAAACAACCCAGCTTCAATAAGCTACATGAGTGACAACAGTTAAACTAGACATTAATCTAACATATCCCCACTCTGTGCCCATAGTCACTGCCACAGTGGAATCAGATAGACAAAAACCAGTCATTCTCTGTGTGTTACATACCCAGCACCCGCAGGGTGTAAGTACTATACAGTTTATGTAAAGGGGAGAACTGTGAAATTTCAGTGGATTTAGCCAGAGATAAGAGAGGAAGCAGCACTGAAGTAAACTTAACAGCTTTTTGTTTATTCTGAAACTTCTGGACAGAGAAATATTATTTAACATATAAATTATTCATATCAACCAAGAAGACAAGCTGAGGAGGAAAATACTTCATAGGCTGTCCCAAATACCTAATACTCCCTAATTATAAAAATCAACAAAGACAGAAAAGGCTCAATGGCATCCAGTCCTGTGATGTGGAAGGAAGGAAACAACCCAATCTGCAAGCAACATGAGTATTACAGTAACTGGCAGTTGTATGTGTGTTCACACATGTATGTGTGTCCGTGGGTGTGTATGTGTGTGTGTGTGTGTGTGTGTGTGTGTGTGTACATGTATATGGGTGTGTATGTGTACGCATGTGTATATTTGTGCATGTGAATGTATGCATTTGCATGTTCACGTGTGTGCATGTTCATGTATGTGCTGGTCCACATGCAACTGTAAAGAGTGTGTCATGGTGCATGTGGAGGCCAGAGGACAACCTCTGTAAGAAAGACACAGTAGGGCCACTGGGCTAATTACTGGGCTAATTCCAGATTCAGGCACCTGATATCCTTCTCTGGGCTCCATAGACACATTGGCATACACAGACAAGCAGACAGACAGACACACACACACACACACATATACACACACTGCATACTGCACACCTATAGCACACACCTATTCCACAACACAAATTCAGCATGGAGCAGAAATCACCCCCCAACTGAAACAAGAACTGAAGAATGCAGGCACAACACAGCCCATGTCCTAGCCTCCTTCCTGTCACTAAAACACTCTGACCAAAAGCAACTTGGGGAGGAAAGGAGGTGTTTGACTTATACATCTAATCCATAATCCATCATGAGGGGAGTCATGGCAGGAGGTCAGAAACCCAGTACAAGGAGGAGGCTGCTTACTGGCTCACTCTGGGATCCCCCATAGACATATCCAGAGGGCAACCCTGTCCTGGGCAACTCCTCAATGAAGGCTCTCCTCTCAGAGGACTCTCTACTGTGTAAAGTTGACAAAACCAACTACAACACCATGATGATGTTAAAATATATATATATACATATACATACACAGAAGCATAAAAAAGCAAAGAGTGGTGCATAACTGTATATGGATCTATATAAACTATTATATAGCATGTATAATATGGCATATACTTCTTCTTCAATCGGAAATTAAATATAGAGCCAACAAGATGACTCAGCAGATAAAGGCGCTTGCTGCCCAGCTTAACCTGAGTTCAATATCAAGGACCACATGGTTTTAAAAAAAAAAAAAAAAAAACTGATTCCTGAAAGCTGTCCTCTGACCTGTACACATACACACATCTCAGCACATGAATATATACATATGCATTCACACACACTAAATGAAGAAGGAAGGAAAGAAAGAAAGAAAGAAAGAAAGAAAGAAAGAAAGAAAGAAAGCATTTTTTCAATATACCTAGCCTTCCAGTCCTCAGTGACGTCACTGTCAGTCCTCAGTGGTAATCACTGCCAGTTCATCACAGGATGCACAAAAGCCTTCAAGAAACAAAGTGTAGATCGAGACTATATCTGACACAATATCGTCAGATATAAAGGCAATTAGTTCTCACATGAAAATCTAGGTGGATCCAGATCCTTCCTGGAGAACAAGAACACTGAAGGTCCCATCCCTCGTGCAACCAGCCAGCACATGTGGGTGTCCTCATCTGCCCACTTTGCCTTTTGTTTCCCTTGGTTTGGGGGGGTCTATTTGCTGACCTAGAGTTTTTGAAGGTGGTAACAGCTTGCGGGAGAGTGCTGGGAGATTCTGTGAGAGAATCCATAGGCTCTGGGCTTTGCAAGCTGTGGGTGGAAAATGCCAGGGTCACGTCCATGCTGTTGTACCACTTCACTGTGGACCAGATAAGGTATCTACTCAAGGATACTGGGTTGGGCACAGGAGATGGGTGGCTGAAAGAGCAGTGTAGGTGTGAACGAGGGAAAAAGAATATCTCGACTTACCAGACTTTTCTTTTAACACGCCTGAAGGTGATTGGTTTTTATGCAGAAGCTGGTCCATTAGAATGGGTCATGAAGAGGGGTTGGGGATGTGGCTCAGCTGGTAAAGGCGTGTCTAATGTAAGTGATGACCTGGGTTCAGTTCCCAGCACTGCACAAACGAGGACTTGGAAGGTGAAGGCAGGAGGATTACAAATTAAAGATCATTCTCAATTACATAATAAGTTGAAAGCCAACTTGGGATACAGTAGACTTTGTCCAAAAAAAAATAAAATAAAATAAAAAACAAGGAAGGGAGAGAGGGAGGAACTAATCTAAAATTAATGGCAGCCAGTGACAAGAAGAAGGGAGACTCTGGGATCAATGTACCTAACACTTCACCAGGTCCGGCAGCAAGATGCACTAAGTTCTGAGGGAACTGAATCTAAGACAACACCCACTAACTAAACTCATTCAGGTTAAAAGCAAATGTATTAGTCAGCGTCACAGAGCTGTAACAAAATACCAAAGAAATTGAGCCTTAGAAGCAAGCAAGAGCTCTTTGGCTATTGGTTTCAGGGGCTTCTTTCTACAGTGAGTTGAACCATGACTTGAAGCCTGCATCAAGGCAGACTGCCACAGCAGAGTGCATTATGAATCAAAGCTGCTCACCACGCTGTAGCCAGGAAGCAGCAAGAGAGGGAAAGAGATCAAAACCCCTCATACTATTCAGTGGTGTCTCCACAAAGACCTAACTAACTCCTACCACTAAGCCCAACCTCTGCAAGGTTTACCATTTCCCAATAGGACCGTAGTGAAAAGTAAGCTTTCAACACATAGCTCTGAGGGAATCTTTAAGATACAAACTATCATAAGAAGCATGTGATCACAGACGTCAAGGTACCATGTGAAGACTGCAGGTGTAGCTTGGTGGTAAGACATCTGCCTAGCATGCACTGGGATCTTCATTCAATCCCTAGTAATATACAGAGCGTGGAGAACATCATTCTACCTGCCTTTGGAAATATGTGGCTTTATTCTGCTGGGAAGATTTTACACATCACCCCCCCCAACAAAACATAATTATGTATGAGACTTGACCTCCAAGTAAACCCCATTCTTTTCTATTCAAATGACATTATTTGCCCCATTCATTTCTGCTCAGAAGGCTCCCGAAGTATACAAAACCGGTATCTGTTAACTTACGAACAGACTGGTAACATATCTCTAAGGCTTCAAACAGCTCCATATATTTTGGCCCAATAAATTGTCTCCCGAGAACTTGTCTTCAAGATAATTTTAAGTACCAGCAGTTACATATAATTATTACAGTAATTACAATACCAAAACTTCCATGCAATATAAATCCCTCAAATAAAGACATGATTAAACTGGTATATAAAAGGAATATTAATGTCTATAGCCATACTCCCTCCAGCATGCCTAATCTTATCTTATAAAGCAATATTACAAGCCAGAGAGGTATCTCAGGGCTAAAAGCAATTGATGTTCTTGAAGAGGACACATTTGGTTCCCGGCACCCACAGGCAGTTCATAACCACCTATAATTCCAGTTCCAGAAGATCCAAGACACTCTCTTTGTCACCACATGTACCAGGCTCTTACATCATGCGGAAGGAACACTTGCACAGATAAAATTTAAAATAAACAAAGGAATATTAATATTTCACAATTATTATAGTAGAATCATTATATTGAATGCAATAGAATAACACATGAAGCAGAAATGACACCAGAAACAAGGGTGTATATAGACTGGGTAAGATGCAAATGTGTAAACATAGGTTTATAAAGGTAAAGCTGTGGGGCTGAAGTCCGGCGGGTCTAGTATAGGACTGGAACTCAGTTCTCAGCACCCACATATGAGGCTCCATGCAGTGTGTAACTTCAGTCTCAGGGAATCTGACACCCTCTTTTGACCTCCACAGTCAACTGCATGCATGTGCACACTCCCAGACACAGATGCATACATATACACAAAACTGAAAATAAAGTAAACCTTTTTAAATGTTTTTAAAGGAAAATAATACGTGCTCTGATTTATTCTAGGTTTTAACTATAAAAATAATAGTATATTTTTTAAAATTATGATGAAAATCTAAGATGCAAAGTAAACAAAACAGTAGAGAAGCAATCACCTAAAATCCAGTGTTTTGGTATATTATTATATGGGCAAAATTCCAAAATTTTCTGTGATTAAAATATTATGTTTATGTATGTGTGTGTATATAACCAAGTATAGGTGATTATAACTCCTTTAAAACTAAATGTGGTACATATAATTATACTTTAATAAAAAAAAAAAAGTAAGTAAATAGAAGCAATAGTTGAACTGTATAAAACAGGTTATTTTAATTCCAAAAAGTGTTCTCTCTCAAGAGGGAAAGTGTGACAACATTAAGAAATTAAGGTTGAATCCCCAACACTATTAATGATACTCTGTTATGCCTGCAAATGATTAATGATACTCCCTATGCTTGCAGCCAGGAACCTAGCATAACTGTTCTCTGAGAGGTTCCACCCAACAGCCAATGAAAAGATTTACACCCAGACATTTAGATGAATCTTGAGAAGTCTTATGGAAGAGTTGGGAGAAAGACTGAGGAACTCAAAGAGGATAAGAACTCCACAGAGTCAACTAATCTGAACCCTTGGCAGCTCCCAGAGACTGAGTTACCAATCAAAGAGCAAGCATGGCCTGGACCTAAGTCCCCTGTACATATGTACCAGATATGCAGCTTGGTTTTCATGGGGGCTCCCCAAACAAGTGGAGCAGGGCCTGTCCCTGAGCTTGTTGCCTACTTGCCTGCCTGTGGATCCCATACCCCTAAATAGACAGCCTTGTCTGGCCTCAGTGGGTGAGGATGTGCCTAGTCCTGCAACAACCTGATGTGCAAGATGGGAAGGTGGAAGGGGCTTGGGGAGATGACACCCAGAGGGGGCTTTCTCTTCTGAGGGGAATGGGGGGAGGAGAACAGCTGATACTGGGTTTAAAGTAAATAAATAAATAATTTTGTTAAAGCTAAGTTTGGGCTAGAGAGACTGCTCAGTGTTAGGAGCCAGCACTGCCCTGGCTCCTGTTCCCAGAACCCATGTTCACAACCACCTGTAATTCCAGTTCCAGAGCATGTCTGATGCCCTCTACTGACCTTTGAGGTCACCTGCATACACGTGTACAAACACACACACATACAGAGAGAAAGAGAGATACATAGGCACATAATTAAATATAGAAACAAATTTTGTCGTTAAAAAGATTCTATGTTTGTTGTTTTTATACTACCAAGATTTCATTTTGGATAACATCATTTGACTTTTGTAAAAATGTCGGAATTTATATTCTTCCACTCTTTACCTTCCCCATTCAGCATTTCTATTTGTTCCATTATTTCCACACTGTCAAGGTATCTAACATCTCTATTCTAATTCATAGTCATAGTTTCCGGTTGCTTAGTCTTCATTCCATGTTTACTCTCAACAGCTGTCTCTCGGCTCCACAACAGCTGTTTTCCAGTTTTCACTTTATAAATAAATGTTTGGAATTTTTACCAACAGTGCTCACAAATGTGATTCTTTTCAGCCCTACATAGTGGCATTAATGAGGTTGTGTGTTCACCCACAGGCGAACCTGGCTGGATTCTCAATTTGCTCAGAGTTGCACTGCATAACCACAAGCCTAAGTCTTGCTTCCTAATTCCACAGATTGCCCATCTGGCCTCTACCCCACTGAACACATTGTTCACAGTGTCTTTTAAACAGAGGATGCCTTGCTGTCACTGAGATGATGCCCGGGTAGAGCTGTGGACCAGCATGGACATGGTATGGGTATTGTAGGCTTCTAGTCCTATGCCTATCTCAGTTACAACTCTGTGATCTAGTTCCCTCCAATTAGGGAGTCCTACTACTTGTAGGTAGGACAAATCTCATTAATGGACAGAGTGGTGCACACCTGCAATCTCAACACTCAAGGGGCAGAATGATTGGGAGCTCAAAGTTGTTCACTGCTTTGTGGAGAATTTGAGGTCCGCCTGCTGTATGTGTAAATAAATAAATAGCTCATAGAGGAGAGTTGCTTTAGGTAGAATGAACAGTGATAGGTTGCCCATGCCCCAGATTGCTCACACCCATGCGTGTATGGACAGTATCAGTTGGACTCTGGAACTTATATTTTAAGGACATGGAGTTGGGAAAGGGACATGAAGGGGTATCTAGGAGGATATGGAAAGGAAGGGAGAGATATAATCAAAGTATGTGTGTGTGTGTGTGCATGTGTGTGTGAAGTTCTCAAAGAACAAATTTGATGTATTTTTAAAACACTAGAACTACAAGACATTTAAATAGCTGAGAAGTGGTAATCTACCTCTATGTGATCCATGGAAATTCTCCATGCATACAAAGCCTTGGAAGAGTGAAGAGGAGAGGCATTCCCCTGTCACCTGGGAGGTCACCCTTACAGTCATGTCAATACCAAGACACACAGGATGGCAAGCCAATGGTATGCCTCATGAACGGGAACACAAAAGGTTCTACAAACTCTGGCAAGTCTTAGTCAATGACATGTAAATGAGATAATATATGGACATGACTGAGCAGATGAACCCCACTTCATACTCTGA
>JANHMN010000025.1:9558456-9568797 GCA_030674055.1 Rhabdomys pumilio
AGTTTTCTCAAAGGAAGTCCTGAGCAAACACTGATGTCTGCAGGGGTTAGGGAGCATGACACACAAACAGAAGCGTCTCGTGCTCAGGGGAGGACAGGATTTCAAATCAAACTTCTTTTCACTACAGAACTTTCTAGAACCTTTCATGTGTGGTATGTATTTTAACTCCATAAGGCTAAGATATGGATAGCATTTCCCACAAGTGAATCTCTCCTAGATTCTGGTTCTCAAGCCTTTTCCTGAGAGTATCCAGTCTTTGGGACACTCTTTTGGAAAATGTCTAGACTGTTCTAGCTATGTGTTGGTTGATGATAAAGGACTTAAGGAAAATATAAGTAAGAAGGCAGTGCTGGGGAGAAGGCTCGGCAGATAAAATGCTTGCCTTGCAAGGGCAAGGAGCTAAGTTTGATTCTCAGAACACATGTCTTCAAAAGCCAAGCTTTGTGGTGTCTGCCTGTCATTCCAGTACTAGGAGCTGGTGACAGGAGGGTCCTAGGGCTCACTGGGCAGCCAGCCTAGCCTACATGAAGGTTTCAGGCCAGTGACAGACCCTGTCTCAAAAACCAAGATGGACAGTTGCTGAGGAACAACACTTGAGGCTGTCCTTTGACACACATGCACAGAGGGGGAATGTATGTTCTGTTCACCACACATGACTACACACACAGGCAACAGACACACACATGCACATGCACACACTATAGTCTAGGAAACCCCATATGAGAGATCATAAGTGGGGTTCATCTGCTCAGTTATGTTGCTATATTTTACCATTTACATGTCATTGTCTTAGATACACTTGAGTTTGTAGGATTTTTTTTTTTGTATTCATGTTCATGACGCACACTGTTGGTTTCCAGGCTGGCTAGACAGCTCAGCAGGTGAAGATGTCTGCAGCCAAGTATAAGGACCTGAATTGGAGCCCAGAAGAAAACCAATTTTCACAAGTTGTCCTCAGATTTATATATATACACACATACACACACACACACACACACACACACACACACACACACACAAATAAATGTAATTATTTTTAATCCCCAGGCCCCAAATAAAGTGCTTTTGCTTCTTCTATTGTTTATTTATACAGTGCAGGAACATGAACAAACTCCCCCAGCAGGTGACCCACCCTGTGCTAAACACAGATAATCAATCAATGACTAACTGTGCTGAAAACAGAATGACAGACTGCTAAAGGGACAAAGGGTATCCATCAAGGGGACAGAGAGTCATAGAAGGGAGCTTGGGAACCACCTCTCTTAGGAGAGGTGACTCCACCCCCAACAGCTCCATCTCCAGGGTCACTGTTCATTACCATAACCCCCACTTTGAACACAGAGTTCACAGTCTGGGCACCTCCATCCATCTTTCTGTTGACATTTGGTATCACAAATCTTCCTTTCACCTCCCAAAAGGGTCTCGGTGGAACTGGAGTGCCCATCCCCAACCTCTCCCTGCCTCTGGCCTCTCCCACATTATTCTTCTCTAAGAGTCAACAATAGCAAGCTCTACCACATGGCAGTAATGGGGCCTGACCTCCTTCTACAGGGGCTGGGGGCTAAGACCCTGGAGACAGGCCAGCTGGGAAGATGGGACAAAGCAGGGTAAAAGAAAGGACATGAATATTCAAGCATAGCCAGGGGTTCTGGGAGTCCCTGGCCATGAAGGGAAGCATACCCACTCCCTCCCACTCCATGGAGGGAAAAGAGGACAAGACAGATGGCACAGAGCCCTTGAAATCCCCAGTGTCAACTAGAGAGAAGTTCAGAGCTCAGAGTTGGCTCAGACCCAAGAAGACTGAGATGCCCCACCAACCGGTCTACTCAGCCTCCACTCCTCAATCCCCAAGTCCTTCTCCATGGGCTCCTCTGGAGACGAGAGTTGGAAATGTCCTGTGTACACCACCTCAGGTTATTAGCCAGTTTGCCATCAACAGAAAAATGCATACCAGAGGAAGATATTTCCCCCCAAATACATCTGGTATCTTATTAGTAAAAAGTCAGAGTTCATACGCAGCCCTCTGAGAGTACATCTACCACTTGTCCCAATAGGTAGACAGGGGCTTTAGATAGGATACTAAGGTAATGCTGAGAAGATGCACTCAAACTTGCAAAGCAAGTTATCAGGTTTTCATGACAAACTTAACAGAGAAAATGGGAGAATATATTAAAAAAACAAAGCAAAACAACCCCTGCCTGTGCTAGGGTAGATGCCAGTTCTCAAAGCAAAGGCAGAACATAGCAAATGTCGGCCTTTGCTTTGTTTTAGAAACAGACTGACAGGAAAGATTTCTTAGGGTCTGGGTGTTGGGACAGCTACCCTGAAGGAAGCTGTGAGTCAGGGCTTAGTGGGTGGGTGCCATCCCTTCTCCCAGGTCACCTCCCCGACACCCTCATCCCTGCTTTAGTCTGCTCTTTGCCATCTCACACCCTCTCTTCACTTTAACACCACAATCAAAATCTCTCTGTACCATAACGGACCATTTCTCTGATATGTAGTTCTCTCCCAAGTATGACTGACTTCCTAAGGCTCTCTTTACTTGAGTCTTCATGGCCTTTATTAAGTTCACAGTGATGGCTTGTCAGACATGGCAACAACCTAGTTCAGAAACATAGCTGAGTCTCAAGGTTGGAGAAGAGAGTGATCACAGTGCCTAATCAAAGCTGACTTTGAAAACTCAATCTCCCCTAAGTGCAGTATAGTTATAGGTGCTCCTTCCTGTCAACCCCGGCTGGCAGCCTGTGCAGAGAGCAGACTGTGTGTGGAAATTCAAGTCTTCACTCACTGATGTTCACACACTGTGAGAGGGCTGCTTCTGCTTGTACTGTGGTTCTTCATACTTACCTCTTCCACCTTGTCTACATTCCTCAAGTTCCTGAGTCCCTGACACCCTTCTTCTATGACAGCTTTGGCTATGGCTTTCTGCTTCTGTGATCATCACTAACTCAGAGATGTGCCTGTCTTTAACAGGTGACTTCAGGACTAGGAAAATAACACAGCCAGTAGAGTCTTTGCCTCCCAAGCATGAGGAGCTGAATTCAATGCCCAGGACCCATCTAAGAAAGCCAGGTGCAGTAGAATGAACTTGTAAATTCCAGTGCCAAGAGACAGAGACAGAGACAGAGACAGAGACAGAGACAGAGACAGAGACAGAGACAGAGACAGAGACAGAGATGGCTGGAGCTTGCTGGTCAGCTACCCTAGCTTACTTGGGAAGGCCCAGGCCAATGAAAAACCTTGTCTCAAAAAACTACATAAGTGTCAGATGGCAGCCAAGGTGTCCACTGGTTTCCATGGACAGGTATCTCTCTCTCTCTCTCTCTGTCTCTCTCTCTCTCTCTCTCTCTCTCTCTCTCTCTCTCTCTCTCACCAATTCACACTTGCTGTCTTGCCTGATTCTTCAGAAGAAAAATTCCACAATCTCTTTCAATCAAGAGGTTCTTCAAGATATAGGCTAATAACTCTGGGGCTTCCCTGGGCCCAAGAAACCTGATTTTAAAAGGGAGGGTGGGGGGAGGATGCTCTGTGTGCTCTAAGAGGCCAGAGTCTGCACCTACTTCTGACTTGGCTCACAGGAGGCACAAGATGCACCTCCCTTCTCCCTTTGTGCAGAAGCTTCAGGGAAGCCCTCAGTTGCTCTCCAGCCCTGAAGTGCTATGCTCTTCCAACAGCTCCATTAGTAGATTCATGGTTGCAGCAGCAGCTTCCCCTACCTGGGCTCAGATCTGTCTCTTTCATGTATGTGACATAGGCCTCATTTGACCTCAGGAGGACTCACCTCAGGAAAGGCTCACAAAAGGTCCTGATCTCACAGAGGACACAAGACAGTGAGAAGTCATCACCATGCTAACAAAAGGGAGCTGAGTCATCAGACCATCAGGCCCCCAGGTCCCCTGAGCAACTCCCCTGAGTCTCTTATCAGCTTTGTGGCCAATCCCATTGGTCAAATGAATGAACATCCAGTGTTACTGAGAATCAATCACTTGTTCAGACAGTGAATGTCACCATGTTTGGGCCTTTCATAACACTAGAGTCAAACACACTGCTATCCTAGGGCAGAAAACTATCCTGTTGTCTGAGACTGTTGGGAGGCAGTGTTAACAGTGGGGTGGCCCAACCCTACCACCAATAGCTGAGGATCCAGTGTCTTCTTGCCACTAATCACAGTCAGAACCTAGGACAGCTCACTATGGCCTTCGTGCCATTATCCACCAAAGACGGTGTGGCCTTTAGCTCATGACTGGCACAGATGAATAAGGGGGACAGGTTTTGGGGAGAAGAGACATGTCTCTGACCTCAGCCTTCAAAATTAGACACTTTACAGAGCTTCACAAGGGTATGCCATGCTGATGACACCATGAACAATCTCTGCCCATAGACATTGCTGGATTTTTGTCAATTTCACAAGGGAAACTGTCTAGTGGCCCCATCAGGTGACAAAGAGACATGATGTGATTCACACAGGGCACACATTATTCAGGGCTAAGAGGGAAACTTCACAGTCTGAAGTCTACTTAGATGCTGGGCTTTTCTTTACCCAGCCCCCAAACATAAAAGATCCAGATGTCACCCCGAGCCTTCTGACCAGAATACCTCAGAGTCTCTATGGTGACTGAAAAATACCATAATAATTGAGGATCCTGGAGGTCACCCATTGCCCACATCTACAGTCCTTGCCTGGCTCCCGACCACTTCCCCCTTCTAAATGGTCCCAAGTCTATGAGCATAAAGGCTCCCTCTACCCCACTACCCCTGCCTCCTCCCGTATAAAAAAAAACGGGTTGAAAGGCTACAGATGCGGTGGACCAGCTGTCCTTCTTCCAACAGGTCACCCGCCCACTCTGTTCTTCTTTTCTCCGCCCCTGGCAGGATCTGGAGCAGAGCCTCGGCCTCAGCCGCATCTGCACTGCGCCGTGCTCTCTTCCCTCCCCCTCCCAACCCACGCATCCGCAATCCCACAGTTTTCCACCAGGGCATCTTTGCAAAACACGCTTATTATGCTTGGTGCAGGGGACATAGAGACATCGGGTGAGGTTGAGAAAGCAATAGAGTGAGGGGTTCAACATGCCGTTGGGTGTCTACCCACAGGCCAGCAACCTCTATCAGCTATGGTCCTGCAGCCCCACAGTCCACAGGCTTCTGTGTCTGCCCACCCTACAGCCCTGAGCAAAATGAGTTGAGACCCAGCACTCTACCCACAGCTACTGGGCTCTCACCAACAACCCTGGGCTGGATAAGGATTAGTGTTGCAGGAAGCCCAGGGTTACAGAGAGAAAATGATCCGATGCAGGGAAGGTATGCGTAGCACAGGACCAGTCGCCAGAGCAAATTGGCCCAGCTGGAGGTCTGACGTCAACTTCAGCCTCTCTTCTCTGCGCAAACTCTCAACAATCAATCATGCCTTCTCCTCCCGCCCTAGGACTTGATGTTCACATACTGCCGTATTCTTTCTGCAGCAAAGAAAGCTTTTGGAAAAGGCACTTTCACGACTGTCCGTTAGCCCTGGCCAGCCACTCTTTTCTCTGCTGCACACATCTCAGTGTGGACACTAAGCCAGTCATTAAGCAAAGTCATGGAATGAAGTATGAATAGTCTGGAGACGGAGGTTGGGAGGTGGGGGTTGGGGGAGAATGACCCAAAAGGCCCATGGGATATTGGAGAAGACATTCCCTTCTCAGCCTCCTACCCCAGTGGGTGTGATAAACATTGACAGATATCTCAGTGGGCTTCTCTCTTAAAGGAGAATTTGAGCAAGACACAATGACAAGAGAGCTGAACTTTAAATTACCCATACCTGAGTTTCAATTCCATTTCTACGGCCTCAAGAAAGCCTTCCCTCCTCTCTAAGGCTCAGTCTGTTTATCAGTATTATGAGAGTAATTAAATTTTAAATACTTCACAGACTTGAAGAAACGAAAAAGGCTGAATTATGCTGTGATCGGCTTATGTGAGCTAAAGACAAGCTCTAATGGTTATAAGCTGTTGATCTGGGAAAAGTCACTTAACCTCTCTGGGCTTCCATTTTTACCCTCTGTAGAATACAGACAGTAACAGGGCTTCCTGTGATTGGCAGTGGTGAGGAGTCAGTCAATTTCTACACGTGGGAAGTGTTTGCTACAGTAATGGACATTAGCATACAGCCAACATTAGTCTGATTCACAGCATTAGTCAGAATATCCTGATTCTCAAGCAAGAATATACAATGGTCATTTTGATAGCATCTATCATCTAGTGTAGCTGGCCTTCTAATGTGGTCTGCTTTTATTGTTGTTTGATACAGTGTTTCATGTAGCCCAGTCTGGCTTCAAACTTGTTATGTAGCCAAGGATGACCTTGAACTTCTGATTCTTCTGACTCCACTTTCCAAGTGCTGGGATCAAAAGTGTGTGTCACCACATACGGTTTATGAAGTGTTGGCTTGGACCTAGAGCTTTGTGCATGCTAAGCAAGTACTTTATCATTTACCCCTCCCCTTTCTGATAGTATCTATGACCTTGCTGTGAACAATGCATCGTTAGGATTTGCCGTCACTGGAGGCTGTCACTGGAGCAATTCTTGGGAAGAGGTAGGTGGGTTTAGTCATGGACCCAATGTGTTCAGAGTCAAGGGGAGGAAACAGACTGAGAGTAAAGGATGGTTGCACTTGTGTGATGACTCTACACTTCCTCATCCTTTCTCTTTGCAGGGAAACAAATGTGATCCAGAGAGAAGAGGACACACAGTTACTGAGTAGAACCAAGAACTCCAGCCTGAAGACCTGGATCAAATCCACTAGGCCGGGCACCTAGAAAGGGAAGTGGTGGCATAGAGGGTGACCTAGTGAGTCACTCCCTGTCCATTCCCAAACCAACCCCTGCCCTATAGGGAAGCCCATGGCAGGGGTGCTTGGGATGGGCAGGTCCACACCATCACTTCTCCTGTGTGAGAGAGGCTTATGTGCCCCACACCCTCTTCTGTGCTGTCATTCCTTACCCTTCAACCCAGGCAGTTTGAAGTTACAAATAGAAAAACTAGCCATGGCATTGTTTAGTGTTCTGTTTATCCTCAGGGTTTCTCAGGTGTCTTTGGAGTGATTGCTCACCCCAAACCACATGGAGTCCTAGCTATTTAGGAAGCAGAGAGAAAGGTTACTCTGCATCTATCAAAAGATGATCTTGGCCATGGTTACAGAGTCTGTCTTGCTTGGCTCCTTCTTATTGGCCAGATGGTCCTGGCCTTAACCTGGGGGAGGTTTCTGGAGTGACTGGCCCACAGACAGGCCTGTCTGCAGCTGCCACTGTGCAAGCAATCAGAAATGTTCTGCAGCTTTACCAAATGTCCATGTCAGATCCACAGGCAACATGGCCGCAATCCCTGCAGTTCTCTCACACATGGAGCCAGACCACCACCCTCCTTCCGGGCATTCGTCTTACTCCCAGAGAGATGCATGCTAACTTTCTCAGGTCCATTCATTCAGGTAGAATGAATACAGACAAAGATCTCTCTTGTTAACAAAGTGTTCCCAGATGTCCTTGTGTGCTGATTCCATGAGGGTAAAAGAAACAAAATGTAATGGCGCTTCTCAAGGAACTTGGTGAAAGACACCCATGTGCATGTGTCAAAAATCAAGAGAAGTCAAGATGGCAGGCCAGGAGCAATCAGCTCTTTTTAGCTTCTCAATATCTCAGAAGCCAACCTGCCAGAAAATAGCATCACAGCCAGGTGAGGGATGCAGGGATGCTCAGTGATCATCCCTTGTGGCCGCACAGAGCAGTGGAGGGGAGAAGTAACAGAAAAGTCAAGAAAGAGGGATGTACTGTAAGCAAAACTGACACAGGAACAAATGAGAGCAGGAGGCAGTCTGGATTCAGCTGATGCGAAACTTCATGTAGCGTTGGGACTTGAGAATAGTTCAGATTTTGTATAAATGTCTGGTACAATAACCATTAGAAGATTTCTGCCTTGGAGACAAAAGTCCTTACATTTTCCTTTCCCTGGAACCTACGAATATTTCCAGGCTGCCCTGGTCTATGTCTTTCTCAAGGTCCAGTGTGGTCCCAGCAGAAAGCCTCTCTAGCAAGCCCACTGAAAGTACATGCAGGAAGACTTAAACTGGAGATGAGGAAGGCAGGGTGGGTGGCTTTGGGGTCAGCTGAAGGGCATCTAGAGAGCCAACAGGTATCCTATGCAAAGACACATCAGCAAACCATAGTCATGGATGGTAGGAATCACAGGGCCTGCTGTGGGAACCCTACCCTTACCTGGGCTCCGAGGGGACTGAGAAGCAAACACAGCATCAAGATTGGCTGATCTCACAAGGGTATCAGGATGAAGGGAGGAGTTGGGGTGGGGAGAAGAAGGGAGGAGAGGGCAGAGGCTTTCCCTAAGACTTCATGCTCTTCAAAAGCACAGAGAAAAACAGAAAGAGCCAGCTAGCCTTGTGGTGAACAAGCACTATTACCTACACAACCACAAAAGAGAAAAGACTTCAATTTTTTTTTGATCTGCTGATTGGTTGATTGAGCCATTTGTGCACATATGCACATGTTCTCTTTTTCTTTTACTTGTATATCCTTTTTCACTTTCCTTTATTTATTTTAGTCTCTCTTTTCTAATGTTAAAATTATCTTATTCTCTCTCTCTCCCTCTCTCTCTCTTTTCTCTCTCTCTCTCTCTGTGTGTGTGTGTGTGTGTGTGTGTGTGTGTGTGTGTTGTGCGTGTGTACATATACACAGAAGGAGAGTGTGTGTGTTGTGTGTGTACATATACACAGAAGGAGTGTGTGTGTGTGTGTGTGTGTTGTGTGTGTGTGTGTGTGTTTTCATTTTCCCCCTTCTCTGCAATTATAGCAATTATAGTGTTAGGATGTTCAAACTCTTTCCTTGTTCTCCATTTCCCATTTTATTCTCTACCCTTCCCCCACTCTTTTCTCATCAATGTAACAAAGAAACTAGAAACAATATAATAGAGCGAAACTAGAAACCATCAGGACAAACTACAGGTAGTATACAAAGGTATAAAGATTGGGTTGAATGACTACAAGTTTACTGAAATAATCAATGGGAAAATTTTAAAGTTCTTAGAGTCAGATAAACATAAAAAATATATCAGAATTATATATGGAAATATATCATGGGCCTGAGGCAGGAGGAGTGTGAGCTCAGAGCAATCTGGCTCCATAATGACTTTGAGGCCAGCCTGAACTACACAGTCAGATAATGACTCAAAAATAAAAGGAAAAAAATACCAATGTTTCAAAGAACACTGAAATTCAGAAGCTCATTAAGGATTATACTCAAGAGGAAATGAATAAACTTCTAATTACATATAACTGACCAAAATTACACCAAGAAGCCATAAAAACCTAAATAAATGGATAATAATTGACATAATGAGATTGACAATAATAAAGTTCTCCTAACACAAAAAGCCCTAACTAGGTGGATTCATTGACAAACTTTCCCACATATTTTTTTAATCAGCACCAATGTACCTTAAATTACTGCATAAGATAGGTAGGGGAGTGCTTCCAGACTCACTCTATGAAGCCAGAATTACTCTGTTATTAAAACCAGATTAAGACAAAATTAATAAAGAAATCTGCAGAACAGTATCTTTGATGAACATAGACACAAAAATGCTCAATAAAATTCTTGCAACTTTAATTCAACAATGCATGAAGATAATATGTCATCATCAAAATAATATAAGAAAGGCTCAACACATACAAATAAATAAATACAATGTGGCACTTCAGTACAGCAAAGGGGATGCTAGGTATGGTGGTGCATGCCTTTAATTCTAGCAAATAGGAGGCAGAGACAGGTGAATCTCTGTGAGTTGATATCATTCTGGTCTACAAATCAAATCCTAGGCCAGCCAGAGATATGAAATAAGACCATTTTTTCAAAAAAAGAAAGAAAGAAAGAAAGAAAGAAAATGAAATAAAAAAAGAAAAAAGAAAAATTGTACAATCAAGAGGGAAAATTTTGCATCATCATCTCAATAAATGTGGAAAGATCCTTTGACAAAATCCAAAAGCCCTGGGAAAAGCATGTGTAGTACGACCATTCTTCATAATAATAAAGACTATATACAACAAACCCACTGTCATTATCACAGAATGGGGAAAAGTGAAATTTGTTATCTAAAATCAGAAATGAAAAAAGGATCCTCTAATCTCACCGCTATGGACCTGAGTTATTCAAGCAACAAGACAAGGAATAGCTGTTGACTGGATAGCTCAGTTGTAGGTAGATGGAGAGAAGTGACTCTCCAAAGCCACCCACTGACTTCTACGGGTGCTCTGTCTCACACACACACACACACACACACACACACACACACACACACACACAC
>JANHMN010000025.1:9568807-9585711 GCA_030674055.1 Rhabdomys pumilio
ACACACACACACACACACACACACACACACACACACACACACACACAGAGAGAGAGAGAGAGAGAGAGAGAGAGAGAGAGAGAGAGAGAGACATATAATATGTGATATATACATGATAGATAGATAAATAGAATCCAGGCAGTGGTGGCTCATGTCTTTAATCCTAGCACTTGGGAGGCAGAGGCAGGTGGATTTCTGAGTTCGAGGCCAGCCTGGAACAAAGTGAGTTCCAAGACAGCCAGGGCTATACAGAGACACCCTGTCTCGAAGAAAAAAAGATAGCTAAATAGATAGATGATAAATAGATAGGTAGGTAGGTAGATATATAGGTAGGTAGATAGATAGATAGATAGATAGATAGATAGATAGATAGATAGGCAGGCAGGCAGACAGACAGACAGACTGTAACTTAAAGATATTTTTAAAGACAAATGAAATACAAGTAGGAAAGGAAGAAATCAAATTTTCCCTATTGCAGATGATATGATCCTATTCTAGAAAGACTCTAAAGTCACATTGATGATGGTGATGGTGATGGTGATGGTGATGGTGATGGTGATGGTGATGGTGATGGTGATGGTGATGGTGATGGTGATGGTGATGGTGATGGTGATGGAGAAGGAGAAGGAGAAGGGGAAGGGGAAGGGAAAGGGGAAGAAGAAGAAGAAGAAGAAGAAGAAGAAGAAGAAGAAGAAGAAGAAAAAGATAGATAGACAGACAGACAAATAAGGAAGGAAAATAAGGAAAACAGCGTGATATGTTTAATCTTTAATCCTGTGTGTGGAATCTGGAGAAAAAAGAGCAGCATGAATGTAAAAAGAAGACTATCAAGGAAGAGAGAAGATCACTGAGGTGGGTAAGGGAAGAGAGGTGCCGATGGGATGGAGTTAATCAGAATATGTTATAAGAGTGCATGTAAGCATAAAAATGGAACATATTAATTTGTACAACTGATGCACTAATGAAAACTTTTTTATTCAAATGAAGCTGCATGCCATCATCACACACATGAAAACCCAGCACTCAGGGCGCAGACACAAAACTATAAGCTTTATATAAGAGCTCCAGTCAGGACTATATGGTGAATTCCTACCTAAAAATACCAAAAATGTTGTTTAAAACATGAAGTGGAGCAGGGCATGCTGGCCCAAACCTTTAATCTCAATTCTTGGGGGGCAGAGGCAAGTGGGTCTCTGGGAGTTCAAGGCCAGCCTGCTGTACAAGAGTTCTAGGACAGCCAGGGCTGTTTCACAGAGTACCATGTATCAAAAAACAAAACAAAACAAAACAAAGCTTTGGAGCTGCATGTGTATACCAGCCCCAGTGTCAACGTTCCACTAACCTAGTCAAAGTCAAAGGAAAACACACACATTTTTAAAGTATTCATGATGAATAAAGATATGGATGGACCCAGGAATATTTGCTCATCATGAAGCAGGAGGTGTTGTAGAGGAAATCTTGCAGCTCCTGTCCTAAGACATCTCAGGGCTTCTCAGAAGTCCCTGCTGACTGCCAGCTGTGCTGAGCTATGTCAGCAGCTCATGCAGCAGCCAGCTCTGCCATTCACGTCACCTCCAGAAGGAACACAGAGTTTGGCACATGCTGCATGGCAGTTGATAACTGGCTGAGCCAGTAAGAAAACACTGGACAACCCACTCTCATAACCCAGTTTCTGGTGCCCTGTCTCTGCATCCTTTAAGAGACAATAACTCTCTGCACATGAAATAGAGAGCTTGAGGTGTAGGTGTGTATCATGCAATGTGTCCTCATGTATCAAAGTGTTCAACTGAAAGAAAGGGATGCCCATGTGTGTAAGTCATTTGTTATCATCTATCATTTACCTATCATCTGTCTACCTACCTATCATTACCTATTATTATCTACCTATCACTTATTCATAATCTATCATTATCTGTCTACCTATCAACTACTTAATATCTATCTATCATCATATCTCTCACCAATACATCATTTATGTATGTATGTATGTATGTATGTATGTATCATCTATCGATCTATCTATCATGTATAAATCTACCTAGCATCTATTTGCCATCATCTACCTATCACTCATCTCTTCATCATATATCTATCATGTATGTACATATCCATCTCTCTATTCATAATTTATCTATCCACCATCTATATTTCTCTCATCTATTTATCTATCTATAATGTATCCATCCATTATCAACCAGTCTATCCATTGTATATCTATCCACCCAGCTGACTACCATCTACCTACTTATCCACTTATTTATCCTCTATCTAGCCATCATCTATTTATCTCTACATGGTAATTTCCAACACATATGTTTGAAATTAGATCTCACATATGTTCTATAAAATCAGAGTATGGCATAGCAGGGCAACTGAGATAGAATGTGAACTCAGCACCCTGGAAATCACAAACCAGAGCATCTCCACTCCAGCACTACTGGGCACTTTGCTAGAAAATATCTCATACACTGTGACCTGCTTTAACGATATCTCTGCCCACTAGACACCAGAGCCCTAGTCCCACCTATAAATAGTGCTAGAAATGTCTCTAAACATTCACGAAAGTTCCCTCAAATGGGAAGCCATCTTCATCTGTGAACCATTGTCACATCCAAATACTTACAAACATAAAGATGGTAGGGTGAGCCATCCACACCACCCTGCCTTCTGGTTGTAAGCCTGACCCAGCACACACAAATGCAAGGGAAGCAGGCACCCTCAAACATGGGATAGGGGGTGACAGTTTGCAAGGACTGAAGGTTCTGCAGTATGTCTAGCTTGGGCTCTAGGTTGAAGGTGCTGAGAAATGAAAAAAAAAAAAAAGGCATCCTGTGAAGATCCCAGAAATAATCTACCATGGGATGAAAAAGACATTTCAGAAAACCATTTGTCTTACCAACAAAGAGCAGGAACACCTAACACCATGGAAACAACTAGGACTGGTGCTAGTGAAAGACAAACTATGCACAACATGAGGCAGACCAAAGAGCGCCTACTTACAAAAGGAAACTAAACCAAGTAAGCAACCTAATGTTGAAACAAACCTAAAAATATAACAGAACTAAGGCACACACAAAAAAACAGAGAGTCAATGCAGAGATCACCATAATGTGAGGTTCTACCAGACTCAGAAAGAAGGAAGGAAATGCGTGAAAGAAATGGAAAGAAAATGGAAAACTGAGTGTGAGATATTTAGCATTTCTAAAAACACGATTACCACAAAAAATAGAGGGTCTGAGGAAATGCTCAGTCATCAAGGGACTGCCACACACAAAAACCTGAGGATCTGAAACCAGATCCCATACACCTGCAATCCCAGTGCAGGGAGGGTGAATAAGGCACGTTACAAGCACAGATGAGTCCCAAGATCTCCATGGACAGCCAGTCGGGGCAAAACAGCAAGCCCCAGGTTTAGAGAAACCTTGTCTCAAAAACTAACGAGCGATGAGGGGAAACACCTGACATCAAATGCTGACCTCTACACATTCGTGACTCCTTGCACCTGCACACACACACACACACACACACACACACACACACACACACACACACATACACACACACAATTTGACAATATAACAAAAGGAAAAAAAGACAAAAATTAGAGAAGAAAGGAAAACCACAGAGACAGGAGATTGATGGAATGGAAAGGTTGACAGCAAGCATGGAAACTGAGCAGAGTAGAGATGAATCTCAAGAATCAGAACTTATAAAACACGAAAAGTACTGACGCAAGATTATTAAAGTTATTGCCTTAATGTCAATTTCAATCCAACGCATGATCAGATTAACAGAGGCTGAGATGTGTGCTGAAGATGAGAAGGCTACGACAACTGAATATTTTATGTTGAATGTAATTTTGCTCTCGACTGAAAATGGCACGGACATAGATAAGACGTGTCTCTTTAAAACACTTAAAATATTCGCAGACAGAACATAACTTTTCAAAACACCAGGGCAAAATAGCACATGCATCATAAAACACAGAAAATAATAAAGAGAGGAAGCATGAAGTCATATAAAGTTTAAAAAGACAAAATTGTAGACATTAAAAATAAGTACAAATGAGTTTAGCAATTGTTTTACATGAGCAGAAGGGCTTTCAAAGTGAGTAACTGCTCCCAGCACACATAAATTCCAGTCCATTGAAAGAAAATCTCTCTGAAATGAAGTAAATTGCACCGCAAGAAAAGCTTAAAAATTAATAGAAAAGGACATGACAGACAATTTTAACAGTGAGAAATCAGATTGCCAATTGTAATTTGAGGAGACTAGAACCCAAAGTTCACGGCAAAGGGAAGAACAGTCGTGTTATAAAGTATAAGCATCATGGAGTCTTGTTAATCAACCAAGACATTTCTTTGAAATCAGTATGCCATTATCTAGATATTGAGAAAATCATGCAATAAGATAATGATACCTACAACCTTGATTTGAAATATTGAAAAATAATATGAGAGGCCAGAGAGATGGCTCAGTGGTCAAGAGTACTTGGTGCTCCTGCAGAAGAGTGTGGTTCAAATGGCAGTACTCACATCTGGAGACTCACCACTGTCTGTAATTCCAGCCCCAAGGGATCCCATGCCTTCTTCTGGCCTCCAAGGCATCTACCTGTACACGTGTGTGCACACTGACACAGCACATGCACATAAATGAAATAAACATGTTTTTAAATTAAGATCAGAAGAAACTGGTTCTTTATAACACAAGTATGGCTTTCTTCCAAGTAGCCTTAGAAATTATAAAAGCCAATCATTTATGAGGCCAGAGTGAATATCTTTGTAAGGTCTTAAGAGAAGTATGGGAGCATCATTTCAGGGCTGGAAGCTGTCACATTCCAAATTAGACTCACAAGTTTTAAATTCCAGACTCTCAGAAATTACTAACATTCTTCCAAGTCATTGTTGAGTAAAAGTAGCAATAAAGCTCGTTATCACAAATTCTTTAAAAGATAATATAATTTGAGGACACTAGATATCAAAACTCATAAAAGGTAATCATAACTGTGCAATATTAAAATTGGCAACTTCCTGTGTGCTCTTATTCAACAAGAATGGTGGGGGATGAGGATCAAACACTGAAGACAAGATTTTAGAGAAAAAAAGACAGAGAGAAAGAGAGAGAGAGTAAGCCAACCAGACTGACCAATCCAGAGGCAAAGCTTAATGAGCATAATTGATAAAGTATCTAAGGAGGTCACTAATTTTTTTTTTATTTTAAGCTTACTTATTTTATTTTACATGTAAGGATGTTTTGCCTGCATACATGTTTGTCTGTGAACCACATGTGTGCCTGGTACCTGGATAGGTCAGAAGAGGGTAACCCATTCCCTATAACTGGAGTTAGGAAGCCATCAGGTGGGTGCTGGGAACCGAACCTGGGTCCTCTAGAAGAGCAACAAGTACTATCAACTGCTGAACCATCTCTTCAATCCATAGATTTTTTTAATTTTTTAGGGTCTAAATTTTTTAATGTTTTAGGGGTTAGCAAGATGGCTCAGCTTACAAAGATGCTTGGTGCTAAGTATGAAACCCTGAGCTTGATTCTCGGAAGGCCACGTGCTAGAGGGACAGAACTGACCCCTCCAAGTTGACTTCTGCCCTTTGAGCATTCACTGTGGCACCTGCATGGGTGCACACAGAGAGAAAATAAATAATTATGAAAAAAAACTTGTTTGAACTTCTAAGACAGCTGAGAGAAAGCCATATCTAATAAAAGCTATTAGAAATGAGAGTCTTTCTATTTTCGTACGAAGAACACTGTGTGCAGCTCAAGGCTAATAGCATTTGAGAAATCCCATTGAAATCGATTATTTTCTAGGAAAAGATAAATTAAAAAAATTTTCTCATGCTGACATAGAACACTTGACTCTCTGAGGAACCCAGAGAGGTATTCATAGAAAAATCTCAGCCACCTTTTCCATGTGCCAAAACCTAATTTTCCACGTGTTAAAGAATTACCTTTTTAAAATACAGTTATTAAAAGAAATAAAATCAAATTTATATAAATGTTTAATTTGGGGCTTTAAAATCTCTCATACATAGAAATCAGTTGCAGAATCTGCAAAGAAAGAATCTACAGATCTGAATGTACAGATTCAGTGAGAAAATTTTAAATTGAAAAATGTGATGGCAATACCCAAGACAGGAAAAGTTATAACCTTAACATGACAAATAAAAAGTAGTTGTTGACACTATTACATTTTGAATGAGAATTGTCCCCACAGGCTGAAGATTTGGTTCCCAGTTGGTGGTGCTCTTTGGGAAGGTTATCGAACCATCAGGAAGTGGAACCTTGCTGAAGGAAGTACGTAGCTGGAAGGAAGTACTTTTCAGCCTCAGCTCACTTCCTGTTCTATCTTGCTGCTTCCTGCGTGTGGGTAGATGCGAAGTAATCAACCAGCTTTTGGATGCTGCCATCCATGCTTGCCTGACTACTGTGGACTCTTCTCGACCATAAACCAAAACAGACTGTTCCTTATTTCGTCAGGATAGTCTATCGTTAACTTAAAATTAACTAATAAAAGCGCTAATGTACATGATTAAAATTAGGGGATACGGCCCGACATGGTGGCATGTACCTGTGTGCATAGCACCTGAGAGGCAGGATCATGGAATGCTGTCGGGCCAAGGCCAACTTGGCCTTCAGAGTGAGGCCCTACACAAGTAGATTCAAATGAAAATGAGATGCATCTGTTCCTACTGAAATAGTCTATTAGATGAGAGTTCTCAGTTTCAACGGAAAAAAAAATGAAGAATTGATGCTGTCTGCAGAAGAGAAACAGGCAAGTTAGCTTTTGTTATGTATGTGTTTGTCTGTTTCTGATGGTACCCAGTATTGAACCTAGGGCCTTATGAATTCTAGGCATATGTTCTACCACTAAGTCACATTCTCAGGCAAAATGTTGTATTTTTGTTTAGTGCCTTCTGGGAGACAATTTGGCCATTTACATCAAGAACTTCAGAGTATACACTATTTTTTAACATTTATTTATTTATTTATTTATTTATGTATTTATTTATTTATTTATGGAAGGACAGCTCAGAGAACAACTTGTGGGAGTCTGCTCTCTCCTTCCATCATGTAGGTTCCAGGGATTGATATCAAGTCATCAGGTTTAATGGCAAGCAGCTTAACACATTTAGCCATCTCACCGACTCCTCAAAGTATGCATAGTTTTTAACCAGGTGTTTCTACTTGCAGGAATTTGCCCTAATGGAATTAGGATATAGAACTCTCTAGATGGCTGTTTGTTCCAGTGCCTACTGCATAACTGTTGTTTAAACATAGAATCTCAGTGTCAGGGGAAAATATGATTAAAGCCCAAAGGCTTAAGGCCCAGTTGTTAAAGAGAGAGTATCTCGAGCTGCCCCATCTCCTAGTACATTAACACATCTGCCCTCCTGGGCCTCACCTCACAGCTTCTAAGCCAATCAATCTAAGAGCAGAATGGAAGCTGGGAATGAGCTGTGCAGACGTAGTCCACCCAGGAGGTGGAAATGAAAGCTGAAATCCTATGCCAAAAAATACCAGATCACCAAAAGCCTTGTACAGATTCAACAGAATCTCCACCACAATTTCAATTATAGTCTTTATAGAAATAGCAAAGCAATCCTAAATATAGAAACACAAAGGAGCCTAGATTGCCAGAGCTATCCTAAGCCAGACATACATGCATTCACATGCTCCTGTATAGACACAATCAATCTATAAATAAGAATAATTTTTAAATTATCATTAAGTCCCAAAAGTCAGACTAACCTCCAGGCTATTTTAATCTCAAGGCTGTTTAATACTTTGAAACATGGTCTGCTATGTATCCCAGGCTAGTCTCAAACTCTGGATCCCCTGCCTTAGCCTCCAGCAGGGATCACAGATTCAAGCCATCATGCCCTGTGCACCAATGCTCACCCAGATTCCCTCAACAGAGAGTGAGAGTTCTGCTGTTAGGGACAAAGTTCTGCACATGATGAGCAGTGTAGTAAAAGACAGGTACCTGGACTGTGATGTTATCATCAAAGAGCTGCAGCCAGATCCACAGAGAAGCTGTTTATTGCCTGCTGGGCTTGCTCCACAAGCACACTGACATCTCTGAACCTCTGCATTGTCACCTGAAAAGGGAACTGATAGACCCCCCTTGAGGGGATCCTAGCACAGACTAAATGGAAGACTGTCTTACGGATTCAGCACAGCACTGGGTTCACTGAGTCCTCTCTCCACAGAAACAATTGTCACTGTTCTGCTGAATGCCTCCCAAAGGTGATGATGTAAAGAAGGAAGAAGGGAAAGACGAGAGCTGGGTACTTCAAGTGTCTTTGTGTTTTGAGGGCTTGTTTGCTTGTTGAAACAAGGCTTTACTCTGTAGCTCAGGCTAGTCTGGAATTCACTATGTAGCCCAGGCTGGCCTTGAACTCATGACAATCCTTTTGCCTCAGCCTCTGGTATAGCCTTGCCTCTGAATTGAAACACTATCTGAAATGACCTCATGAGACCTGGGAGATAAACAGCCTTGCACATCCTGCTTACGAGATTCTCAAACAGCAACTGCCAGGCTGGGGCCACTCTGGCCAGCTCAGTTACCTGGAGAAGAATGTCCCACCGGTCCAGCTGTCTGCAAATCCTGCAGAGAGCTTCAGGATTGTCATATCTGTGTTGTGTGGGCTTTTCAGTGACACAGCTCCTTTTGAGTCATCACTATTCCTGCAAGTGACACCTCACCCACATACCTGTTAGTAACCCCAATAAAGTCATAGGCTCACCAAGGTAGACTTTGGTAGAATCAGTCATCCATTCCCTATTTTAGGTGAAGACACATTTGTGTCTTGTCTCTCCAGGTAAAATCTTACTCAAAAAAAAAAATCCTTTCTTGTGCTGGGATTATAGCAATGGGCTCAATGGCATGATGAGATGGTTGTAACTGTGGATCATGGTGGATCTCCCTGGCACGTTTTCTTCTATCTCCTTGCTGTGCTGGGGATGGAACTCAGGGCTTTGCACCTGCTAGGCAAGCTTTCCAGCGCTGAACTACACTCCTTGCCTTAGACCCAGATATCAAGATTGATGGTCTACTTTATGTTATGTGCCTCTTAAAGAGAACCTGTTAATTACCAACCATCTTCGAGGTGTTCCCTGGCTCCCCTACCCTACCCTGATGCTTTTCCCCTCCTTTGTCCATGTTCACTGTCATGATAAAAGCAAGTAAATATGACAAAAGTTAACAGCAAAGACTCTTGAGCTGTCCTATCTTGTGGCATAGCAGAAAGCTCATAGCATTTATGAGAACCCAGGATGTCCCTATAGGGGTGGAGAGCTGGTTCTGATTTTGGCTCTGTAGGCTAGAACACTTGTTGCTCTTGCAGAGGACCCAGTTTTGTTTCCCAGCACTCTCGCAGGGACTCATTGCCATCTGTAACTCCAGCACTGAGAAAGGTAAAGGTCTCTTCTGGCTTCCACAGATACTGCACTCATTTGAACAAACAAACATACACACACATACACACATACACACACACACACACACACACACACACACCACACTAAAATAAAAAGTTATTTTATTTTATTATATAAATTAAAATATTAATTTTTATTATGAAGAGGTCTTCATCCTTAAGAGACTGTTATCAAAGACCTACAGGAAAAGCTGAGAAGTCCCTGCGATACAAGAGAACAGAGCTTCTCCTGGAAGAGGTTGCACCCTGGGAAGCCTCAGGCACATGGGCCCCACTATTGAAAGAAAACAGTGTCCACTTGCCCTTAGCTCCAGGCTACTTTGCCTCAGCTCAGACCTGAGCCTGGCAGGAGGGAGCCCCTGTGGTGGAGACCCAGATGCTATGCTCATCTCTTTCACTTATTCCAAGATGCCACTGCTCTTCCAGAACTTCCGGTTAGAGGGTCATTCCATGCCATCCAACCTACTTCCTAAGGACCCTATGAGGACTGTAGCTCAGTGGGAGGAAACATGAGCGATCCCATGGCGGAAGAGGTAGAGCAAGCAGCCCCTATGTTAGGAACAGTGGGCACACAGGCTCAGTACAAGAACACCTGCTAACCCTCAGCCTAACAGAAGGTTTTCATGCACACATGTATTTCAGCCAAGTTCTCGGCAGTAGGGTGCTTGATATGTGTCTGGTGGCAGGGAAAGGAGGCTTGGGGCAGAAGGTCTTTCTGAAGTCTGAGATTCCTACCACATGGTAGTTTGGCACCTCCTCTAGAGTCATTCAGGCTTACAGAAAGTTAATCACTCAGTTTTCAGATCACAGCATCCTCCTGAAGACAGCCTGCACATTTCAAACACCTCCTCAGCAGCATCTAACTTTAGAGATTACCAGTCACCCTACAGAAACATGGGGCAAGGACCCCTGACCCAATAGTGCCCTAAAATGAACTGAGCCACTTAGCAAACACAGGCTTTGGGCTCTGTGGGAGTCAGGGCACCCTTAGGCACTGCTGAGATTAGCCTATAGGAACATACATCCTGCTCTGAGCCATCAGTGGGATAGCAGCACAATGCTAGCTTTACCTGAGCCCTGAAAACAGTCTCTTGCTCCTTCCAGACTCATCCCAAGACCACCAGTGATCATAATACCATCATTAGGTCTGCTCATGACACTCTATAACCTTAATAGTTTTTATCAGTCATGACCCTCCCTACACAAAATCAAGTCCAAATCATTTAAATGGACTAACAGGTCCCTCACCTCAAATCTCCTCTCTCCCAGCTCTGTCCTATTCCCACCTGACCTCCTCTCAGCAATCTGAAACAAACACATCCCTTGAGTTCTAGGTCTTTGAACAGACTGCACACCAGGCAAGCAGTGCCCACCCCGGCTCACCCTTCCCTTCACCCACCAGCCTCTGGCTTTCACACATTTTTTTATTTATCCCCAGCTCTCAAAGTCAATGTCCCCTTGCCAAGAAGCTTCTCCCAGTTCTAGATAAGGTCTCATGTCTGTTCCACGTGTCCATGGCAACTTCTTCCTGTCAGAACTATACTGTGAAGGTCCTGCCCCTGCTCCCCTGCCCTGCTCCGTACATCTTCATTCTTGGATGCATCCTTCATTTGACCTTTATGGGTGATAGATGGAGCACCATCCCCGCCAAATTGAAACAGAGAAACGCTGTTTAAAAGTAAAGTTAAAGCATGGAGATTTATTCCTTAAAAATCAATGTCCATGACTAAGAAATTTACCCATGGAAATTAAGAAAAAGATTCAAATTAAGATTTCCACTGTCCTTACTTCTAAGCCAAGGATTCCACCTGAGGAACCAGACAATGGCACCCTTCTTTTTGTTTCAGAGTAACTGGAAGGGGCCCCCACAGGTCTCAGGCCTGTCTCTTCCACTACACTTAATTGTGTATGTTACCAAGATCCGGCACACTGCCTGGTACCTTGTAGATTGCCAGGAACATTTCCACATTAATAAATGAACGATCACATCCTCTCCTTGAGCAGGATTCTTCGCTCATGTGTGATGGTGAATTTTTATTTGGCTACTTGACTGGATTTGAATCACAGTCTGGTGAACATCTGCACTTCTGAAGGCCCCTTCTCCTGATGTACCAACACCACCCTGAAGAGAAAGCCCCAGGAGCTTCTTAGAAGTTAACTAAGACCCAAGAGAAAGCAAAAGGTGAGAAAATACCCTCTCAAACCCAAAAAGAAGCCAGTGCCAGGGTCATACTGAAGAGAATGAACAGGCTCCTGTTAGGGTGGCTGTTGTCAAAGAGAGATACCACAGCAAGTGGTGTTGGGGTTCACACCCTAATGTGTGGGCAGGGATAAAAATTTCACAGCCATTGCAGATGATGGCATAAAGGTTCTCTTAAAATTAAAGGTAGGAGTATTGTGGAATCCAGGCACCCCATTTCTAGGTGTGTTTCTCAAGAAGATTAAGTCTCAAAGCAATGTTTTCATTGCTGTGTGCACAGCAGGGCTGGTCAAGGTAGCCTTGTTTTGTGCTCTAGCTTTGTTCACTGTCACTGTGATAAAACACTCTGGTAAAAAGCAACTCAGGAGAGAAAGGAATTCTTTTGACTCGCAGCTTCAGGTTACAGTCCGTCACTGCGAGGAAGTCATGGTGGCAGGAGACTGGAGCAGCTGTCATATCGCATCCACAGTTACAGGCAGAGAGAATGAAAGCATACGTTCTTAATGCTCAGCTCACCTGCTCTTCTCTTACATAATACAGGATCCCATTATGGTGGGTCTTCCCACCCCAATTAACCCAATCATGGAACTCCCTCAAAGACATACCTATAAGCCATCTAATGCACACAATTCTTCATTGAGACCTTTTCCCCAAGGTGAATCAAAAATGAATTGAGGCAACAACTATTAACATATGAATCATAATGCAATATTCAATGTAATATTAAAACTCCTCCAATATGGAAACCTAAATGTTTGCCCACAAACAACTGAATCAATAAACTCCTACCTAGAGGAGTCTGATGGCTCATGCCTATAATTCCAGCACTTGAGAAGCTGAGAGAGACAGGAGGATTGCCATGAGCTCAAGGCCAGAATGAACCATACAGTGAGACTCTGTGTCAAAAAAAAAACACCCTAATATGTATATAGAAGCAGAATGGAATGGTATTCAGCCCTAAGTAAAGAAAAATCTATGTATGATGACATGGGTGAGCATGGATGTCCTGCTGTGAAATAAGCAAGGCACAGAACGAAGATTTTATGAGTAAAGGTAAGAAACGTGTGTGTGGAGACCTGAGGGGGCTATGCAGGGAGAGGGTGGCAGGGGACTGGAAGCTCCAGTCATAAAAATGGGAATGAGTTCTAGATCCTAATGTAGTGTGCTTCACTGCACTGCTCAGTGTCCTTGAGATTTTCTCAGAAGGGAGTTCATGAGTATTCTCACCATGGAGTAGGTCCTCTGGGCAAGAAGATGGTGTACCAACTAGCCTGAGGATTGCTGTCATCTCATGATGTGTATATAGATGTGTACATGTGTATATGTACCCCAAATCTATCCCATTTGTGGGTCAAAACTCAACAAAGCTGGAAAAGTCATACATATGGGTATACAGGTAAACTGTGTACATTATAACAGTGGGATGCTCTTATAGATGAAGTGTCCTGTGTATGTGGTTGGGGAATAGAGTGTGTGCATTCGAGTGTGTGTGTGTGTGTGTGTGTTGTGTGTGAACGCATGCATTTCTTTGCATGAGTGATGTGGCTGTACACACACACACACACACACACACACACACACAATCAATCAATGAGAACAAGACTGATGGGCACAAAAATAGTTCCCGGGAGCTACACAGCATAATCCGGATTTAGAAGAAAATAAATTATTTGATCTGTCACTGTAATGTCAGCAGGTCACTCCCAGTCTGACGACTCTCACCCTGTTATTTCAGTCTGTGCATAAAGAGAGGCAGAGATGCAAGCCATGGGGCAGGAACCTCTGGGGGAAGAGGGGGTCAGCCAACAAAGCCTACCTGGATCAAGGGTCTTGCTGACGCCTGTGTCTTGGATGGCTACAGTAGGAGAACAGACAGGTAGGATTGCCTTGGGATGTCTTGACTGCCCCTCCCCCTGCTTGAAGAATGCCCTCCCTGAGCTGCCCCACCCAACATGTTATTATGCATGGCATTGTGCAACTGTAGTCTGTGTGCTCTTGTAATCAAACATTTTCTGGCCTAAAAGATTTTCATTCTTCTGTGTGGGATAATACTTTAAGCTTTTATTGTATAATTCCTTGGGGGAGTTGAAGATCAGTAAGTGGGAGTGGGGCCCTATGGGATGAGAATGTGGATGAAAACTGCCGGTTTATTAAAAACTACATGAAGAGCTAGGATGGTGCTGGTGAGGAAGGTGCTAGAAATGGAAGAATTAAAAGAGGTCATGGGACTGGGGGTATAGCTCAGTGGAAAGGGTGCATGCTTTCTATCCACAAGGTCCTTGGTTCAATCTGCAGCATGAACGCAAGGAAAAAAAGATACAGTGATGTCATAGAATCTCACAGAAGCCATGGGACAGCCACAGCAGTCTTAAAAAACAAACCTTTGGCCTACTCCTACAGACACCCTGTAGTGCCTGAACATTACACTCAGGGGACCCAAGGCTCCTTCACATGACCTGTGAAGTCATACACCTGTACCACTTCCTGGCCCCATGGCCCATCACTAGCTAAGTGGTGACCACTCTGGCTCCAGGCCAAGCCCTGCCCAAAGCCTTCTACCAATGCTGTTTAGTCTGCCTTGACTACCCTCTTCCATATTCATCCGTGTAACCTGGCTGTCTCCCAGTTACATTGTATACCTCCTCCAGTGTTGCTTTCTTAACTTTCATGATTCCAAACTTCTACAGCCTGAGCCCTGGCACCCTGTTGCTGCTCACAGTTCCTTGGTGCTAACAGTGTGCAGATGGGTTGGATCTAAGAGCCTGCCATTTGTTTATTAGCTACTAATAACCCCTAGTGATGTAGCAACCAGCCTCCAACCCATGCAACCAGAATAGTCTAACGGCTTGCTGGATATTGCCTTGTGGTAAGTGATAGAGGGATACAGTTCCCCTCATCTCCAGGTCTCCTCATCACTCCATTCCAGCGCCCAACACAATACCCAACACACAAACAACTTTTAATAGTGTTTTTAACTGGGTAAATCAGAATAAACTGAGGCTGGAGACCTTAGTTGAGAAGACCTGGAAATTACATCGTGAAGGAAGCATATCTGAGGGGAGAAGCCACACACAGATCTGGCAGGGGATGATAGGAAGAAACACTGCCAAATGGAGAAAAGGGAGACTGTGGCTAAATACACACATCCCTCAGCACCTACAGTCCTATGATAGGGAAGCCTCTGAGCAGCCAGAGCGACCATTTCATAGGATCCAGAGAGAAAGAACCAAGTTCTGGATAAAATCAAAGTTAAACTATTTCTGGACATCACACCAAAGCTGATATCCTGAGAACATTGGTACTTGTTTCTCCCATCCTTCCAGTCATGTCTCATCTCTGTTCTAAAGAAAAGACACAACAGAACTCATAGCTTTGTTGAAAACTGACACACACACACACACACACACACACACACACACACACACACACCCGTGCACACACATATATATATAATACATATACCATAAACAATCATGGGAGACAAACTGTTCTATTTAATCTACTTAAGTGTGAATCTTCAGTGACTCGATATATTTTCCCAAAAGTTCTTGTCCACATCAGTAAAGACAAAAGTGTCCTTGATCTGCTGACAGCAAGAACAATCTTGGGACAAGCCTGAGTGACACAGAAGTACAATGAAGCCAGGAGCTGAAGGAGCTGAGGACTCACCAGAGTCAGGCAGGGACACCAGCTGAAGAACATGACAAGAACCACAAGAGACTCTTCAGCAACACTCACCACCGGTCTGTCATGAGCTCATTTCTCTGTCCTTCAAACCATCCTGAAACAACTTCCTGCCCTAAGAATGCAGCCAGTTCTGCTTGCCTTGCCTGCATAACTAAACAGTCTCTAGAATTTTAAGAAAAGACCAATGGCACATACTCAGCAATTTCATTCCTCCCCAGACAATGGATGTGAGGAGTGTGTGGTGGTCTCCCCATGCTGGCCCCATTCTCTGACCTTGTGGCAACCCACTGAGAGGGATTTCTATCATTATCCCTGGATGGGCATGAGAACTGAGGCAGAGAAAGGTAGGTCACTGCAGTGTTATGAGCAGAAGTGTCCATTATCCAGTCTTTTCTCCCCGTTAAGCCTACAGTCTTCCATAGCCCCAACTATTGTGCTGCTGAAACCTGCCTTCCCTGTTCAATGGCAGCCACAGGAGAGACCCCATTATACAATTAAATACCAACTGCCTTTCTCCTCTTTCTGATTTTGTTCCTTCTCCTCTTCCTCTACACTTCATGAAAACCAAAGACCAAACTACCAGACCGGTGTAAAGCCAAGACAGGAAGAAGCTCTGATGTCACGCAGCAAAGCTCAGGTGAGGCGTGTTCTGCATATGGTATGTGGCAGCATGCCTGGTCCCTACCAATGCCAGTAGCAGGCTTGCCCTTTCCCCCAGCTATGACACCCCAAAATGTCTTCAGATATCATCACATTTCCCCCCTGGAGACACCAAAAACACCAGTGTGAGATACAGTTTGTCTAAATCCTCCCCCATGGTCCACAGTAACCCATCTTCTTGCCTTGACTCCTCACAGTTTCCAAGCCCTACCTCATGCTGCACGTGTACCCAGCACAGAGGTGTCTCTGCTTTCTGAAATAGCCCAGAAAGCTGTTTCAAGGTTTTCAGTGTTAATTCCTGTAGGAAATGCGTGAGGCCAGGGAGACAACAAAAGACAGGAATGGGGAAATAAACGTTATATATGATGCTCTCAACCCCACAGGGCTGCAGGGCTCAACACGTGCCCTGCATGAAAATGTGCTCAGAGAATTAAAACTCTCCAAAAGCACTGGGGTTGCAGCCCAGCAGCAGAGCACTTCCCGGGAGTATGTAAGGCCCTGGGGTTCATCCCCAGCACTGGCAAACAAACACTTTCAACAGTAACATCAGCTATTTCTGTACCTACTAGGTGGGAGCTATTTAGTTATTGCTTCATGTATATATAATACACTCTGCTTCCTCTAACCCTTGTGCAGAAAGAAAAATTATCATCACACAGGCAATGTATAGGTCTGGGCTTCACTGAAGTTGAACATTTGTTCAGCTCAAGCTAGGCCATGGGGGACAAGGGTCCGTCCACTGTAGCCAGTGAACAGGACAAGCAAGTAGCTGAGGCAGTGAGGGGAGACACAGTAGAACAGCTTTCAGGTGTCCTTAAACAGCCCTGGGACCCAGGACTCCCAGGACCAAAGTCTTTCTATAAACCCCAGGCCAATGAGAGTTTCTCTGGCTCTAAAATTCTATC
>JANHMN010000025.1:9585721-9600424 GCA_030674055.1 Rhabdomys pumilio
CCCCCCGTGAGAAAGACACTCCAGGCTGCGGGATGGAAGAGCAATGTCTGATGCCTGTCCTCCCTCCTTTTGGAGCTCTTTATTTTATGTCCTAAAAGAGGACATCAAATAGCAGCCACCAAAGTTCTACACTATGATGGCCTGGCACAGTGCCTAAGAGACTCCCTGGCTATCAGGGGGAACCATCGCCAAGGCCAGTCCCAGTTCTTCAGTACCCAAGGTAGGTCTACAGTCTTCCCTCCCATGCATTCCATCTGCAGCCACAGTGACTCCTCTTCCCAGAAGCTGCTCTGGGGTCATAGCAAGTCACTGCTGAAACCAATCTTAGCTTCCACTTTGGGATGACCCAGTCCAATCAACTCATTTCTGCATCTTTTATCAGTCCATGGTCTTGTCTGCTTTGACCCCCAAAATTCCAGCTGTACCTAATGCTACTGAGACAAAGACTATGTAGAAATGCCCTAGTCCCCATCAAAGAAGTCAAAAACTCCCTCGTGCCTAAAGGTCTCACTCAGTCCTGAAAGCATGCCTGGGAACTGAGAGCCTATGTTCCTTTGGAAGTATAGACACCTTGGAGAGGGTTTATAGGTGCCTATCCTACCAATGCCCAGATCCTGCTACCAAGTTCAGGAATCAGTTAGTGATCCCACACCCAGAAAACCCTACATAGCCCTGAGAAGGATGTGTAATAACAGGGAATGGCATGTGTGATGGTCAAGAGGACATATAGACAGCTCATCTTATAGCTGTGCCTTCAGTGTGTGTCACTTACGCATACATAAATATATCATACACACTACCTGTGTGTATGTGTGCACGTGTGTTCACATGAGGGATGGCATGCATGTGTATATACAAACATGCACAAGTCAGCCTTAGGAGGTGCTCCAGAGACACTGTCCACCTTATTTCTTGAGACAGTACCTCCCCCTGAACCTAGAGTTGACAATATATATTGTGTGTATATATATGTACAGACATATAAACATGTGCCTTTTATGAATGATAAATAAACCAAATCTACCATTGAGCTTTATCAGTATATTTGTTAAAGTAATTCTCTTTGGTCACTACAATGACTCCCTACTTTACCCTGTCCTCTACAGCTGTTCCCTTGATTCCATAAAGAGTTGGTTCCAGGAGTCGTGGGGATACATAACTCTGTAGGCACTCACACCCTTCATATTGAACAGCATAGGAACAAAGGTCTCAAGACATCGATCTTGGAAATATGAGTGAGAATTTCCTGAAAGATGTTGTGTTGGCAAAGGCTGATTGATTGATCAGAACTTTGGTGATACAAAGAGGTTGAGATGGTGTGGATCCTGAGCCTAATTACAATTATCATGACCTATCATTAGCCTATTAAACAGTCATTCTTTGTCCACCTCTGTGACAGACCTAACATCCTGTAACTAACAGATGAAGTCAGATCATCCTGCAGGCAGCAGATTGGAAAAAAAAATCTTTGGAATTCATTAACTTAACAAACTCTAATTTCTACTCATCAGAGTCCTAAGAATGCTGCAGATAAGAGCTAAGGCTTAGAGCTGAAGTTTCTCCACTTAGCTATAATTTCCACTGGTATATTTGAAAAGTGTCTTGATTTATGACTTTCTTTGTTCTGTTACTATAAAAACAAAAACAAAAAACAAACAAACAAACAAATTTTGTGAAACTACTTTCACGTGGGGACATAGAATTTGGGGTGATGGAAATCTGTGTTCCAAGGCCATGGTCACTCACATCTGGATCCAGACTAATTGTTCCCTTTGAGGCAAGGGTTGTGTTTTCACATCAACAGTTGCACACAGCCTCTCTAGCTTCTCTGCCGTATGGAATCAAAATGGGAAGAGAACAGATGCTTGAGAGATGGTGACTGAGGGAATGTGGAGAGAAAGTTTGGACAGACAGAAACTTAGAGCGACCCAGAGACTCTGGTTCTAGAGAAACCACCAGTGGTGAACCCACCACCTACCAGCAACATGACAGAGGAATGAGTGACAGAGAAGAAAAGAGGAACTGTCATAATGGGTGGAAATGGACATAGAGTGAGATGCAGAACAAAAAGGAAACTTGAACTTAACTGAGCTGGGAAACTACATTGCAAGCTGGCATGAGAAAAGCTCTGAGGAGGTATGCAACAAAGAGCCATCTTGAGAAGGTCACCTGAGCTATATGATGGTGAGCCATCCTAAGAATGTTACCTAATCAAAGTGGCTACTTTGGAAATGTTTTTCCTTTTTCCAAGAACTCACAGAAAATACTTTGGCACTGTCCCAGCCACACCTACGCTGGGTCCCAGGTACATTCAGCACAACCGCCACTGAAGCACCTCCTTAGAGAATTTTTGCAGTGAGATCCAGGTCAGAGACACAGCTGAGCACAGCTTGTTTTCCTTTTCCTGGCAGCTTAGGCTGGCACTGTGGCTTGCTTGGTAGAGTACTTGACTGGCATGCACAAAGCCTGGGTTCCGTCTCTAACACTAAATATACAGTGTGTGGTAATGCAAGCCTGTAATCCCAGCATTCAAGAGGTAGAGGCAAAAGGATGGATAGGTGACTGTCATCCTCTGCTATGGAATGAGTTTGAGGTCAACATGAGCTACACGCAACCCTGTCTCAAAACAAACAGAAGCCTAACATCTTAGGGACATGACTGAAAGAAAGGCAGAATATGCACAGGTATAAGTAGAGAACTAGCATCAGAGAGCCACAGTCCTGGGTAATTCAAGGCCTGTATCCCCTCCACCAAGTACAGCTTGTACCTTTCATCTCCAGGTAAGCATCACCAGGGCCCCAGGGATCCTGACACAGAGTTGAGCTCATGTCAGAGAATCTTGAGTACATGAAGATAATCTTTCTGAAATAAACTCCAGTCAAAAGAATTTTTACTCTGTATGAGCAGAGAAATGAAGCTTTTCCAACCAGCCCCAGCCCAGCCCCAGCCCAGCCCCAGAGCACTCCCACTGGCCCACAGATGAGTAACAACCACAAGAGGAAGGTATGACTATCACCTTTGCTTCTATCACAGAAACAGAAAGATGGGAGAGTAGGAAGAGAAAGGAGGTGTACACTTGCCCTCAAAATGGCCCAAGTGGTTACAATGCGTTTTTATTTTTCTTATTTTTTTTTTTGGTTTACCTTTTTATTTTTATTTATGTGTTTGTGTCTGCATGTTAGTATGTGCACATGAGTGCGATGCCTGCTGAGGTCAAAAGAGGGCATCAGATCCCATGTGGCTGGAGTTGCAGCTGGTTGTGTGCTGTCTGGCAGGGGTGCTGAGAACTGAACCCTGTTCTCTGCAAGAGCAAAAGGTGCTCTTAATGTTGAACCATCTTTCCAGTCCAGTTCTTTTACATTTTAAGACTTTCCCTTTACATTTCCTAAGTGGTTCATAATGCTTATATTCTTCTCCTATTTTCTTAGGGTCATATTTTTTTTCTTTTCATTATTCATTTTCCCTCTCTGTATGATCTTTACTGACCACCATTCCTTGTCTTCCCCTTTTCATTATTCAGTATTCTAACTTATTTCCCATCATTCTTTACTCTTAATATTTTTATTTTACTTTTAAAAGGTTTTTTCTTGTTTATGTTACTCTTCTTCTAACCAACCTTGTACTAATGTTATTAGGTCTGTACATATCATGGGTTGATATTTCTTTCTACTTAATTGTTATTTGACACAGTTACTGGCAGGTGTAACACAAAACCTGAGTGTGTGGTGTTGCTAACTATTCAGCTGTTGAAATACACTCAGCCCACCTTTCTCAATATTCAACTCACTCCTGGTCAAATCGCAATGAATACTTTAACTCAAATAAAAGAGAAGAATAAAATGCCCACCTGGCAACCAGGATCCAATTAATCATGGCTGGGAATCAGCTAAACACACTGCTGTACTTCTACCCCTACAGCTACATCAGGGAGATGACAAAGACTATGGCCCCTAATGTACAATGGGCTGCCATGAAACAGTGTCCATGCTGATTCCATTTTCTTTTTCAATGACTAGAGAAGTAAACAAAGAGGACGTACCCTAAAAATACCACTGTCTACATGACAGCTGCCCAATCTGCTGGAAGTGTTATGGCTGTGGAAGACTCACACCAAATTCAGGGACCCTCCATCTCCTGGCAGCATGTTCTGCCAAAATAGTCTAATTACATAAAGAGGGAGTAGTGAGGAATTTATACATTTGGGGGGAAATAGTCACTACTTCAAAGCAGTTTTCTGTAGCCCAGAAAACCTTCTCACAAGAACCCTGGTCCTCAAAAAGTCTCTCACATAAAGCATAAAAGATATCTGCCCCCATAGAAGCATCAATCTCAACACAGAAACAGAGGAACTATGTAAAAAACAGCATGATTGATTAAAACGTTCATAATTTTCTGACAAAAAGCTTCCCAGTCATTGAAGTAAATGAAATAAAGAATATAGACTTTAAAAGAATGGTCTTTTTAAAAAATCAATTAATTCCAAGGAAATAAAGGAAAACCACTGAACAATTTAAAGAAGACAAGGCAGGATTTGAATGAGATCAATTAAAAAAAAAAAAAAGAGGTTGACAAAGAGCCCAATGGAAATCTCAGAAATTAAAGTTGAATAAGTCCCATTTAAAACTTCAGCATGGTCTCACCAAGAAAACATTTCAGGACATACAGACAAGCCTGGATCAATAGAAGATACAGGAGAAAAATAAGACATGGGCTTCAGAGAGGGCTCAGTGGTTAACAGCACTGTCTGCTTCTCCAAAGGACCTGAGTGTGATTACCAGCACTAATGTCAGGTGACTCACAATATCCACAACTCCAACTTCAGGCGATCTAACACCCTCTTCTGACTTCCACGGCAACTGAACTCAAATGCACAGACAAAAACATATACCTAAAATTAAACATAAAAATAAAATCTTTTAAAAGGCTGAAACATGAAGAAGAGATTTTTGCAGTATTTGTGGAACATGATCAAACAGTCAAACATCCGTGTCTGAGGCTTAAAATAGTTAAAGACCAAATGAAAAGTACATAAAACATGACCAGTGAAGAAGTAGCAGAAATTTACCCCAGGTTTGGGGAGAAAATACCAACATACTGATACAGAAGACATCTAGAACTCTTAGCAGACTTACCAGAAAAGAAACACTGGCCAAATCCCACTTAAAATGCTTAGAGTATAGGATAAATAAAGAATGGCAAGGCTGCAAAGGAGACATGCTGAAGAGTTTATGAAAGCAAAAAGCAAACTTGGGACAGATTTCTCAGCAGATACCCTGAAGAACAAAAGAATTTGCAGTAAAATATTTCAGGATCTAAATGAAAATAACCACCAAACTAAATTACTATACTCAACAGTTACCCTTCAGAATCCAGCGAAGAAATAAAAACCTTCCAAAATGAGTATAGAGTAAAAGGATTGTGCCCACTAAGCCAGGTTGGCAGGAGATACTTAAATGGGTGCTGGCAGAAACAATAAACACACACACACACACACACACACACACACACACACACACACACCACAAGCACAGGAAATTCTTGGCAGAGGAGTACCTGTGTAATACCTGCACTATGGAGGTGGAGGCAGAAAGATCAGGAGTTCAAAGTCAGTCTTCAACACAGCAAGTGTGAGGCTAGCCTGAGCTACATGAGACCTTGTATCAAAAGAAAAGAAAAAAGCAAATAAGCAAAAGTACTCAGGAAACAGGAAACACTGCTAAAATGACAAGGGAAAAACATCAACATTAGAAAAATAAAACATGAGGAAGTAGTTCATACCTTGCAAGTGCCACCTTGAAAGTAAAGGACATTAATTATTCAATTAAAGACACAGGCTGGGTAACTGACTTTTAAAAACCAAGTCAAGAGGCTGGAGAAATGGCTTAGTTGTTAAGAATATTTATTGCTCTTCCAGAGGACCAGCGTTCAGTTCCCAGCACCCACATAAATGTTGTTCACAAATGCCTGTAACATCAACTTCAGGGGATCCAACACCCTCTACTGGCCTCCATGAGCACCTGTATACACACACACACACACACACACACACACACACATACAGATGCACATGCACACATGCACACACACACATACATATACACATAATTTAAAATTTTTTAAACCAATTCTTTGCAGCTTGCAAGAAACACATCTCACTCACAAAGACACAAACTATAGATGAGAATGTGAAGATTGAGAGTCTATGAAAATTGAATCCAAACACAGTAGTTGTGCTCATGTAATAGACTTCAAGTCAAAATGAATGAGAATAGAGAAAGATTATCACTACATACAAAAACACATGCAAAAATGCCATTCTGCACATATGTAAAGTACAAATATTATGGACATAAAGGGACGGTTTAGCCCAAGATAATAATAGCCTGCGTGATTATACTATGCCAACTCAACAAATAATAAATCATGGCAGGGAACAGAATCAATAAAGAAACATCAAGTTAAACTACATTATAGATCAAATGGGTTTAACAGGGAAAAAATTGAATGTTTTACCCAACTGAGTGCTCATTTCAACTGTTTATAAAGTAGACCACATTTACAATACAATATAAATTTTAATATATAGGAAAAATCCAACAATTTTTTGCATTTCTTCAGATCATAACATGTTAAAACTAGAAATTCATAACAGTAGAAACTATACAGATACATAGAGATTAAGTGATACAATATTAAATAATCCTTAAGCAATTAAGTAAATCAAAGCTGAAGTTAAATTCTATAGAATCAAATGAAAACAGGAATAGCAGAATGTGTGAGATACAGCACAAATAATTCTGAGAGAATTTTTATAGCTATGAGTGCCTACATCTTATTAAAAAAAAACAGAGATCTCAAATAAATAATCTAATGAGGCCTTCTAAGGCTTTAGAAAAATAAGATCAAGCTTAATTCAAACCCACAAGAAAGAAGGAAACTATAGATACCAGGACTGGAAGTAAGGAATTAGGGTGTAAGAGGACACTACAAAGGATCAGTGAAACAAAGATTTGGACCTTTGGGGAAACTGAATGATAGTGACAATCCCTTACTCAAACTGACCAAAAGAGAGAAGAATCAAATAGACTTTGAAAGGAGGATAGTACAGAAGATATCACTGAAAAACTGAAAAGAGATATTACAACAGCTACCGCTGAGATACAGAAAATTATCAGTCAATATTTTGAAACCTTATCCATCAACAAATTTGAATTTTTTCCCCAGAAGGAATGAATAAACTTCACAATGTGCATGACCCACCAAAACTGAGCCAAGAAGAACCGAAAACAGCCTAAATGTATCCATAACAAGCAATGAAACTGGCTCATCAATTACAAATCTCCCAACAAAGATAACAGAGGAGAGACAGAATGTAGGAGCCAGGAGTGAGGAGGAGTGTTGGCAAATGCTGTCTTGAAGACATAAGTGACTACAGCCCTCATGAGCTCGCAGCAGTCCTGCACAAGGCCAAGCCAGTCAACATCCCAACAAGAATGGAGAGACCTGACCTTCTTGATACTATAGCACTATAGAATAACTTGAAATCGGATCTTGTGGTGCCTCCAACACTGCTCCTTTTATTCAAGGTTGTTTTGTCAACTAGAGGACTTTGTGTTTTCCTAAGAATTTTAGAGTTATATTTTCAATTTCTGTCAAGAATGTCATAAGTAGTTTTAATGGGGGTGGGGCTGAACTGAATCTGGAGCAGTTTCAATAATGTGGCCAGTGAGCCATATTAATTCAGCCAATCCACAAACATGGGACTTCCCTTCGTCTTTAGCGTTGTCTTCAGTTTCTTTGCTCAATGTTTTATAGCTTGCATTGTAGAAGCTTTCCCCTTTTTGATGTATGAGTATTTCTGGGTATTTTATTCTTTGTGAGTGATTGTAAACAACTTTACTTTCCCAGTACCTTTCTAAACAGGTTCATTAACGATGTATGTTGATGCACTTTGCTAAATTCTCAGATCTAAGTCTTTCGGTGGCTCTAGAAAAAAGTGACATGAAAGAAGAAAGGGACCTTTCCGCTCGGCCATTCTCCTGTACAAGAGGCAGCCATGGCGCCCAGCCGGAATGGCATGATCCTGAAGCCCCACTTCCACAAGGACTGGCAGGAGTGAGTGGACACTGTTCAACCAGCCCGCACACAAGATCCGCAGACGCAAGGCTTGGCAGGCGACAATGTGCTGCATTGACCCTCATACCGCATCGGGCCCCATCAGACCCATCGTGAGGTACCCTACAGTTCAGATACCACACCAAGGGCCAGGCTGGCAAGGGCTTCAACCTGGAGGTGCTCAGGGTGACTGGTATCCACAAGAAAATGTCTCTCACCAATGGCATCTCTGGACCTAAGAAGGCAAAACAAATCCACAGAATCACTGCAGGCCAACGTGCAGCGCCTGAAGGAGTACCGCTCCAAGCTCGTACTCTTCCCCAGGAAGCCTTCTGCTCCAAAGAAGGGAGACAGTTCTGCTGAAGAACTTAAACTAGCCACTCAGGACCACTGACAGGACCGGCGATGCCCATTCGGAATGTGTGCAAAAAGGAAAAGGCCAGAGTCATCACTGAAGAAGAGAAGAACTTGAAGGCTTTTGTCAGTCTCCGTATGGCCGGTGCCAATACCCAGCTCTTTGGCATCCGAGCAAAAAGGACGAAGGAAGCTGCAGAGCAAGACGTTGAAAAGAAAAAGTAATGCGCGGTTGGAGAGTTGCAATAAATTTTCTATAAAGCCAAAAAAAATGTAGAAAGGGGATAGTTGAGGCGAAGAAGGAGATGAGGGGTGGTAAGAAAAATGAGTTAATGAGGATAGATATAATCAAAGAACATTACAGGAATAAAATGAAACCCGATGTCACGTGCTTATAGCAAAATTATAAAATGTGGGGCTGCAGAGACAGTTCAGAAGCTAAAAGCACTGGCTGCTCTTCCAGAGAACCCAGGTTCAGTTCTCAGCCACATGGTGGCTCCCAACTGTCTGTGACCCCAGCTTCAAGGGGTTCCAATACACTCTTCTGACCATCTCAGACACTACGAAAATAAAGAGCACACACATTCATGCAGGCAAAACACTCATATGCGTAAAATAAATGTTTTTAAGTATATGTAATTTTAATCTATGCTAGAAAAATGAAAATAGGAAATCAACCAAAACACTTGAAATAAGTTTTTAAGTATTTAAAAGATAAAACGACGTAGAATTTGCATAAGCCATTTGTATCCTCCCATATACTTAAATAGGCTCTAGGTGACTTATAATACCTGACAGAATACAAATGCCGTCTTAATAGCTGATATGCTGTTGGAAATAGCTACAATAAAAGAGTCTGTACATTTCCAATTCAGACAATGTTTTTTCTGGAATTTTCTATGTAAAATTCAGAAAGTCCCACCTCACCCCAACTCCCATCATCAACAGACAGGCATTGAGATTAGATCTTCTGGAGATGGAAGATGAGATGCCGGACCAAATTCTTAGTCTCTTTTCTTTGAAAGAGGCTGCTTGGGGTATATATAGCTCTATGTCTGAATGAAATTTTCGAATTCAGAATCACTGAATGTTAGAATGCAGGTATCCACAACCACAACCAAGTCCAGTGGTTTCCAGATGATTCTACAAGGAGCCAGTGAGATGGCTCAGCAGGTAAAGGTGTCTGCTGCCAAGCCTGATGATCTGAGTTCAGTTCCCAGGATCTACATGGTAGGAGGAGAGGACCTGACCCCCATGTGCACAGCATACCTGTGCCCTCATACACAAAGTAATACTGATGCAATTGTTACAGTCTTTAATGCTTCTACAGAAGTCTAGGGTTGTATGTATATACAGGAGGCAGAAGTCCCCAAGCCTGGTTAGAGACACAAGCAGGGATGCTAAGTAAGCCAACCTGGCACCCCTCATGTGATTGATTTAAACATTGAGATTACAAATAGTCTGAATCTACAATCTGAAATCTGAAGTCTCTTTCAAGACCCTCTTTCTGCCCGAGAAAACATAAGGCTTTCGAGGAGTGTTCTCAGGATCCTGACAGAACCAGTTTAGGATACACACACTCGCATGCGTGCATGCACACACACACACATACACACAGTCTGCCCTGATACTTATGTGTGTGTGAGAGAAGGGGGCAGGGAGAGAGGCTCTCTATGTAGCCCTGGCTGTCTTAGGACTCTCTGTGTAGACTAGACTGGCCTCAAACTCAGTGATCCACCTGCCTCTGTCCTCCAAGTGTAGGATTAAAGGCACTATGTCCACCTATAATAATTATTAATTTTGTTATTTCATGGAATTCTACTTACAGAGGGCATCAGATCTCCTGCAACTATAGTTAGATTTTGGCCCTGAAGGCGCTGGGAATTGAATCCAGGTCCTCCAGAAGGGCAGCTAATGTGTTTAACCACTGAGTAATCATCTTGCCAGCCTGGTACCCTGACACTCTTGGCCCTCCAGTCTCCACAGTATTCAGAGGGCCCATCACAGTGTCTCTCCAGCCATGGTCCTCAGACTTCTAATAGCAAAGTCCCCTGAGAGTTGTTTAATATACTCACCCTGGGCTTCCAGCCCACATGACCTAACCCATCACTGAGATCTCCTGAGTTGCTGTCTAACAAGCTGGCATCAAAGTTTAGGCAAGCGTCTCTAGAGTCTGGGGAAACTGAGACCCTCACAAGCCCTTCCTGGAAAGTCTTCCCATCCCACTGGCTCTGCCAGCTAATCAAGTGTTCTAGGAAGTAGGAACTGAATGATATATACTGAACAAAATCCTAGCAGATGCTGTCAGACTGGAGCCCCCACGAATCATTGTAATTAGATGGCACCAGGAATTACCACAAAGGGAGTACAGGCTACAGTATGAAGCTCTGGGTATGCAGGCTATGTGGGAGAGGAAGACCAGCAAGAAACAGATCGAATCCCAAGTGACGGCAGTGGGAAGAAAGCTCAGGTCCATGAATATCCCCAGCTCACTTCTGCTTCTCTTCCCATTACTCTTCCCAGTCTGCCATGCCACCCAGAGAGGACAAACAGCATTGCAAACTTCATCTCTTGCCCCATTAAGTGGCAACAGTATGAAAGACACTTTCTCCTTGAACTGGCTATGCTTAGCAACTTGATTTAAAAATGAAAAGCTTCCTGATATTTTTCTGCAGACCTCTTGAATCAGAATTCACAGGAGTGGAACCCTGGAATCTATATTTTTATAAAGATCTCCATTGATTTTCATGCTGTCAGTACCACTCCAAACTGTTATAAGCAACTAAATTTGGGAACCTCCACACGTGTCCAGATTGAAGGGTCCTGGTGCTATTTTAGAGCATTGAGGGATGAGGAATAGACAGTGGAGAAAAAGAGGGAGAGCTGATTTTTTTTTTAAGGGGAGGTCTAAAAGGAACAGAATGAGACAATTGGGCTGGGGTGATAGGTAGCTCAGTAGACCATGTCATGCCCACCTGAGGACCTAAGTTCAGATTCTCCAGAACCAGTGTAAAATCAGACATGATACCAGGTGCCTATAGTCTTAGCAGTCCCAAGTGAGATGGGAAGGCAGAGACAAGAGAATCCCTCAAAGCTCAAGGGCCAGTTAACCTGATGCACACAGTAGAAAAACAACTGAATCCCTGTCTCCAAACAAGGTGGGAATTGAGGCCCAACACCTAACTTCTGACTTTCAACTGGGAACTGTGATATGTATCACACACACACACACACACACACACACACACAAACACACACACACACACACACACACACACACGCACGCACACACGCACACACGCACATGCACACACTCCCATACAGAAAGGGAGGGTAGAGAATGATTTGAAGATTGCAATTTTGCAACCAATAGTGAAAACGTGAATCTGATAAGATGACCCACCTACTATGTGGAAGGTTTATAGAGAATCCAGTTACTGCTCAACCAGGCTGATGACAAAGATGTTGGGACAACTCGCAGTTATATAAGTTCAAAAGAGAAATCCAAATGGTGTGGTGGTAAACACCTGTAATGCCAGAACTGGAGTGGTTGAGGCAGGGGATAGCAAGCTCAAGGCCACTCCCATGTCAGCATGCAAGCCTCTCATCAGCCCATCCATATCATGCTGAATAATTTCTAGAAAGACTAATAAACAAAATATAATGCTCACAACAGTAACTAAATAAAGATAGCAACATAGAGCTATGGCTGTACATTTAATTAATAATTAAATCATACATGGAGGACTAAGAAGAAGGCTCTGTCAGTAAAACACTTGTTCTGCATGCTAAGGGCCAGAATTCAATCCCTAGAACCTACATTTTAAAAGAAAAAAGAGAGAGAGACAGGCATGGCAATGTGAGTTTATAATTCCAGCACTGGGGAGGTAGAGACAGAAGAATCTACAGGCCTTGTGGGCCAGCCAGCCGGCTTATATGGTAGATTCCAAGCTTTATGGTAAAATCCAGAGATACTGTCTTTGAAAAGAAAGTAGACAGTGCCTGAGGAACAGCATCTGAGACTACCTCTGGCTAAATCGACCAAGACAGACAGTGTGCATATGCACCTACACACACATGCACCCCTGCATGAACTCATATAGTAAAAAGCAAAGCTAGTTCTTCTGAGAACTTATTCCACCCAAGAGACTACCTACATTCTACTATCTTATTTAATTCCTATGGCTCTCTTAAATGTGGATATTATCATCATCCCTATATACAAAGAAACTGAATCTCAGGAAAGACAAGCAGATAGTTACTGGAGGAGCCCAGCATCCTCCAGTAGATGTTGAAAAAAGCCCTGGGAAGCAGAACCACTTTTTGTTTATCTTCTGATAGCTGTTTAATGGTGGTGAAGCCCAAATCCTTGCTTTGAAACAGCTGGGCAGTCTAGAGGGCCAGGGAGATTTGCATTGTGCGAGTTCTCCTTTTCTTTAACTTGAAGATAGGAGGGAGGCTTGAAACATCTAAGTCCAGACCTTTGACAGTGATGTTCAATCCAAATGAATCTGTCTTCCTTGGCCCAGCCTGTCCCCTAGATCCAACTGAAACTCACCAGAACTACCTTGCCATTAATAGTTACAGAGACCAGGAAGAGGGACAACACTTGAAATGTAAATAAATAAAATAACCAATAAAGAAAAGAATACCTGAAAAGAATACCTTACCACTTACCAGCTTTGGGGAGCCCTTGGGCTCTCTATGCCTGAGGCTGATCTGCAAAGTGGGGCCATGCTCAGGTCTCCTCCACAGGGGAAGATTGTTTCCCACTCCAAGCAGCAATGAGCAAGTGTCAGATTCTAACCTTTGCACCCTGCAAATATTTCCCCCATCTTCCAAGTTCGGGGCTCATTGGCCAATGACCTGCATCCACGATCAGCCAATACCTAAAGCCCACCAGGCTCCTAAAACACTTGTTTGGATTAAAGTGCTGTCTGGTGGTAGCGCTCCCTGAGGATTACAGCTCTACTAGAATGCAGACACAGAAGCCTGGAACTTGCCCTCCTAGTCTGGATACTGCAAAACAGACAATGTAAATGTCTCATCCTGCAATCGCTCGTGGACATACATAAAACAAAAGCACGGCACCACTCTATGAGTCAGAGAAGCTAGCACTCTGGGGACATCCACAACACAGAATCCACTGGAGTGTGCCCTGTAAGAGACACTGCAAAGTCTGACAGGTCCAGGGGAAGAAATCCAACCCACAGATGAAACCATTTTAGCCAACTGGCTGTGACACCTACCTCTCCTCTCTTCTCTGCCAGGCCAGGCACTGAACATGTCCTCTGTGATTTGTGATGTCTCTGTTGGAATAGGGGGAGTGTAGCAGCAGCAGTCAAAGCGGCAGCAACAGTGTCTGCAAATGCAGCAGGCTGGCCAGCCTACTAGAGAGATGCAGGCTGATCAAAGAGCCAAGGGCCCGCTCCCCTGGGCACAGTCCGCTGCTGCGGCTGACCACAGTAATTCATCATGTTTAAAAACTCACCCATGGGAGGAACCCTGGAAGAGGCAGAGAAGCCAAGCAATGGGTTCTGAAAGAAAGGAGGGTGTGTGTGTGTGTGTGTGTGTGTGTGTGTGTGTGTGTGTGTGTGTGTGTGTTTATCTTTCATCAGTTGTAAAAAAGGAATGGTAAGAAGCAGCCAATCTGCAGGATACAGCACAAACAAGATCTAGAAGGAAACTCTTCTGGAGTAAACAGTCAAAACAATCTAACGAAAATTAACCTGCCTATCAAACCAATTCCCCTTTCCTCCTATAGGAATGCCTACTTGTTCTGACACTTTAAACCCTACTCCCTGTGTGAAGAGTGAGCTCAAGCTAGAGGGTATCCCGACCATTGAATGACCTTGGAGAAGTCACTTACATTCTTTCTTATATTCTTCTCTCTCTCACCTTTTTCCTCTCCCTCTCCCCTTCCTCCCCCACCCTTCCCCCCACTCTGTGTACAAGTGCACATTGTATGCATGCATGCATGCATTTGGATACCAGAGTTAATCTCCTCTCTCTATATATATATATATATCTCTCTTTCTCTCTGTCTCTCTCTCTCTCTGTGTGTGTGTGTGTGTGTGTGTGTGTGTGTGTGTGTGTGTGTGTGTGCTTACAGACAATTGTGGGCTGTCTCGTGGGTGCTGGAAATCAAACTCAGATCTTCCGGCAAAATAATAAGTGCTGTTACCTGCTGGATCATCTATCCAGGCCCTTTCACTTTGGTTTTTGGTTTGGTTT
>JANHMN010000025.1:9600434-9613160 GCA_030674055.1 Rhabdomys pumilio
AGACAAGGATCTTTCACTGTTCTCAAACCAAGCTCACTGATTAGGCTAAGCTGGCTAATCAGGGAACCCCAGAGAGCTGCTTATCCCTGCCTCCCCTGTACTGAAATTATAAATGCCTTCTCCTATACCTGGCTTTTTAAATGTGGATTCTGGGAGGCAGAGGGTCAAACTCAAGTCCTTGTGCTTGCAAAATGGGCACCTTACCAGTTGATCCAGCACCACAGCCCTGTTTTCACTTTCTTGCCATGTTGTCTCTAAGAAGAATGAGCTAGATTGAGTACACCAATGTGAATGGTATGGAAATGGATCCTGTAAGCAATCTACCCAGGTGTAGACAGCTGGTGGAGCTGGTCACCAGGTCACCAGTATAAAGCTGGGAGGGTTCAACAACAAGCACAGAGTGAGAGTCTCACAAGCTACCTTCTATCCCACTACAGAGCCACATAGGACCCTTCCAGTTCTTTGAAATCCCCTTATCTTCAGCAGCCCTATGAATGCTCCCCCATGGGACCAGCACCTTGACATTGAGCCAGAATTAGCAACCAGCTGCATCAATGGGAAGCAGGCCTATAGCTCCAAGGAGCCCTCTTCCCAGACAACAGGAGCCGTAAGGATAAGGAGAGGGAGAAGAGGAAGGGAGGAAAGAAGGGGCAAGGGGTTCTCCTCATTGACATAATCTAAGCATTTCCCCCAAATGAGAAACTGGAACTTGATGTTAAATCTTTATTTCAGCCAGTATAATATAAACCTTCAGTATTTATAAAACCTTCAGCCAGTGAGAAACAAAGGTGGAATTTCAACCCATGTAAGACTTGAAGCCCCGATTTTCATCCTATTCCATATCTATCCTCAAATATGATCAGAGACAACTAAAGCTGTCCCTCAACTCACCAAAACACAAAGGCACTCACCTGTACCAGCACCTCTCAGTTGCTGTGACTAAAAGCAGCTGAGAGGGATCATTCTAAAACAATGAAAACTACATCTCACAGCTCTGGAGGGTCTGAAGGCAATGATAGACTCAGAGACTGAAGAGATCACTTACTGCCTCAAAGATGATGTCTTCTTCTAGATGCCCTTACATGAGGAAAGCCCACACCATTCCTGTAACCTTGTAAGGGCACAAAAGGACAGAATCCCCATGACTCAATCACTGAACACCACAGTTTTTAATCCTCCCACATTAAGGAATAGTTTTAACATGAGAATTCTGAGAGAACACTTAGACCACTTCAGCACCCCATACTTATATATATGCTCCAAAAATAGGCATTTAAGGGACTGGAAAGAAAGCCCAAGAGGTTAAGGGTTCAGGCTGCTTTTTTGCAGAGGTTCTACCTTCAATGTGGAAAGAATGGAGTCCTAAAAGATGGCCTTACAATTGGTAGAACCAATACACCCATGAAATGATCTCCAGGGCCCTGGGTGTGACAGAGCTTGAGGCAGCCAACCGGTGCCTGAGATGGCATGGCTGGTGCTCAAGAACTAGAGTTAGGGGTCATGACCAGGGACAGGAAAGAGATAAAAGTGTGGTAAATAACCAGGCTGCAGGGAAGAGGTGTGAGTGAGCCCCAGAAGAGGACTGTTGCCTGCTCTCTTCCCATTATAGAAGACAGGTAGTCTGTGTGTCAATCCACCCAGGGACATAGGTGGTAAAGTTCCAGCAAAAATTGAAGGTTTATTGAGTGGTTTTCTTTCCTGGGGAATGAGATATTTGGAATCACTGGTACTACCAGTTTCTCCTAGACAAAATGAGATGAAGGTCTACACAGAAGAAAATCTTTATCAAGACTTCAAAGTCCTAGAAGGTGGTACAAAGGCTGCTGGGAGAGAAAAATGAGCAGTGGTCACTCCTAGCTGTGAACTTGGTGAACTACAATACCAACATGCCTAGCAAGATGTGCCCTGTGGTACAATAATGACATGGTGGTTACCGGAGTAACCAACCACTTTCTGCTTGGGCTTGACTTCTGCTCCATTCATATCTGATATTATAAACCTGCACAAAAGCCTGTAACTGGGGAGGTCATAGGCCCTGAGAGGAGGGGGCTATGGACATGATGCTAAACTGTTCCCAGCTAGTGCAGAGACCCACGACTGTCCAAAGTGCCAAGAACAAGTGATAGTTTAGTGCTGAGCCCTAATGGGACATCTCGTCCACCCCCTCAAGGTTCGGGGAACATCAAAGAAAAGGGGACAGAAAGAATGTATGGTAATCAGTGCTACTCCAAAACACTGTCTTCCAGACATGGCATGGCTGTTGCATCCATGAACTTAGAGTAGCAGTGGCAACCCAAGACCTGCACAAGTTTAAGTCCACCAGCATTGCATCATGGGCAGGGAAGGAGTTCATAAGGCCCTCTCGGATGATCTACAGATAGCTGCAGGGAGGAAGGTAATATTTCTTGCTGGTATATGTGTTAGTTCATTGCTGCCACACCTATGCTTTTGCAGGCAACCCCTAATTAAATGCAATAGGATACAAAAAAGGCCATGCAAGTAGGAGGGGAGCTTGGGGAAGAGAAATTAGATGGAATGGAAAAAGAATATAAGAATAATAAGAGAATAATTCCTTGGTCAAAGAACATTGTGCATGTGTATGAAGTTATAAAACACACACACACACACACACACACACACACACACACACATCCTAGCTTTAGCCTCTCTTTGTTGGAAGCATCTTCAGTAGCACCCAGCAGCTGCTGACAGGAAAACATTACTCACTGGACAGGCAGCCTGGGAAACCCCAGCCATCTGTTTCTGTCCCAGCATGTTCCCAACCCTGCAGACAAATGCATCACAGGCAGGGAAGGCAGGGCCACCATCTGCACACAGCCTTCGGTGAGGCTCTGCAATTTCTTGGGGTCTTGGTCAAGCTGTTCGTCTATCCTGGGGAGGGAGCACTATTGGCCTGACCTACACAGGCCTTTGGCCTTGCCTGACCTGAATAAATCACCTTGGAGTTTTCTATCTACTCCTTAATGAATGGCTTCCTCGCACATGGGGGAAAACGTTTAAATCCAGGAGGCAGGCAAAGTGTGGGATAGAGGTTCTCAACCTGTGAGTCACAACCACTTAGGGGTTCAAACAACCCTTTCACAGGGGTCGCCTAAGACCATCAGAAAGCACAAATATTTATATTACAATTCATAACAGTAGAAACATTTAGAATTAGGAAGTACCAACAAAAATAACTTTATGGTTGGGGGCGGGTGACCACAATATGAGAAGCTTTATTAAAAGGCCGGAGCATTAGGAAGGGTGAGAAGCATTTCTCAAGAGGCCAGGGCCTTATGGAGCCTTTCCCTGTTTATAATGGAATGCTGGTGGGCCCAATCTTGTGCAGATTTTGGGTGACCACTGTTGCTGTGAGTTCACAGATGTGAGTTTATGTTGCTGGGAGCCCTGCCATGTCTAGAAGGTTCTACAGTGTTCTACAGCGCACTTACTACCATCCCCCTGCCCTTGCAGCCTTTCTGCCCCCCAACCTTTCACCTTCCATGATGTACCCTAAGCCCTGAAGGTCTGCAATAGAGGTCCATTTAGAGCTGAGCACCAGACATTTGTTCATAGATAGAAGAAAAGCTATCTTATCTTGTCTGTATTTGTACGAAAGGGGGAGGAGGGATGACTGCTTTTGCCATTTCTTTAAACAGAAGTGGAGAAAGGAACCTCCACTCCAAAGGTATTTGGTGGAAAATTATAGTTATGAAGTAGCAACAAAAATAACTTATGGTTGGGGGTGATCATAACATGAAGAAATTTGTTAATTTAACCAATTGATTTCCAAAGAGATCATGAAGAAATAAAGACCATTTCTTGTATTTCTTGTTTTGTTTGGTTTGGTTTGGTTTGGTACACATGTGTGCCAGAGGTGGCATCAGGCATTCTCCTCAATCACCCACCACTCTGTTTCTTGAGACAAGTTCTCACACTGAGCATGGAACACACTAGTTCCATTCAAAGAACTGACCAGGCAGCCTCAGCACCAGGTATCTTCCTGTCTCTGCCTCCTAAGCTCTGAAATGGCACATGCTGTCTGCCCAGGCAAGCTTTGACATGAACAGTGGGGAATCAGAACTTGGTCTCTCGTGCTCATGTGACAAGGGAATTTTATCACTTGAGCCATCTCCCCATACCTAAGAGAGATCATTTGCAATGTGGCACTCCACTAATGTCCTTCTATGGAATGGGTTGATTTCCTAAGACAATGAGTCCAGAAGGAGGCCCAATCTGCTGGGGACCCTGTGGCAAGTCCTATAGTCCCATCATGAATTAGAGACCTCAAAGTCACTTCCAAACTTCCAGACCTACAGGGGAACCACAGATATAGCATAGTGATAGCATTGGGGTGGTTCTGTCCAACCCTTCCCTCTGGTATTCAGAAGATGCCTGTAACCTTGGAAGTGTTTCTGACCTGCAGAAGGAGGCTTATCATTCTTGTCTCCTGAGTTATTGTGGGAATAACAGTGAAGAACCACAGGTCTACCCTGTCCCACCCTCTCTCCTGTCGGATTCCAAGTGTCTTCCCTTTCAGTGGGGAGCAACCAGAACCATAAGGTCTTCTGATCCTAAGACAAACCCAAACCTCTCTGTGACTGCAACAGAAACAGGGTGAAGGAAACTCCATGGGGAGCCTTTGTTGTCTCTCTCTCTCTCTCTCTCTCTCTCTCTCTCTCTCTCTCTCTCTCCTCAGCCTTTGTGGTGATACGCACCATAATTTTTATTTCCAGACTGCAAATTAGCAAAATGATGCAGGCCTTTTTGTTCTCTTTTCTTCAAGTGGTTTAGGCTTAGCTGTTACTCAAGCCAAAAAAAAAAGCAGTCAACACCAAGCTGATGTCCGAATGTAAGATAAATTATGTTAGTTTTTGCAGTGAGTGAATTGGGGCAGGAAAAAGATTTCAGCAGAATAAAATGTTCTGGGCTGAAAAGGTGACTTCAAATAAGTTTGCTTGCTTGCCGAGGTTCCTAGATGGGCTCAGTTCACCTGCTCCTCTGGGGGCAATGCTTACCTCAGGAGTCTCTAGTTTGGCCCGAGTTGAGCCCCCCTACGTCTGGGAGCAGAGGTGGCCTTAGACATCAGGGCCTGACCACAGGCAGTGTGCCTTCTGAAAATGAGGCCAAGAGGGAAGTCAGGAAGAAACAAAGGCACCCTGGATGTTTAGGAGGGAAGTTGCTGTTGCTAGTCTAAGATGTCACAGTGAAGGAGAGACAAGGGCCACATTCAATGATGGAGTGCCTTCTAATCAATATAAGACCAACTTAACAGTGTGTGTGTGTGTGTTATACATGTGTATAAAATTATAAAAAATAAGCACACACACACTCCTCCTCTCGAGTGCTTGTGTGTGTGTAGGAAGGTCTCAGACACGACACTACAGAGTAGAGTCATTTGGTGACCACTTGTTCCAAATGCCTCCAACTGTAAAGCAATGTGGTAGCAGTGTATGTCACACAAGGGCCTTGGAAGATAGCTCCATTGGTAAAGTATTTTCCTTGCAAGTACGAGGACTTCAGTTCAACCCTCAGAATCCACCTCAAAAAGCTAGACACGGTGGCATGCTCTTGTAATCCCAGTACCTGGAAGGCAGAGACAGGTAGACCCCTAAGGCTTGCTGGTCAGCCAATCTAGCATAACTTGGCCAGTTCTAAGCAATGAGAACCCATGTGTCAAAATACAAAGTGGACAGGGCCTAAACAATGGCTCACACAGTAGTCCTCTGGTCTCACAGGGATGCACGCATACACACACAAGTACCCCGACATATATGCACACACACACACACACACACACACACACACACACACATGCATTATAAAGATTTGTTTATTCTTATTTATGCATGTGTACCCATGTGTGTATATATGTATATGTGTGTGCGGCTGTGCAGGTGCACAGGTGCCTTTGGAGGAAAGAAGAGGTCATTAGAAACCATGAGAAACTAGAGTTACTATGAGTTGCTTGATATGGGTGCTGGGAACCGAACTCAGATACTATGCAAGAAGAGTAAGAACTTTTAACCACTGAGTCATTTCTCTGGCCTCTAAGTGCACATGAGTGCACATGCTTGCATGCACAAATACACGCACATATTTACACATGAATACATACATACATACATACATACATACATACATACACACACATACACACATACATACACATCACACATACACACGTACACAAATACATACACATATACCCACACACATACATACACATCACACATACATAAACACATACATACATACAGTCACATACACATATACACAAACATACATACATAAACACATAAAACACACACACACACTATTGTGTCACTTAATTCTTGGTTACCTTTCTTAGACAACAAAACTGGCCCTGACTCAAGTCCAATGGCAATCTTCTAAAGTGTGATCACGTTTTCCCATTATTGCTCCACCCATTTTCATATCACCCACATATTTAAGCAAGCAATAACGGCTTCGTGTTTATGAGCATGTTGTAAAGATTCCTTTCACGGTAAGCACATGCATGTTTTGAAAGGTGGGCTGTTTTTAAGGAAATACGAAGTAAATCACATCAGAGCTGGGTCTCAAATGTGAGATCATTAAGATGAAGTATGAAAAGCTAAAACCAGAGGAGCACTGGATTAATTGGAAAGAAATACATGGCAGGCAACTTCTTTCCTACGTCTTTCTCAAATTAAATAATAAATCTTGCTGCCTTGTTTCTCCAACTTGGATGAATGCTCTGACTCTCCCACCTCCCCAGCCCATTCTTTTCCCAAGGCTTTGCTAGTGGGAGAGGAATTTGTGGCTGCTGAGAAGTGCATCGTTCTCCTTCCCTCTGGATTTCATGCCCTGAGGTACCTAACCTCATTAAGGTCCGTCATTCATTACTCATAAAGCCTTGCAGCCCTCTCTCAGCACCAGTCCTGAGTAGGTTCAGCATGGCAAAGAGCAGGAAGACAAGGTCTCTGCCTTTCCTGGGCTCAGAGTCTAGCTGAGGAGAAAAAAGACGAGTGTCACAAATACAGCACAGGAACCCGGTGACCCTGGGACCAGGGTATTAAGTTGGGGAAGATATCCCATGCAAGAGTGACTCTACAGGATTATAGTTTCACCTTCCCACTCCTGAAGAGCCAGGGGTGGACACCGACTCATCACCATCACTTTCCTACAGGAAGATCTTGGCCAGGTTGAAGATTTCAACCTCAGCCTGCGCTCCAGTCTTTTACATGGGGATAGCTTCATTTCCCTCTTTCATAATGCTTAAAGAACCAATAAGACCCAGTGATCTGGTTAACCTGTTAGTGTAAACTTGTAAACTTGATGGAACCTAGAGTCATCTGGAAGATGGGCCTCTGGGCAGCCTGTTGGGGTTGCCTTGATCATGTTAATCAATATAAGAAAAGCTTTCTTGACTGTGGTCAGAATTATTCCCTGGGCAGGGCATTCCAGAATGCATAAAAAGGAAAAAGCAAGCTGAGCACTGAAAAGCATGCAAGTGTTTCTTGAGGATGGATATGATGCAAGCAGATACTTCAGGCTCCTGCTACCTTGACTTTCATGTATGACAGACTGCACTCTTGAGCTCTGAGGCAGATGAACCCTTTCTCTACTTGTCAGAGTATTTTATAGGGCAACAAGAACAAATGCTAAGAGGGAAAGTGAACATAAAACACCTCAGCAGTGTTCCTACCCAGTAAGTGCTCAGTAAAAGGCCCTTGATTTCCCCTGTCCCTTTCATCCAAGGCCTCTGTCTGCCATATTTGATCTTTCATGCAAACATCCCCTTCAGAACTGCAGCTAATTCTACCTGGGAAAGACACAGTGGCATTATGGGAGTTCTCATAATATAGAGATCCAGAAGAGTGAGGGACGGGGATGTTCTGATTGATTTCGGTATAAGCTAGTTCCTGAAGTACAATTTGTTCCTGGGGAAAGACTCACTAGGTAGGGGTTAAAATTTGTTCCAGTGGCCAAGATGGAGACATTCCAAAAACAAGGGAAGAGGTTGAAGAGCTAAAGCAGTGTTTCTTAATCACCGGTAAAGGAAAAACAAAAAGAATGTAATGGAAAAGAGTGAGGTAAGAGGTATTCAATGTAAAAAAAAAAATTAAAATTAAATAAAATGGAAAAAATAGTCCTTATTTTAAAAATAGAAGTGGTTTCCAGCGGCCATCAGAAAATATGAAGATGGGGCTGGAGAAATGACTTAGGGGTTAAGAGCACCTACTTCTCTTGTGGAGGATTGAGTTTAGCACCCACATCAGGTGACTCACAACCACCTATAACTCCAGCTCCAGGGGATCCAACCCCCTTTACTGATCTCGATGGGCATCTGCACTCACGTGTGCACAACCACACACACAGACATGCATATACACGAAAATAAAATCATTTTTTTTTGAGAAAAGAGGTTATGAAGAGCCAAAATCAGCACACATGAATGAATACATGGTGTCTTTCAAAAAGCAGAAGTCAGAACTACTGAAAGTAACAAAACTCTCAAGCCAAACAATGATAATGCATGCCTTTAATCCCAGCACTCAGGAGGCTGAGGCAGGCAGAGAGCCCTGAGAGTCATAGGCCAGCCTGGTCTACAATTTGAGTTCAAGAGAGCCAGAGCTACACAGAGAAACCCTGTCTCAAAAAAACAAAAAAGCAAACAAAAAAGTCAAAAAAAATAAAAGGAAAAAATGAAAGTTACAAAAATCTTGCTTTTATAATGCTTTCCGTGTATAAAATGAGTTCATGAGCATTGAGCAAGGGCTCTGTGAGTAGATGCTAATGTCAATTTTTAGAAAGATTGTCTTACACCCAGTGACTTCACACACACACACACACACACACACACACACACAGTCACCCATACCTGTGCTCCTCGGCAGACTGCAGCAAATGCACTGAAGAAGCAACTGTAGCTTGAAGGAGCTGCCTCCCTCCTGCAGTGCTCCCTGGTGGGTCAATAGCTGATAACCTCTCTATGAGCAGAGGAAGGCATCAGGGCTGCAATGCAGCTGTAGAAAGTGCCTTGTGGAGGCCTTTCCTTTCCTGGGTGCTTCTGGGAAGTCTGATCCTGACAGACCCACCTGAGAAACAGGACCCCTTCTTACACCTCCTCGATGACTGGCACCCCCTAGTATAACACAGACTGAGGCTCAAAAGGGCTCACCTTACCAATTTCATGTTTCCAGCCTCCAGTAAGAGAAGAGAAATGAGACCTGAGTGCCCCTGTGCAACAGGAAACAACTCCCAAAATCCCCACCTCTTAAGATGGCTTCCTAAAAGCCTATTAGCCATTTCTGAATTGTCAGGTTTCTCTTCTGACCCAGAAGGTTGTTCCATGAGAAGATAACATCACTGCAGGCTCATATAGCCTTCCTATGTCGTGGCATCACCTCCTGAGCCTCCCTTGTTGCTGACTGTTCTACCTGCCCTACCATGACCTCCTCAAGATGCTCTTTCACACTTTCTTCAGACTGCTCCACTTTCTCTGTCCTCTTCATACCCGCTGCTGAGACCTTAAGACAATCCATCTTCCGGAAAGCTCCACTCCCACCCTTTTTAACCTGGTCAAGTTTACTCTCTAGAGTGTCTGCCTCTCTCTGAGCCACCTGCCTATCTCCAAAGTCAAGCTTCCATCTCATGCCCAGAAATGGTAGGTCTAAGTCATGGTAAGAGCGTCTTTCTCCCTTGCACTGTCCCTCATAGAAGCATAGAGAAGGCAGCAAAGCATTTGGAAGGCATTTATGCCATCCTGCCCGCCACAGGTCCCTTTGTGGTGCCCGTACTTTATTCTTCCCTCACATGATGGGAGTTTCTTTCCAGGTTGATGGATTCCCTATAAGCATACCATTTTCTTCATACTGCGCCTCCAGCACTGACCAATGTCCCAGTTATTGTTCTATTGCTGTCAAGAGACATCATGACCAAATAAAGTTATAAAAGAAAGCATTGGATTTGGAGCTTGCTTACAATTTCAGAAGGTTAGTCCATGACCATAATGGCTGGGAGTGTGGTAACAGGCATGGCTCTGGAGGAGTAGCTGAGAGCCACCATCCTGATTTGCAGAATCAGGCAGAGAGAATAGGTCTGGCAAGGGCTTTTGAAATTTAAAAGCCCAGCCCTAGTGACACACATCCTCCAACAAGGCCACACCTCATAATCCTTTCTAAACAATTCCACCAGCTGGGCACCACACATTCAAATATCTGAGCCTATGGGAGACATTCTCATTCAAACCACCACATTCAACCTCCCTCTATGGAGATGCTGAAAGGATGCTAAAGAAACGAACAGGCTTTTATTGGATAAGCAAGTGAATGCTTAGAAGTCAGACTTTGTGGTTTTCAAACCCCAACTCTCTCTATTCCTCCACTACCTAAGCAAAAGCTGAGTTGCTTCAGCTCTCCTAACTTTAGCTTTACCACAGACGACGCCTTCAGGCAGGCTAGAATGCCTCTTTTGGGAGATTTTGAGAAGATTCAATAACAAGAGATTTGGTAAAATCTTAGCACATACCAGGAACAAGAAAAGTATTCAGTAGATGATTCTGATAACTACAGATAGAGAACCTTACCTTACCAGGTGCTAAAATAAAACACCAAGAACCCTCTGCTCACGCTAGGGCCAGTGAGAGCACTCAGTGGATAAAGGCATCTGCTGTTAAAGCTAATGGAGCCACATGGTAGAAAGAGAGAAATAGGCCTCACAAATTATCCTCTGACCTAAACAAGCATATTGAGACATGTGTATGCTTATACATATGGACATATGTGCATGTGTGCATGAACACACACAAAATAAATAAAATGTAATTTAAAATTAAGTAAACAAATTAGAGACTAAGAAGGTGGCTCATAGGTTCAGAGTATAATGCTCTTGTAGAGGACCTACAGAGGTGTCCCCAGTGCCTGTAATGTGTGACTTACAACTACCTGTAATTCTAGCTCCTTAGAGATCTGATGCCCTATTCTGACTTCTGTGGGCACCTGCATTCACACACACACACACACACACACACACACACACACACACACACACACACAAAATTTAAAATAAAATCATTTTAAAAATGAAATAAAATATTGAACCTACTTGTCATTCCAATTAATACTCAAACACCGCATGCATTCTGCTGAACACCTGGTTAACTACCTCCCGGAATTCTCACAGCAACCCTGGAAGTTATGAAATTTAATTGATTAGGAAGCCAAGACCAAAAAAAATGTTCATGAACTTTCCCGGGATCACTTGGCTAACAAGAGACAAAACAGACCCTTAAACACATACAGTCTGACCCCAAAGACCTCTGAATCTCCATGCCAGGCTCTTCTTGTCTCTGACAACCTGCCTTTGATCTTGTCCCATAAAAGGTAACACTTAAGGCTACCAGAAACATCTATAAGACAAAATTAGCTTGTGAGCTAGGGTGACTGTAGAGTGACAGGGGCACCAGGGGAGGAAGATGGGGGTGATGGAATACAATAGTGTTCAGAGGGCAACAAGTTTTCAGATGAATTCTTCCATCCCTGTTGACTATGGTGCCTGGCATACAACAGGATAGCTGAGGAGAGAGCTATGCTGATTGGCTTTGACTGTCACATTTGTCACACCCTACAGTCACCTTAATGACGAACTGGTTCCATCAGGTTGGCCTATGGGCTGTCTTGATTGTTAATTGATGCCCATGGGCTCAGCCCCTACATTGTGTGATCAGTCGTTTTAAAGGCTGCCCCCTGAACTGTGTCAGAGTGAAGAAAACTGATTAAATACACACCTTAGAATGTCATATACAAGCAAGTGAGCAGGAACCAGTGTGTTTCCTCTGCCTCTGATGACTGTGAACATAGGTGTTTCGAGTCCCTGTCTTGACTTCCCAGAATGATGAGAGATAACATGAAGGAAAACCACATCAACCTTTTCTTCCTTTGGTTGATTTTTTGTCAGTTTTTTTTTTTTTAATCACGTCAACAGAAAATTAGAACAATGACCAAGAAGGGAAGGCACCGGGGTAGAAACTGAGTGGCTATAGCAGCTTGAAGTCTTAGGGATTTGGAAAGATGAGGTAGAACCACAGACAAACAGACAAACAAATAATAGATAGATAGATAGATAGATAGATAGATAGATAGATAGATAGATAGATAGATAGATAGATAGAAGGGAAGGAAGGAAGGAAAAGAGCCAAGGTTGGACTTCACATGACTGAGACAATGTGACTTGCTATGTGTCTCACTGTGAGATATTAGGTGAACTTAACAGGATAAAAGCAAAATTCAGAAGTCCACATTCCCAAGTTTGTATCCCTGGGGGACTTCAAAAGGACTGCTGAAAGTGCTTTGAAAGTACCTACAGAAGATGTGATAAGTCTTTTCTAAAGACTTGTTTTTATTATTTTTGATGAGGTATATGTGTGGGATGGGTTGTGCACATGAGTGCAGCTGCAAGAGAGGGGATTTGGGGTCTGTATGGTCAAGAGACACGAAATCCATCAATTTGAACACTACCTAAAATTGATGACAATATCTAACAGTGTCTCCTTGATGACTTTATGCAGAATAAGAGTGAAGAGAAGAGAGTTTCAGAGTAAACTTTATCATACTCTCAATAAATCTCAAAGGCTGTAGGACAGAGCATGGTTCTCGGCTCTCAAGCCCAGGGTGTGCTGGTGCTGGAAGCTGGTTCTCTCTCTCTCTCTCTCTCTCTCTCTCTCTCTCTCTCTCTCTCTCT
>JANHMN010000025.1:9615338-9682865 GCA_030674055.1 Rhabdomys pumilio
GGTAAAACTAAAGATAAATCTAGATGGAGAAAGAAGGAAAAAGGAAAGGGGATGGAGGGAGGGAGGGAGAAAGGAAGAAAGGAAAGAAAGACCAAGCGACTGTGCTACAGCTGAAAACTAAAACAACAGAAATTAATTCAACAGATCAGTTTAAGTCAGATTAAACACAGCAGAACATTTTACTGAAAAGAAGGAGCAATGATTCTGACTGGTATGGAAAGACAGAAAGAGAAAACAGAACATGCAATCGAGCAGAGGGTAACATGTATAGCAGAGTCCCAGATGGAGAGACCAAAGCAAAGGAAGGAGGTGGAAAAGAGCCATTGAGAAAATACACCAAGGCCCATGTCCCAGGTAAGGCGTTTAAAATGCACACACTCAACCTGGCTACTGCACATAAAATTGGCTATAAGTCAAAAACAGAAGAACCTTAAAAAACAACCAGAAAAACTAAAGATTAATGACTTCCAATGGTCAGATAAAACTTTCTGAAAGTTTTTTCAAAATAGAGTGTAAGGCAGGAAACAATGGAATTATGGGTGATATGAGCTGCCAGACATGGCTGCTGGGAACTGAACTTGGGTCCTTTGGCAGAGCAGCCACTCTCTTAGCCACTAAGACATCTCTCCAATCTCTAATACCAGTCTTTTATAGATGCTAATAAAGAACAGAAAGGCTAGAGTGTAGCTCAGTGTAGCTTTGCATGCATCAAACACCAAGTTCTAAACCCCAGTACCACGGAAAAAACGATGTTTTGGGGTGGAAAGATTGCCCAACGGTAAGAGCATTTGCTGCTCACACCTGCATCTCACACCTGTGTACCTAGCAATTGGAAGGCACAGGCAAACAATCTCTATGAGTCCAAGGCCAACTTGATCTGCATAGCAAGTTCCAGGTCATGCAGACCTACATAATGAGACCCTATCACCCTATCTTAACACACACACACACACACACACACACACACACCAAGAAATGTCAATGACATTAAGGAGCTGCACTTTGGGTGTGCCTGTGGGTGCATTTTTGGAGAGGATTGTGAGTTCAAGGCTAGTCTGGGCTACTGTATTTGTTCCTTCTCTTGTCACTCTCTCTAAGTACCTGAAAAGAAGCAACTCAAGAGAGGAAAGGATTCTCCTGACACATGGTTTGTGAAGGGATATGGTCCATCACGGAGGGAAGGTGTGGCCACAGGCTGCTCCACGGCACCAGGGCTGTGAAGTTGCTTGTTCACATCTCAGTGGAGCAGGAAGCAGAGAAAGCCTGGTGCTGGCACTGGACTGGCACTCTTTGTCTTTTCATTCCCAACCATGGATGGAGCTCCTGTGTCAGTATCCACAGTTGATGGTTTTATGGTCAAGTGTTACAATGCTTGACCTTCAAGTCATTTTAAAATATAAACTGCAAGTGTTTCTTTTTGGCCCCTCCTCTTTTCAAGTGGATGAACACTTGAGAAAAGAAGAGCGTATATTGCTCCTGGCACGAACCAAAAAAAAAAAAAAAAAAAAAACCCTCAATAAACACTAGTTAAAGAGGGAACAAACCTCAATACACACACAGCTGAAGCTCAGCATATACATGATTTCTTTAAATAAATGAATGCACTCAAGTAAAAGAACAGACTCAGAAAAAAAAATTGTATCCTCTGCCAAGACTCCGTAATATGCAAAGTCCTCATGGAAGCTCTAAGAGATAAGAGGCTAAGCAAGAAGAACTGACTGAATAAAGATGAAGTAAGAGTTAAAGCCAGACTGAGAAGAAGGGGGAGAGGCGGCTGAAGGGAAGCTTGGAAATGAGGGCTCAGAAGATAATGTAGGGTCTCATGTGGATGTCAAGCTGCTGGGGCAGGAAGCCGGGTCTGATCATCTGATCGGCATTGATAGCATGCATTCATTTCCTCCTGGCAGAGCCTCCTTTCTCTTCCTTCACACTAGGCCTGGGAGTGCAGGGTTCAGATACATCCCCCATAGGCTCAAGTTCTGAGATCTAGACGAGTCAGTCACTCTGCTCTCCTGGGTCATGAGAACCTAATCAGTACCCTGGGTAGAAAGGTCTCTTAGAACTCTAAGCAAGCTTCTGCTCCTCCTGACAAAGAGGTCTGTTGCCACTGATCCTAGGAAGCCTAGTGTCCCTTCTTTTATTTTTTACTTTTTGAGTCAGGGTCTTACTTTGTAGCCCTGGCTAGCATGGCACCCACTATGTAGACCAGGTTGGCCTCAAACTCCTAGAGACTACCTCTACTCTCAGAGTGTTGGGATTAAAGTCATCTGCCATCATGTCTGTTTTTTTAATGTGTATATAAATGCTTATATGTGTTTGCCTGCTTGTCTTTATGTGCCCCAGTTCATGTAGGTACCCTCAGAGGACAAAAGAGGGCATCAGATACTCTGGGACCAGAGTTACGGGTGGTTATGAGTCACTGAACATGGGTGCTAGGAACTGAACTCAGGTCCTCTGTAAGAGCAGCAAGCACACTTAACCTCTGAACCACATTTCTAGACCCTATTCTGTCTCATTTTTTATTAACAGAACATAACTGATGCCTGATGCCTGATGCCTGTCAGAGCCTAGGAAAACAGCCATCCCCCCTCCCCCTGACCCCCACTTCCCACCCCATTAATACCAGATGTCATATGATGATGGTAAATCTCACCCTTTCTTATCTTCAAGCCCTCTGCTGGAAACTGTTTTTCTTTTATTCGTTCACTCATTCCTGCAAGAAGGATTTACTGAATACCTTGTATGATGTGTGCATATGTGTGTGTACATGTATGTATATGTATGTACTTGTGTGAATATGTGTGTATATGTGCATGTGTATGTGTGGGTGCATGTGTGTGTGACTGTGACTGTGTGTGTATGTGTGTGTGTGTGTGTGTGTGTGTGTGTGTGTGTAGACAAACTATAATCAAATAAGCATTGTGCTTGATGATTCAGCCCAACCGTAGGCAAATGTCTGAGTTTCTGAGTTCTGCACATGCTTAAGGTAAACCAGGCATAACTAAGCTGCTTGCTATGGTAAGGGTATTAAGTGCACTTTCTAAATACATGGTATTTATCTGTATATAATTAATAATCCAGGTAGAATCCCTTCCCTTCTAGATTGCCTTGATCCTCTTTCGGTATGTCCTTTCCCTTGGTTGGAACAAAAAGCAGTGGAAAGATTTTTCAGCTACAATTAAGATCCCCATGTTCTTCTGCCAACTGCTACTGGTCTAAGAGGGAGTTGATTAATCTCTCTGGATTAATTTTTCCCTCTGCCCATAAACACTTGAACAAAAGACCAGACACCAAGAACATTTTCAGTAGTTCCTGATGAGTTCCTCCTGCTTTGGTTGACGCAAACAGGCACAAATCACACAAATACACAAAAACCAAATTTGCACATACACATCACAGTAGTCAGAAATCCCTCCAGTGGCTCCCTAATGCACGTAAATAAAACCCAAAGTCCTTAGAGTACCTTGGAGTAATACTAAGCCCCTGACTGGAAGTAGTCCAGCCCCAAGGCGTCTCTGCCTCTCTACCTCTCTTCCCCTCAGGCCTGCTATAGCAAGGGTTTGTACTCTCCAATATATACCCCCTCCCTCTGTCTTCCCCAAGCGTTTGTTCTTGCCTAGGAAACTCTCCTCTGTCTCAATCCCCACTCCTTTCAACAGCTGTTTCTTTCAGAGAATCCCCAGATCTGGCCACCCATATACGAAGGCATATCTGCATGTCACTATGTACCCAATTTTATTCTTTTAAAATTGTATTACATTGTTATTCTTTTATTTTGGGTGGGGAGAGGTGCATGTGAGGGAGTGCACACGGGGTATATAGCTCATACTTGGTGGTCAGTGAACAACTTTGCGTGGACAGATGACAGCTTTCAGGGTCTCTCTCTCTCTCTCTCTCTCTCTCTCTCTCTCTCTCTCTCTCTCTGTCTACCCCCCCCCCGCTAGGATTGAACTCAGATTATCAGGTCTATTGGCAAGCACCCCCACATGCTGATCCATCTCACTAGCCCAGCTTTCTTCTTTTTAATCCTCCTGACTGCTCAGCCCACCCTCTATTTCTCTCTACCAGAAGATGTACTGTGCTAGAACAGAAATCTCTGCTTCCTTCCCTGCTCTGTCCTCGATGGCTTGAATTACTTCCTATCTGGCACATAGTAATCAATCCTTTCTCATAACAAAGTAAGTATCACTGTGTGTCAAAATTTAGCCATACTTATTAAGTTTCTAATCTGGCTCCTGGTGCCTGTAAGGGGCAAGTTAAGTATTATAGTTTTATCTTAGAGTAAACTCTGCAGTATAGCTATGGACAGAAATAGACCACTCACTGAAGTCAACATGCTCCATCCTCTGCAGACTTTGGGTTTACAGCAGAGTTGCAGTAAGATAAGAATAATGACCATTCCTTATGTGCAATTCCCTGAGGTGTGGAACATGGATCTTACAACTCTCCTTTGGCATAAGCCTAAAGAAGTTTAGTTATCTATCCAGAGGTAAAATAAAGACATAAATCCATAGCCATCCCCTTGGTTGTTTATCTTCATGAGTGAACTACAAAAGAACAGAAAGATCTTGACAAATGAGAAATATTTGAGGTGTGCAGCTAAAACGTGTGAAGCTGGAGCTGGGGAGCTGGCTCAGCAGTTAGGAACACTTGCTGTTCTTCCAGAGGACCTGAGTTCAGTTCCCATCTCCTACAGTAGGTGGGTGGCTCACAACTATCTACAACTCCAGATCTGGGGGATCTGATATTCTCCTCTAATGTCCATAAGCACCTGCACTCAAGTGCACATACCCACACACAGACACATATACACATAATAGAAATTAAAAGTAAATCTGTTTTAATGTGTAAAGTTCCAACTATTGGGTACTTGTCTCACTAGTCTTTCACTGTCTTTAATTTCATAAACTTTATTATTTTAAAAAATGAAAATAAATAAAAATATCACAAGCCAAAGTCTACAAACTTAATGAACTTACATATAGTTAGAATTAGCATTTGAAATGGAAACTGTGAAGCTTTATATTCAATTTTATACTTTCAGCATCAAATATATTTTATATACTGATCTACCACCGAAAAACAAAACAAAATTCTCCATGACAAAGTTAGAACTAAATAAACAATTAACTTTATATTCTCTTTCATAATTCGTGCCTATTACCTGCACTCATCAGGTTATTCTTCATCTCCTTATATCTGACCATTCTTACTCTCTCTTCCACATGTTCTACTGTACCCACATACATATTTATTTACATATGCACATATGGTATTGGCTAAATCCTGCATATGATAAGAAACAGATATTTTTCTGAGAGTGTGTGACTTTACTTAATATTGTACATTCAAGTCCATGTCACTCTATACCCCTTACCTTTCTTCTTTTTTTTAAATTGTATTACAATTTTATTCTTTAATTTTGTGTGGAAGAGGTGCATGTGTGTGGATAAAATACAAAGTACAACTCCCACATGAAAGCCAGTGAACAACTTTCAAGATATACATTTTAAATATACATATATATTATATGTTATAAATATATAATATATAAGTATATATTTATATATATAATTTTCATTATCCATTCATTTGTTGATTGGCAGCTAGGTTAATTCCAATTCTTTGCTATAGTAAATAAGCAATCAATAAACACAGAGTATAAATGTCTTTATGACAGGGTATAAAATTATTTGAGTATATGTTCAAGAATAAAATAGCTGAGTCATGTGATAGTTTATTTTTAGTTTTTGAGAAATCTGTAAAATAATTTCCACAATGACTGTATTAATTCACATCCCCGATGAGAGTGAAAAAGGGTTCTTTTCTCTTGATATCTTTTTCAACATTTCTTGTCAGGTTTGTTGATGATAGCCATTCTGACTGGGGTGAGTACCAAAGTGGTTTTAATTTCCCTTCTCTGACAGCTAGGGCTACTCAATACTTTTAAAACAGTTATTGACTACGTGTGGGGGATTTTGGTTTTTATTTTGTTTTGTTTTTTGAAGACTGCCTAGTCAATTATTCACTTATCTGTTGATTGGTAGTTTTATTTCCTTGGGATTTATTTTCTGCAATTCTTTGTAAATTCTGGATAGTAGCTTCTTGTCTGGAATGTAGACGGTAAAGATTTTCTACCATTCCATAGATTGTCTGTTAACTCTGCCGATTGTTTCTTCGGCTGCACAGAAATTTTTATTTTCATATCATCCCAGAAGTTGATGCTTGGAATGAAATTGAGTATAAATAATAATAATACATAAAATCAATCAAAGAGTTAATTCTTTGAAAACTTTAATAAGCTATGCCTTAGTTTCTTGGCTTTACTCACTAATCTCTGAAGCAGCTGCATATCCTAGGAGTTCAGACGCTATTTATCCCATGCTTGGGACATAGTCAATTCGTGTATAGACTAAATGAGAGTGTGACCTCATAGCAAACAAAACACAACTACCTCTCTTTTGTGCTATAGTCACTCTCTTCTCTTGCATAGGCCACAAACTGAGAAATATTCACAGTCACCATCAGTAACACACACACACACACACACACACACACACACACACACTTCCATCATGGAAAGAATAACAGAAAATGCTAGACATTGTATTCATATCTAATTGTGCAAGCGTTTCCTAGCCAGATGAAGCAAGAATACAGTTGCTGACTTATTACTTGTTTTAATGTCTCTGGGGCACCACACATTGACACATATTGATACATATGCGTGACACAAACACACAAATATGAATGCATAAATATATGTGGACAGAAACCAATTGCAAACGGAAATTTGTAAATACAAATAAACTCTTCAAGTTCACTTCAGAATTAATGTAGGTGACAAATAAAAAATAAATTCTACACATGGGAGTATATACCCTTATTAGGCAAGGCGTGGTAGTGTATGGTTTTGGTCCCAGCACTCAGAAGGCAGAATCTGTGAGTTTAAGGCCAGCTTGGTCTACATATTTAGCTCTAGTTCTAAGTTCTATGCCAGCCAAGGCAACATAATATGAGAGAGAGAGAGAGAGAGAGAGAGAGAGAGAGAGAGAGAGAGAACCCTGGTGTAGGAAAGCCATGAAAGAGTCCTGGTACCTGCTTCTGAAGCACAAAAGAGTAGAATTCTGCTAGTCTCATCCTGAGCTGGGAAAAGAAGCTTTGCTTGGGAAAAGACCTGAACTTGCAGAGAACAAAGAACCATTGCCCCAAGTAAGGAATTCCTGAATATGCTGGGTAAATAGGCCTGTCTTTCCTAGGCAGCATTGCAATGGAGAGCCCCCAGAATCCCAGTGAGTTCCAGCGGGCCAGAAAATCCTGCAGAGGCTATTAATCCACTAAAGTCCCCTAGCTGGGAGAAAATCTGATTAACTCTACCTCTCCAGATGGGCTCAACTGTGAAATGTATATCTCATTTCTGAAAGTCAGATAAGGTAGAGAAAAAGGCAGGTGAAGAAAAATTTGGGGAGGAGGTGCCATAGGAACAAGATACATGCAAGCACTCCTTGGCTCTTCCATTAATTTGGAGCCCAGTTTTCCAAGCCTGTATGATGTGAATCAAACATCCTCTGTTCAGATGAAAGAGTGTATCTTCTATCTCTTTCAAAAGAGTCAGGCAGGTCAGCTCCCCTTTAACCCTAGAAACTAAGAAAAATTTTCCTGAATTTCCCTACCACAGTAATCCTGAAAGAAGACTTACTCTATCTACCAGACATTTTTTCTTAAGTCTTCTGGGCTCAAATATTATACCTTCAGCACTTTAATAAAATTGAGGGATCTGGTTCCATTAACCCTTTTTAAATGAAAACAGATACAGAGACCCACAGTCAAACATTAGGCAGAACTTGAGGAGTCTTGTGGAAAATCTGAGGAAGCCAGAGGAGTCAAGGACACCACAGGAAAACCTAAAGAGTCAACCAACCTGGGCCCATGGAGGCTCACAAAGACTGAACCACCAACCAAAGAGTATTCACGGGCTGGACATAGGTCCCCTACACATATGTAGCAGATGTGCAGCTTGGTCTCCATGTGGGTCCTTGAACAATTGGAGCATCAGGGACTGTCTCTAACTCGGTTGCCAGTCTTCCCCTTAACTGGGCTGCCTTGTCTGGCCTCAGTGGGAAAGGATGCTCTTAGTCCCGCTGTGACTTGATATGTCAGGGCCAGCTGATACCCAGGAGGGGGCATTCCCTTCTCTGAGGAGGGGATGTGAGAGTGGGGCTTGGAGGAGAGGAGGAAGAGGGGGCTGAGATTGGGATGTGAAATGAATAAACAAATTAATGAAAAAAAATGATAAACTGAGTCTGCCCGAGCACATCTGGACTGAGGTTCATGGTGTTTTACTTACATACAGCTATTAAAAAAAAATCAAGGTAAGAATTTTGAAAGACTTAAAAGATAAATTCCATGACCTCTCTGGAGCAACAGAAGAACTGCAAAGATCCTGAGGCCTGGGAAGTGCAGGAGACTGGTTTCTGCCAGCACTCCAAGGGTTAAACACAGCCCAGAGCCTAACGTGCAATTGGCCAAACCTGGAGAGAAGATATGGTTTTCGCAGCTGCGGGCCAATGAACACCCCGAGTGGGAGGGTTTGAAGCTTCTAAGGAGTTTTTCCCCCCATTTTCCCCTCTCCGCCCCCTCCCGTCGGTCCTCGCCCCCACCATCCTCTACGCCTCCAGTTTGTTAAATTAATGCAGTAAGAAAGTCTGAAGATCTGAGAGAGTCTGGCCAAAAGAAGATGGGCAAGCTTAGAAATTCCAGATGCCTCTGAAAGCTTGGGTTCTTGAGCCCTGCTGGGAAGCCATGGACCCCAGCAGCCCCTGAAAGTTGTGGTGGGCTCTCTTGCTCCTGCAGCCCCGAGCAATGGGACACCTTTCCTGCAGCGATCCCAACTTATTCAGCGGGGACCAGAGAACACGGACTGTGAGGCGACAGCGGACAGGAACGGAGGCAGGGGAACGAGATTCCGGGACTCGGTCGCGATGCGCCAGCCTGGCACACTCTCCAACATCTAACTGAAGCCAGCACCGTCACCTGCTCCACCCCCCCCCCAACCCCTAAAACCCCTCGGGCCAGCCCAGGGCCAGAAAGAAGATGCCAGCCGGGTCTAAGGGTCCGAGGCCAGGGCTCTGATCCCCACGGATTTCTTCCTTTCATGGAGCTGGCTATCTCGACAGAAAAACAAGGGTAAAAAAGGAAGAAGAAGACTAAAGAAAGAAAGAAAAGAAAAGAAGAAAATATACCCACCCCCAAACGTGCCTCCCAGCGCCGCAGGGAGCCTCCAGCGAGTTGAGCTTCAGCTGCGCTCTTCCCGCCCGCAGCGGGCTGGACGCTCTCCGTGGTGCTGAACCTGCACGACCGCCGCTGTCCGCGGTACCTTAGCTGCCTGGCTGCAATTCTCCCCCGGCTCTACCACCACGTCCCTCTACTCCCTGCCCCCTTAAACATCTGGATTATTACCCCCAGTGGCGCTCTCTGGCTTTGTAAGTGCCCATCGGAAACATTTTTGCAGCCCTATAACTCGTGGACTTTACAGCACAAGAATCTGGAAGATGTACAGCTTCAACACTCTGCGATTCTACCTTTGGGAGACCATTGTATTCTTCAGGTACGCGATTTTCTGTACTGAACACTATACTATGGTGCAAAAGAGGTTCAGGAAGAGTAGAGAGGCTGACTCTGCCGCGGCCTCATCAGTTGGGGAGGGGGTGCTGTGTGCTGAAGGCCCTTCCATTCCTCTCCTTCCCCCACCCCCCACCCGCAGGGTGTCTGGCTGGTTCGTTGTAGGTCCCAGACAGTGGCTGCTCCGGCAGCGGTTTTCCTGTTCTTTGCGGTCTGTCTGCCTGCTGCACTCCCCTCAAAACTGCCCCCTCAGCCCCCAGCCCCTCTGCTCATTACCCTTGACTCGACTGAGGACTTAAGGGGAAGCTTTACGAGTTTTTTAGTTTAATTGGGACTGCATTCTCTCAAACCGCAGTGCTGGAAACCCCGGGTCTCCCGTCTGGGAGCGAAGTGACAACTAGCGGTGACGCGGAAGGTTGCAGTTGGACTGGCTGGACACAAAACAGAGCATTCTGTCTCTCTTTTTGTTGTTTATCTTCGGGGTCAGAGGTTTCTGTAGTTTGGAGCTAGGGGATAACGCAGTTATGACTTCAGCTTGCAAAGCCCTAACTTAAGTGCAGATAGAGCCTATTTAAGAAGAATAGATACTAGAAAATATTTTCCTTTTAAAACTTTGACTCCATCCTCCCTGATACACGCTTCTTTCCAAACTCTTGCAGCAGACCCTCCGTTACTCCAAAGGGCAGTTCTTATTTATGAATGGATGCCTACCCCTGCTGCCATAACTAAGCTCCCACGCCCACCCACTGACTCCTAATTCTCTGCTTACAGGCTTGGCATTCTTGAGTTAGACCAAGTGAAAAGTGAAAAATTACATCTTTAGGAAGTATTGAAACAGATAGGCCTTTTGTAAGTGGGCAAATCATGCCATCTTCAGAGGTGGTGATGATAAATTCCATCTATACGAATTGAAAAATATTCTTCCCAGCTCTGCAGAGATCGTTAATCTTCCTCATTCTAGCGTGTCTGCTTCTCGTGTCTTACCACTGTGGTGAGTTAATAGGCATTTGAAAAAAAAAACCCACCCTGCTTGTTCTAAAAACTAAATGTCTACCAAATAAGATCTTCTCTGATTGTAAAAGAGAATGTAAGCGTGATTTTATTACACTGCAAAGAGTTGCTGGTTTGACTGATCCATTGGTTGGTGGTATGAGGGAGGCCTTCTCTCCCAAGTGACAGTTTCTGAATTTGACCCTCTTTCTGTGTCTTTTTCCTCTAGAGATGATTGAGAAAAGGTGCCCCCTCCCTTCCCAGGGTTACCCACTGCTAAAGCTTTTAATGCCCTCTTAAAATATTCTTTAGCACCCCACTGTCCCAATCACAGCTTAGATTGTAAATAGCCAAAAATTTTTTGAGTCCAACATTTCAAGGCCTTGTAAAATTTACCTACATCGTGGGGTGAGTGAGGTGGGAGAACTAGAAGAGTCTTGTTCTCCACACACCCCCATCCCTTTTTTCTTGATGCAATTCTTGATTTTACTCTCCCAGACACGAGCTTTCACAAAAAGGAGACTCGGTCTAAAAGGTCTGCATTGTAATCGCTCAGATAAGGGTGAGGCTCCGCTGTGTTAATTCCTCAAGTGAACTGGTGGTGGCCCAACAGAGAGTCTCCCTTCCTCTATATGGGTGAAGACACATGTAAGCAGCAGCAGGAATGATCGAGAACTCACTGTGCTTATGAGGAAACAAGAGGCATGACTAGAGAGATCTGGATCACGCTGCTGCTGCTGCTGCTGCTACTGCTGCTGCTGCTGCTGCTGCTGCTGCTGCTGCTGCTGCTGCGGCACCATCAAAACCAGAGGACGGCTGCCTCATTTCAGGAGTTAATGTTCAGACCCTTTGCGATTTCCCAGAAAGATGAAGCAAAGGGGATCACAAGGGAGTTAACCAAGGAATATGTCCTTATTCAACATGGCATTTGCATCTCTAATTCTTTCATCTTTTAAATTTTAGGTGAGACACACGACACACACAAACAAAAAAAAAAACCCTTAGAATTTAGGGTAAACAGAGGTCAGCAGCTTCCTTGCAGGTTGAACGAGAATAACTACTCCTTCTCACCAAGGGACAGGCTTGGAATTGAAACAAGCCAGTGTATATTCCCAGGGCCCAGGCCCTTCTTAGATCAAGTGAGACTTGTCACTCACCTGTTTAAGATTGCAGAAACAAATGGGGGTCACCAGGGTGCTACCTAAAGTGCTGCTGCATCGCATCTGTGAGCAAGCAGCAAAGCAGCACCATCAACAGCAAAACAAACAAAAACAGCTGAAGTGAGTGGTGTGGAAGCTTCACGTGCTACCAACACAGGAAGTGAGTGGAGACCGTGGAAAGGCAGCTGGGGTCCTAGGAGACGCCACCAATGCAGTGTTCGTTAGCCATGTCCCACAAATACGTGGAAGCGATTTGGCTGACGTTCCTGCTTTCGTGTTAAACAGCCTAACATTTTAAATTTAATATGTGACACCCTGTGATCTAATAACATAAATTTTGTGTCACTCAGAGGTCAGAGCCTTATATCTACATGGGCTAAAACTAATATTCAGTTTTTGATTAATTGCTTAGTACTGGAAACACTTCCCTTTTCAACCCACCTTTAAACCAAAGGGAGCATGACTTTGATCCCCAGAGCCCTGACAGAGGCTTATAGCAAAGATGAGACTAGTATAACCCCAACAGTTCCTTGCCCCCTCAATAACTCAGACAGACATGGTCTATAAGAATGCTTCTCAGCCCCCGCACTTTTGGCATTTTGATCTTTGTAATTCTTTGTCATGACGTCTGCCCTGTGCATTGTAGCAATCTGCCTGGTGCCAGTAGCATTTTTCTCCCTGGTTATGACAATCCAAAATGTCTCAGGACACTGCAAACTACCCCAGGGTACAGTGTGAAGGGACAGGATTTTCCAAGTTTTGAATGACAGTAAAAATAAATAAAATTTTAATCAGCTGTTCCGATGCATTAATTAATCATAATAATGAAAAAGTCGAGTTTGCTTGAGGTAACAACCCCTGGTAGAATACATAGCATGTCTCACTGAAAAGAAAGGGATCTATCTAGTTTGAGCTTCAGCAAGGGATAACTACAGAAAGGCATGAACCAAGTCATGGGTGATTTTTTTTCCCAGAAGATCACCACTTTTTCCTTATGTACCACTTCCATTTCCCATCCAGGTAGATGATGCCTTGTGCTGAGGTTTTAGACCCTGTGTGTCAGTCCCTTGCTAAGAAAGCTGATAAAAACCTCAAAATGAATGTTTCTGTCAATTCTAGGATGAAAAAGAACGTGGTAAATACATTGTTTAATATCTCTATCACTGTGGAAAGATAAATGACTATTTTTCTGAGATATGCCCTCTTGGAAAGGTTCCCAAGCTTACCAAGAAGGGCAGACAACCACCTTGATCTTTCTCCCTGGTAACATCTATGTTCTCCCCGAGCCCTTCCCACTGTATTTTGGGATACTGCAGAACGTATCTAGAAGTTTCTGAAATGGCCCAAGGACTTTTTCCTAAGAAAATAAGCCTGTGGGGCAAGTCTGCATCAGGGACAGCCAAACTGTCAATCAGCTCACCTGTCCTCTGGAGGCTTAGGAAAGCTGGGAAAGAAATGTCATATGTTCATTCCCAACCGGCTGTTTGAACAAGGCCAATACATGGAATTATAGATTTGCACATAACATCTGCATATTTGAGAAATTGGGAAGGACCCACCAGGGACATGTGGGAAATTTATTTCAAGGATGGTCTTATGAAAGGCCGCAGCTAAATGGGGCAAGGGAGAGGGTGGAACAGCTACAGTCCATGGGTTCTGACTCCCAGAGTCAACTCTGCTCTAATTCTGCGGCAGAGTCATAAGAACGCTCTCCTGTGTGGGGACTCTATTTTCAATCCAGATGGCTAAACCCAACCCTTGCAAGTTCCCTTCAGCCTTTGAGCAACCCATTATCAAAGACAGGGCTCCATTTTCACAAAGGTTCCGGATGAACTGGCTCCAGTGGCTACCCTGCCTTCAACCCTTTACCAGGTATTAACTAATCATGTGATTGCGTTTCATGTCCCATTCAAAACCAGCTACTATGCAGGGATACATGCCATCCCTGCAAAGACAGACCTTTTCTCCTACAGGAGAGGGTCTGCAGTGCTTGCCTCCAGGCAGTCTGTGGACAGAGCCTATGACAGAACCACACTGATGTGGTGCCATTAACTTTATTTCCTTCATCAGCTGGCAGAAGCCAATATGATTTCTAAGATGGATGATACTGTCTCCCATAAGCCAGGCTCAAAGATTCTTCTACAGGGTTTTAAGTGTGCTTTAGATAGTGTAGCCCCAGCTGCAGCAGACCTAGGATCAGGAATTTAACTGTTTCAGTGTGACCTTGAGAAGCCTCTGTGACCCTTCTGGGTCCGACTTTGCTATTTGTAAAATGAAAGGATGCCACCAATCACACTCTCAGAAATTTTTAGATATCTCTGTTTGCAATGACCTTCTCCCAATCTTTCCCTGTAATAGTACAGTTAGGGTTAAAGTCATTGAAGCATATCCCAACTATTACAATAATAAAATAACAATAATAATAATAATAATAATAACAAATAATAATAATAATAATAATAATAATAATAATAATAATAATAGCTGTTGCAAGCTACTCCCAGCCTCAGAAGTCAGAAAGAGGATGTCAACCAGCTACTTTTCTCTCTGAAGTTTCCCTAAAGTGGATGCAGTGACTGACAAAGATTATGAATGTCTTATAATCTTCCTTGGCCAAGAAACATTCAGCGTGGTGAGATTCTCTACCACTGCCTTATCTGAAAAATGATTTGAGAAAGTCAGATTCTCTTCTTTCTTTCAGTGACTGTTTAACAGTTATTCCCCCATCCTCAAAGGTAAAGCCTAATTTTTTGGTTGTTTACTGAACTCATTCTTGACTTATTTGCCCATTGTCACTAGTCAAGAGAACACACAACTGTCAGAAACTGACTGTCACAGCACAAGCAATGTCTCTCACTGAGTTGACCTAAGATGGAACACCGCTAGGGACCAAAGTTGTTCTGTAGTCAGCCCATAGGGTTTGGGCAGATGTAAATACAAAACTGGCTATAGTCTCTGAAATGTTTTATGTAGATTCCAAGTCCTCCTTAAGATCGCATGTACCACTGATGTACCTACAGCCTCTATATTGGGAACCATTCAATTTGATTTAGCCTATGCAACTGCAAGAGAATAGATTTCTTTTTAATGCACACAGAAATTCTGGCTCTTGGGAACTAAGAACTTTCTGGAATCTCTACTGAGTGGCGCAGGAGCTACCACAGCGGTTATGGAGGTCAGAAAAGGGGACTGGAGTCTACCTGCCAGGGGGACATAGAAATTCACACTTCTATGGATTATGAATTTGTGAGTGATTTCTTGTAAAAGAACAAATAAAATTCAGGTCAGAGACAACCCTAACAATGCTTATACCTCCTCTCATCCTGACTCCTAAATTGCCCCCTAAAATTTTGGACCTCTAAATCAGGCCAAGAACACATACTTGGTGGTATTTTTCTCATTCTTCAAAATAGATCAGATAATAACTAAATTGGGCAATGAACAATGTGGCAAAGGATTATTAAAAGGAAGCCACCTTAGTTACATAAAAACCTGCATTTAAGGAAGGAAACGGGCTTCAGAATGCACCATAAGGACATAGCAGAAAATTTACCAATCCACAAATAAAGCCACAGGCACCATTTTTGTTCCTGGCACTTAGAGCCTCTCTGCCCTGAACTCTAGCTGTCTACCACAAACCCATTCCCTGTTAAGCCTAACACACAACCAAAGACCCGACAGGGTGCCAGCAACTTCATTGAGAAAATGATTAGAAGGGAACAGTGGCTAGAGGTTAAGAGAGGGGGCTTAGCCACACAGCTCCCAGGCTCTGGAATGTGAGCCCTTAAGAGGGGTGCCTGCGGCACCAAAGCGTTTGAAATGGTGTCTAAAGATCCCTTTGTGGTTTTCTGAAGTTGATATTGTCTGAAGCTAATTCAGCACAATTAGATTACCACTCTCAGCCTTTGAATCCAGCCTGTTCTCTAGGATCTGTTACTAAATGAGTTTACCGTCTTAACGGGGTGCTGCTGGCAATTGTGAATCCCAGCCATGAAGTGGGCAGCAATCCTCTCTCCCTCTTGCCTCAGGTATGAAGGAAACCCACAGGACACCCCAGCGGGATCTCATCCTCATAAACTACATCCTCAGAGCTCCCACCTGTCCATTGCCGAGGGTCACACTGTCCCTCCAAGTTAAGAAGTCTGAAGTAGCATGAACTCTGAGCAGATCTCGAAACTGACCTCTCAAAACTAGTTAAGAAAGGCTTGTCAAAGAGACAGATCCCAAGAAATTGAGAGGCTTACATAAAATGTTCTTATTACTAAATAATAACGCATGAAGAGGCAATAGCCAATGCTGGAGGTGATAGAGAGACTTAGGGAATCAATAACCTCACAAGTGCACACAGATTTCCAGACCCTTCAGGTTGTGTACATATGTACAGTTTTGCATACGTCAATCAAACATAATTGAAGATAGTTTTAAAATTTAAACAGTTGGAGGTGGGAAGTGGCTCCGTGGATGGAGTGTTGAATAGAGTCCCTAGTGTCACAAAGTAGCAACACTTTAAAAGTAATATCCAGATTCCCCACTAGTCTATGGAGTCGAACTCTCTGGGGATGGAGTCAGAGATAGAATTGCTCGCAGAGGCCTTTAAGGTGAAGCTTTTCAAACTTCTGGTGCCCGGCAGGTGCCAAGAGCCTTGCTGGAGATGCCATTTCTGAGGTCTGGGACCTGAGAGTTGATCTTTCTGCCAGCCCTCTCATGACCCAGAGGCTAACACAAATAGAAGGTAGGGGTAGCAAGGCCCTGTGTCATCCCAACTGAGGCCACATGTGGAGGAGCTCTTTCATGTTGCAGATAAAAAACAAAAGATACAGATGTTGCTTGTAGGGGACAGGACTCCCCGACCTATCAGTCACACATCATTCCCTAAATACACTCCCTGTGTGTTGTGTGCAAAGCCTGTGTGCCCTGATAAAGCCACGGTGTCTCCCGTCATTCCTTGCAGTTCTGTCTCCCTCTCCTAAACATAAGCACAACTCAAGACAGCTTCTTTCTTGGGCAGGCAGCCCTATCCTGAGATGGCAATGCAGTCTCTGAGTCTTTATGCAGCTCTCAGTCACACACCACAGCCACACACTAAGAGGATACAGAAAGTAAGAGGCATCCAAAAAGGGTGGGAATGGAATCCAGGCCCCAGAGGACTTGGGGCACTGCAATGAGCATCTGTGGGGACTGAGTGAGGAGTGAATCTGATGACAGAAGGGACTCAGGGGAACTGGGTCACTCATCCGGCTTCCTAGGTACCTGATCTGGCATTCACTAGTGGCTTGCTTGGGACTTCCAGAGGTGTGGAAGGCTCTGTACCATCCTACCATTGTTCTGACCCCAGGACCATGTCCTTCCTTCTGCACCCCTTTGACTTATCCACCTTTGCAGAGAGTCTGTTGCTACCTCATACCCATGAGAATGACTGCTCTGTTCTGTGTGTGTTTATTGCTATGTGTTCTCTTCTGCAACCCTCCCTCTCCAGCTCCAGAGGACAGCGGCAATCCACCTTGCTCTTGCAGTAGCACCTCAGTTTTCAGAGTAAGCTGCCCAATTGCCCAATCACACTAAAAAACAGTTCCAGGACAGTGGTACCTACCTCACGGCATAGCCAAGAAAACTGAAGCTTAGAGGGAAAACGTGGTAAGCCCTTGGGTGATGCAAGAAACCTGGCTGATTGTCACAGGGTAAAGCCAGGTGCTATGATATGTGCCTGTAATCCCAGCACTGGGGACACTGAGAAAGAAGGACATGAGTTCAAAACCACCTGGCCTACATAATGAGCAGGGGTTGGGTTCAATCTTAGGAGAAGAGAATTGGCAATTTCCCATCAGACCTTGGAGATTACAGAGACTTATTATGTATTCTTCTTAAGAGGTAGACATTCTTCCTCTTGTTCTTTTTTTCTTTTTAAAGATTTATTTATTTTGTATATGTGAGTACACTATAGCTGTCTTCAGACACACTGGAAGAGGGCATCCAATCTTATTACAGAAAGTTGTGAGCCACCATGTGGTTGCTGGGACTTGAACTCAGGACCTCTGAAAGATCAGTCTGTGCTCTTAACTGCTGAGCCATCTCTTCAGCCCCTTCCTCTTGTTCTTAATTACTTTTAAAGTGACCATACTTGTTTATTTTGTGCACACATATATGTGTGCAAATGTATACACACAGAGTATGGAGGTTACAGGGCAGCTTGCAAGAATCTGTTCTCTCCTTTCACCACGTAGATCCCACAGCTCAAACTCAAGTTGTCAGCCTTAGCAGTAAGCACTTTTACCACCTCAGCCCTCCCACTAGCCCCTCTGAATTATTTTAACCATATAATAAGCACCTATCCTCCTTTTTAGACAGTCTTATGCTAGGAAGAAGTCAGATAACCTTGCTTATAACCACAATGACTTGAATCTCTCATACCCACATTCCTGGGGAGTTTTGTGGGTACTGAGCTAGAAGTCTTTCCTCTCCACCAGGGATCAAAAAGGAGATACTTATAATCACAGCATTTGGAAAGCTGAGGCAGAAGGATTACCATGAATTCAAGGCTAGCCTGGAACTAAATGGTATATAGTATAGGTTAATATAATATAGAGTGAGACCCTGTTCTCTTCAGCTCTAAAAGAAGAACAGAAGAAAGGAGAGAGAGAGAGAGAGAGAGAGAGAGAGAGAGAGAGCTAAAAGGAGAGAGAGAGAGAGAGAGAGAGAGAGAGAGAGCGCTAAAATTTCTTTTGATAATATGCCCTAAGCCCTTTCAGCTATTTTCTTCCTTGGTCATTTTTTGTTCATACATTGCATACATATATACATATCTGTGTAAGTATCAAGCTGCATATTCAGTATATCATTATTCACAAAACCACATTGCCTAAGTAACTCTGCTGTTTTGTAAGGTGTCTAGGTGTCTGGAAATCCTCACCTGCTATAACACCACAGTTCCACCTCCGTCCTCACTCACTGCGAGATCATCACTGTTATGGGCGTCCCTTTTTTCCTAGCCTCCTCCATATTGCTATGCATTGATGCTGGGTTTTTCCCACCAAAGTCAGTCCTAAATTATGCATCTTTGCAAACATGCATGGCATTTTCCCAGAGAAAGAGGAAATGGGAGAAGAGAGACTCCTCCAGTGCTTGCAAAACACACATTTCACACAGATGGCTGATATTGCCATATGACAATCCTTCCTCAGCCTTCTCTCTGCCATTTCTCATGATGTCCCATCTCAGCCTGAGTAACAACAGCAAGTTAACAAAATCACTAGTATTTATTGAGTGTGTATTGAAGGCTGGGTATGGTGTTAGCATCATGTGCCTTGCCTCACAATTCGCACAGAAATCCTAGGATGCAGGTACTATTTAATACAACCTCCCATTTTATAGGTGACAAAACTGAGTCATAAAAATGACTATGTAACCTTCGTAAGTGACAACTAGTACTCTAGAAAGCGCTTGGAGGACTGGCGATGTGGCTCAGTTGGTAGAGTACTTGCCTAACACACACAAAGCTCTGGGTTTTATACCTTGTACCCAATAAAACATGGTAATGGTACACATCTGTAATCCAAGTACTTTGGAAGTAGAATCAGAAGAATCGGGAGTTCAAGTCATCCTTAGCTACAGAGCAAGCTTGAGGCCAGGCTGGACTACATGATACCTTATTTTAGAAAGAAAGAAAGAGAGAAAGAAAGAAAGAAAGAAAGAAAGAAAGAAAGAAAGAGGGAAGAAAGAGACAAAGGTAGGGAAAAGAAAGAGAAAGTAAGGGAGGGAAGGAGAGAGGAGGGAGAGAAGAGGGAAAGGAGGGAAGACAGCAGGAGGGAAAAAAGAGATGGAGAGGTGAGGGGAAGGAATAGGAGGGGAGGGGAAGAGGGGGGAGAGGAGGAGAGAAAAGGGGAGATAAGGGAAGGAGAGGAGAGAGGAGACAGAGAAGGAAGGACACTATCTTTGATCCCACACTTCACCAGGCTGGAGTCAGGAGACATTGAAGCAGACGAGGAAGACAAATGAAACAAGTTCTGTCACTCAAAAAAATCAAGAGCCAATTCCTTGCAGGCATGTATAGATGGTAACAGTGTCCTTGACCTGTACACACACGTGAGTTTTCAACCTTCATCCCTTCCACAGGAGAGATGCTGCCTACCCTCCAGCCCCACATGCAGGGCTAAAACCACAGTTCTTTCTGAGAAAGAACTTTCTCCCACCACACCTTTTCTTCTTTGTCCCCAAATCATGAGTGTAAGAGCCGCCTAGACAATGGCAGCAGGTTCTTGATCGAGAGCCCAAGCAGGGCAGCAAGCACTCTAGCCTGGAAAAGAATAGTAAGAACTATTGGTCCCCTGTTTAAAGACCAACAACCTGTGCAGCCACACAATCTACCTCCATCATGGAGGATCGAGTATCCTTAGTGTGCCCTTAACTTCTGGATGAGAGTGTGGAAAGGAAACCTACCTCAGGTACTGTCCACCTCACCATATGCCTCCTCATTTGGCTGCCAGAAAACAGAGCCAACAGTCTCCTCAGAACCTCTTAGACCAGGAGGCTGGGTGACCAGGTGTCACAAGTGGCTAGGACAAGGCACAGGGAATGCACATGAATGAAGGCAACCCTCCTGAGATACGTTGGCTCTACCACCTGTTCTTAGCATTTCTTCAAGCAACACAGAGACATTCCTCATGTGCCTCTAGCAGGCCAGAAGTGGAAGGAAAGTAATCAATACACACCAAGTCTCTGCCAATCAACTTTTGAAACAGACCTGCTGCTGGGTTCCTTTATCTTTTTCTGTTATAAACATTATAATTTGTTTTCATTAAGCAACCTAAGAAGAAATGTTAAGGACCAAAATACACAGGAATCTTATTCCCTCGGATGAATCATGTAACAGTTTGATATCCATCCTTTCAGATTGTTTTTATATAACAACAGTCATCAAAATGTTAGTGCATTTGTGCCTGGCTTTATTCTCAGCGCTGAACATAGGTAAAGCCTGTGGGCTCCTCAGAGCTATGCTGTTAATCCAAACCTGTTATGCATCACTCGAAACAGCTCCGAGTTGGAATGCAGCTGTTCAGATCCTGTTTTCCTTGTCGAGTGATCTTGGCTACTTCTCAGTCTTTCTCTATCTCAAGTTTCCTGTCTTTGAGGGGCTGGAGAATATTGCTCAGTTAGTCTACCTGATATCGAGAAGCTCTGGTTTTGACCTCAGCACTGCACAAGCTTGACCTTGTAGGTGCAGCTTGTCATCCCAGCACTCAAGAAGTGGAGGCATAAAGGCCAAGAGTTCAAAGTCATCCTGGGTCACATGACAAGTTCCAGGCCAGACTGAACTACATGAGTCTATCTCAAAAACTATCTTAATAGCTAGGAATAGTGACAGAAGTCCATTTTAAACACTTTTAATTCTTTTATGTAGAAGAATAGAAGCCCTCAACATACAGTAACTCCCTCCACACCTGAGATTCTACCCATACCTCAGGATCCAACTCTAGCTTCCCTTTCTTCATTGGCATCCCCTGGTTACCTACTAACCCTACCACCAACTGAGCCTGAAATTACCTTTCAATCGTCCCTGAAAAACTGGCTGGAGAAATGGCTTAGCCATTAAAAAGAACACACTCAAGCCTGGAGTTAGTGGCACCCGACTTTAATCCCTGCATTAGAAAGCAAAGGCAGGTGAGTGGCAGTGAGTTCAAGGCCAACATGGTATATACAAAGTTTTTCAGGACTATAAAGAGAAACCCTATCTTGAAAAAACAAACAAACAAACAAACACAAAGAAGAGCACACACTACCCTTTCAAAGGACCTGAGTTCGAATCCTGACACCCTCATCAAGGGTTTCATAACAATCTGTAACTCCAGTTCCCAGGGAATCTGACGTGTTGACCTCTGTAGGCAGCCCAACATATAGTGACACATACACTTAATCCAAAATAATGAAAGTCAAAAATAAAAATATTTTTAAGTCCTTGAAAATGTAAGCATTACGCCTAGCCCTCAGTTTGGGCAAAGTGGCTTCCAGGCATATAGAGACCTTCTAGCTTCATCACTGGAATAAAAACCCCTCAAGAACCAAGCTGTCTCCCTTGGTGTCTCCCAAAGTTTCAATCTGTCCGTGCCCCTCATGAGCTGTGCGATCCCTGTGGCTTCCAGTACATCACACACAGTGTTCGTTACTCTGTCCTTATATGTCTGTTTACATATAAGGACATATGCCTCCTCCTGTCATTAGGTAGGCAGAAGCCCAGGACCTGGAGGATTCCACCCAACCAACCCTAAAGTACTGCTGTGTCTCACCATGAACCCTTTCTGCTCCAATAAATGAGTCATGGGGAGAGGATGAGTTAAAAGTGGTGGCTCCATCCTGGCTCTGACACAGCTGTAGGAAGTCCTTCGGGCTTTGTCTCACAGCCTGCCAGGGCCTGTCTGAGCTCTGGCCCTCCCCAAATATCTGAGTCATTGCACATAAGATAAGATTGCTTCCCATCACATTCCCAGACTTGCAGAAAAGCCACTTCCATAGAACAAAACAAACTTTCTAAGGTGGTTTTCTCTATGGCCATACTATCCTGGAGGCATGTGATGTCATCAGAAATGGTTTCATTTGTAAAGAAGGTATGGACTTCATTCCTCTCTGTGGCCTAAAAAAAGCTACTAGAAAAAAAATTTCTCTACATGAAAAGGGACACAATGTTGTCTGGAAAGAAAGGCTTAAAGAAGTGTTGTTGTTGTTGTTTGTTTTTATTTTGCTTTTTGTTTTTACTTCAACATCTAAAAAGCTACACCTCCTGAAACATAGTAATGAAGCTAAGTAAAAGATGAGATGTCCCACACCCTCTCAGGTTGGATCACCTGGAGGTCAGAGCTAGCCAGGTCTTCCTCCACTAGCAAGCTCAGCCGTGCATGCGTGTGCGTGTGCGTGTGCGTGTGCATGTGCATGTGTGCACATGTGCGTGTGTGTGGAAGCCAGGGTACAGGGATCCTCCTGTCTCCACCTCCTCAGTGCTAGGATTATATAAGCACAGGCCACCACACCTGGCTTTTTCTTAACGTGGGTTCTGGCAATGAAGCTCAGGTCTTGATGCTTATGAGGCAAGCATTCTACCAACTAAGCCATCTCCCCAGAACTCTGCTCTAACTGAGTCTTAGATTTTTCTACGTCTAAGATGAGCTGAGACTACATTAAGATGATGGCCCTTCCAGCTGTCACGGCATAAGGCTTCATTTCAGCTGGTAGCAGGAGATCCTGGTAATGTCATGTGTTGAATGTGGAACAAGATCGTTTGAAGGATTCTGATGCCACCATTGTCCTCTGTGACATGAAACTAGTAATCCTTATCTGACAAATCATCATGACATGGTGGCAAGCAGAGTGTAGGTACTGCCTGTGCTACCTGGACATTGTGCAAAGCAAGAAGACCAGCACAATGAGCATTTAAAGAGGACTGGGTGCCAAGGGTGGGCAGAGCATAGAGGAGTCCAACTGTCTGGAGGCAGGGAGATAGTATAAAGATGCAGACGGTTTCATGAGACTCGGGATAGTTAAATTGGGCTGTAGGAAATGACAAATTCACAGGGAGCAATGAACACAGAGAAAAAAAGGTGAATAGAAGAGAAAGACTGACTCTGAGCCCAAGGACAAGGGTGGACAGTTCTGGGCTCTGTCACCCAGCTTCAGCCTCCTCACACTCTGCTTGTCCCCTCCCAGTGGCCTTCTATTCAGCTGAAAGTGGGTCACTTCTTCGCTCTAAAAAAAAAAAAAAAGCAGTCCCCACTAGAAGCAGGCTATTGTCCTAAGTTACAAGGAGAGACACATGGACAAATGGTGGAGTTCTGGCCTCAGAATGCTTCCTTCTAGAAGGGCTTAAATACCAAGCTAAATGAACAAGTGAGGAAGTGAGCATTTCTGAGTCTGATGCTCAGTCAGTGACACGTTTGCTGCACAGACATGAGGACCTGAATTTGATCCCCAGAATGGGCATAGAAAACTGGGTACAGTGTGGAGCCTGAGGAGGCAGACAAGAGGCTACCCAGAGGTCATGGGTCAGTCAGTCAGGCCAATTTGGTGACCTCTGGGTTTGGTGAAAGGCCCTATCTCAAAAAATAAGTGGAGATGTACGCACACACACACACACACACACCTACACACGCACCTACACATGTACACACCTGCACACACATACACACATACCTTCACACACAAGAACAAGTACATACACACATACAATAATTCCTGAATCTGGTAACATTACAAAACCAATTGAGACAGGAGAATGAGTCAGAGCTCACAAAGGATTGCCCCCAGGTGCCTACTCGTTCATCCACACCCTTCTTCTCTCTGAGCCTATAACACAGGCAGACAGAAAGATAGGAGAAAGCTATATCTTCCTACAAATGAGGAGATTAAAAGACATGTTACATGACCAGAAAGAAGTACAAAGTGGTCCCATTCCATGAAGTAAAGTCAAAATATCCAAAATGTGGTCCAATGAGATGGCTTTGTGGGTAAAGGTGCTTTCTGCCAAGCCTGACCACATGAGCTTGATCCACATGGTGGAAAGAGAAAGCTGATTCCACAAGTTATCCTCTGACCTCCATATATGCCCACACACATACATATACATACATACATACATACATACATACATACACATGCACATACATACACACATATATACATACATATACATACATACACACATATACATACACATGTATGTATGCATATATATATATGCATACATACATACAAAAAATTAATAAAAACCTATTCAATATCCAAGGTAAATGATGAGACTGAATGGATTGGGGAAACTCAAGCATCAAAGAAGTTTATTTGGTAAAAAGTAAAAAAAATAATAATAATATTAATGGCTTAAGCTAATTGCATTTCATCCTGGAGTAAATAACCCTAAAGGCTGAGACCCTTTGGTGTGTTTGCAGAGATTTTTCTGGGCAATTAAAAGCTGCTTTTCCATTGAAGTTATGATCCTGGAAGTACAAAGTCATTGGAAGATGGAAGGCCAGAGTTAGGCTATAGACTTGAGTTTTTAATTTATTAATTTTGTGTGTTGCTGTATATATGCACGTATGAGCTGGGGTTTGGGTGTACACATCTCTGTGCAAACATACGGAGCCCAGAGAACAACCTTAGTTCTAGTTTATCATAGTCTACGAGACTCTGAGACAGGCTTTCTCAGCAGCCTTGGACTCACCAATTAGGTTAGGCTGGCCTGGTCGAGAGCCCCAAGGATGCTCCTGCCTCTGCTTCCCCAGGGCTATAATAACAAGCGCATGCTAGAATGTAATGAAAGCACATGATATAGGTAGTTTCTGAACTCCAGCTCAGGTCCTCACGCTTGCATGGCAAGCACGTTATCAAATGAGCCATCTCCTCAACACCAGACTTGCTTGGTATTGTAGAACAAAGAGCTGGCAAAGACACATTCATAATGAGGTAACTGGAGTCTTACCTAATATGAAGGGCTTTTTCATAAAAAAATCTTCAAAGACAGGGGCAATGGGAAGTGGAACGAGAAGTAAGCTAAACATGGAAAGAACTCTCTCATGCCTAGTGCCTCCCATTCCAAAGGAGGACTGAAGCCACAGGAAAAAGGCACTTCTCCAAAAACACAGTGGACTAGTGTCCAGACCAGACTAGAGTCTAGGACTCCATGTCTCATTCCCATAACAACCTTGCCCAACGTCTATCATGATTTCTGCTGGTGCTGTGCAGATGAATAGTGAAGATATGGGATAATCTTTGTTTCCATCATCAAGAATTTTACATTAGAATGACAGTTTTGCCTTATGGACAAGAATTCCCCTAAGTAAGACTTCTTATAATTAGTAGCATTAGCAAATAACACGTGCGTATAGTCCTCCATATGTCAGGAAATTTTTGAATGCTCCATGTGACAAGACATGGGAATATCTCAGTGGTTGAGCACCTACTCAGCCAGTACAAAGCCCTGGGTTCAGTTCCTAGCACCCTAAGAAGATAAGTACTCCAGGTATACAACTATTTGATTTAATAGCAACCTCATGAAGTAGGACCCACTGTCACCCCATTTTTTGAATGAAGGACCTAAAGCTAGGATCTTAGCCAACTCAGGAATCCTTTCATTCAGCTTACTTAATTCAAGTTCAGAGTCATCCTCCATCTGAATATGCTTTTTGGCCTATTCTATGAGGTAGAATGGAAGAAAGGAAAGACCCGAGAAGGAAAAGTAAGGGGTTCTCCCTACATCACAGACTTGTCTAGTGGGAAAGGAAGGAGGTAATTTAGTGACAGGCTTTCCCTCACCCCAGTTCTGCTAACAACAAACTCCAGGTTTCCCTTTGATCTAGCACCATGAGATTTGGAACTCAGGTTCAGTTCCCTTCACTCACATAGCAACTCTGGCCCATCTGTTACTCCAGTCCCAAGGGATCTAGTGCCCTCTTCTGGTCTACCTGGGCATCAGGCATGCACATGGTGCACAGACATAACATGCAAGCAAACCATTCCTATACACCAAATAAAATTTTATTTAAAAAAAAAATTATTTTACAAAACATAAAAGAAGGCTGAAAATGTAGCTCAGTTGGTAGAGTACTTACCCAGCACGCAGGGGACCCTGGGTTGGATCCCCAGCACCATATAGACCAAGTATACACCTGTACTCCCAGCACTGGGGAAGGTTCAGGGTCATCCCCAGCTACATAGTATATCTGATGCAGGATGGGCTATCTGAGACTCTGCCTCAAAAACTATTTTTCTTTTTTTTTTGTTTTTTTTTTTTAAGACAGGGTTTCTCTGTGTTGCCCTGACTGTTCTGGAACTCACTCTGTAGACCAGGCTGGCCTCAAACTCAGAAATCCACCTCCCTCTGCTTCCCAAGTGCTGGGATTAAAGGTGTGAACCACCACTGCCCGGTCATGTATATTTAGGGGAGACAATATGAGCCCATGAGTGCTAATTGCTGGGGTCAGAGGTGTGTGATTCCTTAAACATCATGTAGGGGCTGGGAAGTGGTGGCACACACCTTTAATCCCAGCACTCAGGAGGTAGGGAGCAGGTGGATCTCTGAGTTCAAGGCCAACCTGGTCTACAAAGTGAGTTCCAGGATAGCCATAACTACACAGAGAGACCCTGTCTTGAAAAACAAAACAAAGAAGACACCATGTAGAAGCTGTAAATTGAATTTAGATCCTCTGGCAGAGCAGTAAGCACTCCTAAGCACTGAGCCCCTCAAAGAGTAATATTTAATCAATGCATTAGAAAAATACACAAGTGCATAGTAGAGGCCTGGTCCCAGCACTCTCCATCTCTGCTGTCCTCTGTAGATCACAGGGCCAAGTAAAATTCCAGCTCCTACTTGAACAGTGGCCAGAAACTCACCCAGCCTCAGACAGCCTCTTCCATTACGGGAAAGCTCTGATGGTGAAACTATCCCCATCCTCGGGTGCATGCAACAGCCATACTCAGAGCATCTCTCTCGCTTTGCCTGGTTGCTTGGAACAAGCCTACAAAACTACAGAAGCAGAACACTCTTGGGGCTGGGGAGAAGCTCAGTCAGTAATGTGCCTGTTGTATAAGCAAAAGGGCCTAGGATATGATTCAGACAACTCACGTAAAAAACCTGGTATGATGGCACGCACTTCTAATCCCAGCACTGGAGATATTGAGAGAAATAGATCTCTGAGGCTTACTGGCCTACTAAATTAACCTTCTAGGAGAACGACAAGACAATGACACCCTGTCTCAAAAAAGTCAAGGTAGATAGTGCCTGAGGAATGATCACTGAGGTTGACCTCTCATCTCCACATATACCCACACACCACAAACACATACACATATAAACAAATACACATATGTAAGCATACACATACACACACCCCTATCTGGTCCTGCTCCTACCCTGCCACCTACAGGCCATGGAACTTCCTGACACATCACTTTTGCCTCTTGCAGCTTAGTCACCTCCTCTCTACAACAGGAATACAAACACATACCTCACAGAGCATCTTGCAGAAGAAAAATAGCTAATATTTGCAAACGGCTTAACTCAGTGCCTGGAAAAATAGAAAAAAGACTTCCAGACCATTGTTTCATTAAGTCAGGTCCCTGCTTCCCCACAACAGCCCAGCACACTGGTCCCTTTTGCCCAAGTCTTCTCTCAGCCAGACATCCAGAGTCCTTAATTATTCCTTATAGGTCAATTTCAAGTTTGTTTACCAGCCCAGTTGTTCCTTTCTGGATCTGTTCCAGATGCTAATATCCCTCTTAAAATGCAGGGCCTACAACTGAACACAATAAATTAGCCAAGATTTGAAGTGCAGCCCACATCCAGCAATCCCTGCCTCTTACAGGCCTTAGATTCTCCTGGGGTTCTCAGAATGAAGAGTCTTAATCTAGGCTGGAATCAAATTGCAATGAAGGCCACATACACCTTCTGTGGGAATCTGAACTCATGGCGATGGCTATCAGACAAGCCAAACTCTCTGTGCCCAGCAGTACAGTCAGCACCGAAGACATACTTTCTTATTTAACTCTAACAATCCCGAAGGGCACTCTGTTAACATTATTTTCCTGCTAATAAGTGGTCCTATGAGACTGAAGGGACTTGCCCAAGGTCACTGTGTGATTAAAGGCAGGATCTGTATTAAGTTCTGTGTATGGTCTTCCTGTGTCTTAAGTAGTCAAAGACGTGGGGACTATCAGGATAAAAATGATGGAAAACAAGAGCAGAGTGATTCAGTAGGGAAAGCAACACAATGCGCCACACCATGTGGGCATCCGGACCATCTGCCACCGAGGCCATCCCATTCCCGAGAGCATGCCTCAGCGACTGTGGTTACCTGGGCAATAGGAGCAAGTGCCTCAGAAGGCAAGTTAGAAAGGCCATCTCCCCTCTTGTCAACCTGCACAATGAAAAATTAGAAAAAATTCTAATGTTCTGCTCATGATGGTGCTGAAGGTCAGATGGGGTGGAGGCTCCGCCCCACTGTTCCAGCCTTCTACCTCAGAAGCAAGCCCAGCCATGGACTCGCCAGCACTCGCCAGCTTTGTTTCTACGACAAGAGCAGAGATTTGTCACACCGGGACTTTCATCATGACTTGGAACGAACTTGAAAATACTGCCAAAAGATTTTTGGTTTGCTGTTCAAGGAAGACACTGAGGCAGGTGGCTATTTGAGTAACAGATTCATCAAAAGTCACTAAAGCTGTAGACAGCCAGACAATAGAAGCATGATGGTGGCTCTGAGGCACATTCTGGTCCACATGACAGGAGAGGCCCCTTTCTGTATGTACACTTTAGAGGAAGGGGCAGGGAGTCGATTGAACCCTCCCTTATTTAGCCTCAGTCAGCCATTATGTAGTTAACCAATGAGTAGTCAGTTAAAGAATGTCAGATGATGGATAGACATTTTTCCTGACTTACCATTACTGGGGTTCCACAGGCCAAAGGAGGCAAGACTCTAGAGAGACAACTTACTTTAGTTTGAAAATTAAATAATTACTATAGCTACTGGAATTGCCATGGCTTATCCAAAATGGAGGCGCTTTCCAAAATGGTGTGGCCCTGGCAACCATTGTCTTTGCGAATCCACAGAAGGACCAGGGAATGAAGAAAAAGAGAAAGACAAACACACGCTGGCATTCACTGGCATTTAAAATCATGATTCTAGAGGTTTGGTAATGGGTGGGGGGGATGCTCACTCAGAATCTCCCATGAAAAAAAAACCCAGAAACAAAATTATCTATACAGAAGAAAGAAAAACTAGAAATTTGCCAGTATGCCATCCAAAGAATTCCTGATGACAGGGTCCAAGGGACAGGATCCAGGTGGGTTCCATCTTTATTGCATCCTCATAGGACTTTTCCAATATGTGTCTATTGCCTCCATCACTGGAGGAAAATGCTGTGCTTAAAAGCACTGCACAGCACTGATCTGAAGGTCAGCAAGTGAATGGCTAGGCATTTCTGCCACTAAACAGCATCTGAACTGCATCCCACAGTACACTGTGGTTACAGGAGCAATGACTGCCCTCTCAACATCAGATCCCCGTCCTTCTTATCAAAATGCTAATGCAAGACTATTAACTTACTACACGGCAGAGAGATTTACTAAGGGCACAGAAGAACACTCACCTGAGGGATGCATGGTACTTCTAGATAGAAGGATGGGTTGCCTTGGGAGATTCCAGGGTATAGCACAGAGAAGATCCCAGAAATTTCTAGAAGGCCCTCCATGTTTCAGCATCACAGAGCTCAGATCAGCCAACTGTGTTTGAGTTGAAGGCTGTTTAACACTGATGACACAGGAGCATTCTAATACTGATAATAGTAACTGAAAAAAAGAAGAAGAATACTACTTGTTCTGTAAAATCCACCTCCACCCCAGTTAAAAACAAGTACTGTATCTCCATTTCAGAAGTGTAGAAGGAACAGAACTTTATCATGATGAGCCACTCAGCTACTCCACAGCAGAGCAGGAGTCCAGTGCTTAGCTTCTACCCAAAAGTCATTCTTTTTATGTTTATGTAAGTTCTTTATTTCTTCTGTTTTCTCAGTGGAGCAGATTTAAGTGGAGAGAGAAACCTGTGGAGACATGCTGAAAGTCTGGGGAGAGGAGAGAAATGATCTTCCCAGAGCATGAGACTAACAGAGTTTTAGCCTTGCCCAAGTGTGTGATGTCATATAACCTGACTAGAGTCCAGTGCTTGTCATGTGATGAACATGTGGCCTTCTAAATGAAAGTATTTGCTATATGTTACTTCACAAGGAAAATATTCATAGACTGGGGGCACAGCTCCGTAAAGTGCTTGCCATGCAGCCAGAAGGACCTGAGTTCAATTCCTGAAGCTCAGGAAGGAATAAACAAGGTCACATGAGCTCATGACTCCAGCACTGGGAAGGCAGAGACAGGGACAGGCCAATCCCTGGAGCTCACTGGCCAGTTAGCCTACTCTAACCAATGAGCTCCAGGCCAAAGAGACATTATTTCAAGTAACAAAACTGTAGATATCACCTAGGGCCAACATTCAATATGGTCCTCTGGCTTCCACATGTGCATAACTACACATGCATACACACAAATCATGATCTATGGTGTGTTAGTCACTTTGCAGTGCTACAACAAAATATCCATCATTCTCTGTCTGTCTGTCTGTCTGTCTGTCTGTCTGTCTCTCTCTCTCTCTCTCTCTCTCTCTCTCTCTCTCTCTCTCTCTCTCTCTCTCTGTGTGTGTGTGTGTGTGAACCAATGCAGCCCTGGGTAAGCTTGGGAGTTTACAGTCAGGTCACACTTCCCATTTTTCTCTCTGCTTCTGGAGAGTGGATAAGAGTGGGACCAGCCTTGCCTGCTAACCCTCTTCCCCATCTCCACAGACTTTATCTAACCCCCTGGAACTTATATACTTTCTCACTTGAGTTACTTCTTATCAGGGTGTTTTATCACAGCACCAGAAAAGGGACTAATACAAATAATGAAGGTGTTATCTAACACAAAACTTGTACAGGAAATCCCAACTCTTGTGAGCTCACAAGTGCAACAGCCATGGCAGGCCCAGAATTCAGCCTTGTGCACAGCTCAGCCCCTCTTCCAGCCCTTCCATTCTTTCTGATGGATCACACTTCCACTGGGATCCCTGAGCCTTGGAGGGCTTGCAATCAGTGTTCCAGTTCTTATTTGTTACAGATAGATTTCCACCTACTAGTTTGAGAGTTCCTAGGATGTATTGACTGTCACAAGTTGGTCACTGTTACAAGAAAGAGAGAGGACCTGAGAGAGACATTGAAACTCAAGGACCCCCAGCTTCCTCATCCCTAACTGTTAGACAGAGGGAATATCACATACAATCGTGTGTGTGTGTGTGTGTGTGTGTGTGTGTGTGTGTGTGTATGAGCTTGCTCTTGTGTGAGAGGGTAGCAGGTACACACTTGCCAGGGTATATGTCTGAAGGTCAGAGGGCAACTTCAGATGTTGGTTCTTGCCTTCTCCCTTGTTTGAGACAATCTCTTTCTGATTTGCTATGGCATGGACCAGTCCAACTGTCCCACTAGCTTCCTGAGAGTCTCCTGTTTCTGTCTACCATTCTGTGACAGGGACACTCACATTACAGATGAACACAACCATGCCTAGCTTAGTGTGGTTTCTGGGATTTGAACTCAGGTCCTTACTCCAGAGCAACACGTACTTCTACTCCCTGAGTCATCTCTCCAGCAGTTATACAATTAACTTCATGTCTGGTACTTTATAGCTGCCCAGCAAGGACCAGCGGATACAGTCATTTTTAAACTCTGCTTCAACACGGACTATTCAGACATGTAATAAGTACTCTATAATTATTTTTAGTAAGCAAATAAATGAACTAATGAACTTAACACTATCTCAAACTCGATGGTTATTAACTTGAAGTGCCTAATAAAGAAAACCCTTGACTAATCTCAGAAATTAACATTTGTTTCTACAACACTGGTTAAAAAAACAACAACAACACTGGGACCTTTTGTCATTCAAACAGTTGACAGTAAAGGCAGCCCCTGCTTTAACAATGAGTGAACTGGGAAGAGATACAAAAAAAGGCATGGAGAAAGCTGGCTTGATATTTTTTTTCTTTTTTACATGTGCCGGGTAGGCACTCTGCTACTGAACCTCATGCCCAGTCCTGGGCATTTCAACAGGCTTCTCACTCTGTAGCTCCTGCTGCCCTCAAACTGACAGTCCTCTTGTCTCTATATCTCAAGTGCTGGGGATTCAAGTCCCGCCCCTCTCCCTCTGACAACTGCTGATGTACTTGAGACAGGTCTTGGTAGAGATAATTTTATAAGCAATAAAAAGATTTCATCCATCCTTTTGCTGCTTTTTGAGAATGATCAAGTTCTCAAACAGATGCCCCATGTCAGATCCAGGGACCCCTCAGTGGCATTACAGACGACCCTGGGCAAGACTCTTTGCCTGATGATGCCGTTGTGGGTATGCTGTTGGGATCCAAGACAGTCATGGGTCAAGAATGATGTCCATGTTGTTCTGAAACCATTCGTTTCAATCCTGAGTGCCCCAGGGTCTCACCTACAGTTCCAAAGAGTCACAGAAACAATAACTGGAACAGAGCAGCTACTGACATCATGACATCAGAAGCAAGGACAGGAGCAGAAGAGCTGTGGCAGAAGCATGTAGGCAGAAGAGATTGGTGGGCTCCTACTCTTACTGTTTTACTAGACATATAATTTTGGCTAAATGTCTGAAAGGGAATGCATCAGCTTCTGCATCGGTGAAACGGGATGATGATGTCATCTTTATGGGGTCATTAAGAAGACTAAATATGCTAATATATGCAAAGTGCCTAGTGAACAGGAACCACCGCCATCACAAGCTCTCTGACGCACATCTCTGTTTCAGTCTTATTTGTCCTCTGTTTATATTTCTCCACCTGTGACCTCAACTGACTAACCTCTCCTCCTCTGTTCAGTCTCTTTCCCCTAAACTTTCTGTTTAGAGGCTCTGAGCTCTATTCTCTGCACACACACACATCTCTCCAGTGAGATTTATCTGATTAAACAGAAAGCCGCATTGAAGGTAATAAGAGCTGTCCGCTCTGCCGGCTGAGGCTGTCTTGTGGTATGCATGCTGATGATACGAGGCCTGCTACGAGCTTAGACTCAGCCATGGCAACAACCCTGGCCTGTCCCTTAGCCTCTGAAGAGGTCTCTGAATTCTTGTGTCCCTGTCTCATCCATGCCACTTAACACCCAACCCAGCCCAATCCATACTCCCTACCCCTGTCTAATCAGATACACAAGGGAGGTCAGAGCCAAGACAAGTAGTTGCTGTAGAATTATAATTCATGATATAAGGTATCAAATATATGGGACTTATCCACAGACATGGGGTTTGACCATGGTGAACTGCCCTGTCCACGGAATGTTCATGAATATTCCAGAAATAAAAAGGAATGTCTTCTACTTCCTTGCCCTGGATTTTCCCAGAGAAAATTAAAAACTTGGACTGCAGAGATGACTTGGATGGAAACGCACTTTCCACATAAGCATGAGAATCTAAATTTGACTCCTAGCACCCACAAAAAATACCCAGGTGCCATGGCACACACTTGCTATCCCAATGACAGGGAGGCAGAGACAGGAGAATTTAGTCAGTCTAGCCAAAGTGATGAAACCATGTCTCAAAAATAAGGTGAAAAACAGTTGAGGAAGACAACCAACATTGACTTCCAACCTTTATATGTACACACATATACACATGCACACAAACACACACAAAGAATCTTCCTAAGGGTCTTACTGAAGATACCAGGGCCAGAATTTAGGGGGCAATGGTTTGTCTGGTTGGTTGATTATTTAGTTGGTTGATTGGTTGGTTGGTTGGTTGGTTGGTTGGTTGGTTGGTTGGTTGGTTTGAGACAAAATCTCACTCTGTTGCCCAGATGAGCCTCAAACTCCCTATGGAGCCCCAGACTTAGAACAATCTTCCTGCCTCAGCCTCCCAAGTACTGGAATTATAGCCATGAGCATAGAGATTTGTAGACTTTAGACAGATAGAACCGCTAATGAAACATGACTACTCATATAAATTAAGCCTTATCCAGAGCCTCGGATGCATTTTATTCATTTAACAAGTGTCTCTGGGGTCTTTACCATGCACTAGGCTCCCTGTTTTATGAAAGCCATGTCAACTAACCTATGAGATTATGTGCTAAGTCCTGTCTGCACAAAACCCCATTCTGAGGGGAAGACTATAAAACTGAGGGTTGGCATCCAACCATAGAAGAATTGGGGCTTCCGTGACCTAAGTCTTGACAGATGAATGTAGAGTAGGAGGAGAAGAGAATAATAAAAACATAGACATCATTTAGCAAGTCCCCCATGGAGGGCCACAAGATGGGCTAGTCAAGCCACATGCTTAAGGCTCGGCTTCCTTATGTATAAAATAGGAGAGGCTTTTTTTCCTAAAATAAGATACAGCATATTCCAAGCGCATGTTGATTACAATCTATGTTCATCTCATGATGTTTCCTGTCACCAAGGGAAGTCTTCTGAAATGTGAAAGATGCAGACATAGCTTCTTCAGGACTGGACAATGTCTAAGAAAATACGGCCTAAGTAGAGCAAGCTGGGGATCCAGGATGCTTCAAGGTACTAGGTTAAGGGTGAGGTGAGAAAGTGAAGCTCTCTCTTTCTGATATCCCTGCAAGTCACAGCCTGGCACTTCCACAATTCTGAGAGGGGAGAACCCTCTCACTGGAATCATTCTGTGACTGGCCTTGCTCTGTGGGGACATTTAAAGAGATTTGGTTGATACCAGGCTGAGGAAGGCTATGGAGAGCATCAGACTGGAATTGACAACAACAAACAACAATCTCTGGAGAATGAGACCTTCCAAGGGACAGACACAGAACTGGAAGAATTCCAAGATTCTTTGCAGCTCCCTGAACAGACTTTTATCTCCATAACAAAGGAGAATCACATTGAAATACGTGTGCTTCTTTCCCACATGAAGTCATGGAAAGCAGGATGAGGCAAAGGCATCTTGTTCCCTAAGACCCTGGAGAGAGTAAACTTAAAGCCTGTGGCTGTGGCAGTCTGCTCCCTGGAACTGCTTAGCAGATCGCAAAGTGAGAGTAATAAAATGTCAGGCTCTCCCCCACCGGCTTAAGCCCCTTACTGCAATCAAATAAAATCAGAACCGCACAACAGCTGGCTGGAGCAAGCCAGATGTTGACCTGATGATGCAACTCAGGAGAAGCTGGGGGTGACCAGCCATACCCTTGCTGTAACAAACCTGCTAGGACCAAAACTAGGGACAGAAATCAGTTCAGTCTATCCAAGCCTGGCTGAGCCACCTCTTCCCATAAGCTCAGAAGAGAGCACCTCCCCACCATCTGCCATACCCTTCATTCAAAAGCACGACTTGGACAGTGGCAGATGTCTGTCTGGTCTTTCTAAAAGTTCACAGAGGCTTAAATGACTAAGAACTCAGACAATGTCTCTAATCAACAAATACTGCCTTCCTCTTCCAGCCTACCACAGGGGTCTGATGGTACCATCTAAGCCAGATGGCAATTATGTCTCCTAAAAGCTGCAGAGTCTTACCAGTTCTGTCCCCTGAACAATCAATAGCCAGGGGACAAGCTGAAGAGATGGTTGTGTGGATAAAGTGTTTGCATTGCAAGCCTGAGGACCTGAGTTCAATTCCCAGAAGCCACATTAAGAAGCTGAGAGTGGCAATATACAGCTGTAATCCCAGAAGTGGGCAAATGGGGACAGGAAGACCCTTGGGGTCTTTCCTGGGCCAGTCATCATGGGCCTCATTAGTGAGTTCTAAGTTCACCAGTGAGAGACCCTGTCTCAAAAGAACAAGTACAGAGCAATTAAGGATGACATCAAAGCTAAGTGTCTGTCCATATACACATGGACACATGTGCACAGGCACTTGCACAGACACAAAGAATGAAAGAGAGGAAAGATGAGAGAGAGAGAGGGGGGCAAGAAGACTGTTTTGCTTAATGACAGACAATGGATCGTTACTTTGTGCCAGGCACTAAAAGAGACATTCATATGGGAAATTATTCTGGTTGGCAGTGACATTTTTATTTGCATACCCCACAAGCACACACCTGATGCATATAGTAGATACATATTAAACCAGAAGGTAGACCAGACTGGCTTGTAACTGAAATCTACCTGCCTGTTTCCCAAGTGCTAAGATCAAAGGTATGCACCACAGTGCCTGGCTATATGCCCTAATTTTCATGAATTCCAGAGATTCAAACTCAGGTCCTCGCCCTTACATAGCAAGCACTTTACCGTTAACTTTAGACCCACCGTAAGAACATAGACCACAGGCTCCATCCTTACAATTCCAACCTGTATAGTATTTCACCCTCATCTCTTACACACACACACACACACACACACACACACACACACACACACTAAAATTCTTTCTTCTTCCCAAGTTCTCTCACCTCTAAACTAGATAAGCTGTTCCTTCCACCCAACACTCTTCCTCTAGTGTCTTCAAGGCAACCCACACCAACCTAGTTGACTGAGAGCAAATGTTGTTTTACCCACAATCCCTCTTGCCTGCCCCGACTCCTACAACTAAATTGAGTGTCCAACCTCTACATTCACCAGTCCCTTGATTGCAGCCATTAATCACCCTCAAGTGCTTCCACTCTCGGGTTTTCCTTTTCCGTGCACACTTCCTGCTTCCCTTTCTTCCTTCAGTTCCCAGAATTCTTCTCTGTTACCCAGATCCTCCTGATTCCTCCACTACCCTAAATCCTTATCACTTTTCCTACCCTTACCTCTAGCCTCCCTCTGCATGGAGCATTGTGAGGACGTCCCACCCCGCTCCCAGCTAATCCGGAGTGGTTCTCGGTAGCACTGTGCTACATATAGTGTAGTGGAAGTCACCGTGTCCTAGCCAGTCCTAGCTTATTTTAAATTCAGATTCATACTCCTTATTCTCTGGCGAATGAGACTCTAGATGCCAGTCTAGCCTTTCTTCCTGACCCCCAAAAAGTCTTGAAAAGTGAGTTGGCACTGGGCAGACATCTTGATGCTAGATGGGAAAAAGCCAGGACAAGTATGTGTCCATCTCCTGAAGGAGATGGGTCCAGCTCCCACCTATAAGACAGTGCTTTCTTCCAGGCTTCAGACTCCTCTCAAATTATGCTATGCCTCATTCCACACCATAGGAACCTGAAAGTCATGAGGAAAAGTAACTCACCCAAGGTCTCATGTCCCCAAGTCCCCATGCTCTTCCATTGCCCCGCCTTGCAGTTGAACACTGTGCCTAAGCCTTTCCATGGGGTCCTAGTTTTTTCTCTGCTGCTGTGATAAACACCTATCACCAAAATAAAGAAGAAACAAATTACTTATTTGGCTTTTAGATTACAGTCTGTCAGCAAAGGAAGCCAGGGCAGGAATTGCAGCAGAAACCTGAAGGCAAGACTTGAAGCAGAGGCCATAGAGGAACGATGCTTACTGTCTTGCTCCCCCTGACTTTCTGTTTCCTTTCTTATACAACCCAGGATCACCTGCCCAGGGGTAGCATTACCCACAATAGGCTGGGCCCTCCCATATCAATCATTAATAAAGAAAACTCTCCACAGACACACCTACAGGCCAATATGAGGGTGAAAATTCCTCAATTAAAATTCCTTTTTCTCAGATGACTCTAGTTTGTACTGAGTTGACAAAAATGAACCAAACAGATACACATGGAATCTGTCATGTTGGGAGTCACAACTGTGGTTCCTTAAGGCCCTGGTGAGGCACATCCCCTGAGCAGAAGATAACAGATTCCCCATGTTCTGTTAAAAAAAAGAGAGAAAGAAAGAAAGAAAGAGAGACAGAGAGAAAGAAAGAAGGAAAAGAAGAGAAAAGAAAAGAAAAGAAAAGAAGAGAAAAGAAAAGAAAATTACATCTACTGCCCAAAACCTTCTGTCAATTAGAATTCATTGAATTCATCTGAGAGCTGGAGAGATGTCTCAGCAGTTAAGAACTTTTCCTGCTCTTAAAGAGGACCCTAGTTCAAGTTCTAAGCACCCAGGTCAGACAGTTCAAAAATGCCTATAACTCCAACTCTCAGGGATCCCATGCCCTCTTCTGGATTCCATGGGCATCTGTACTCACACAAACACACACACACAATCTTTAGTAAAATAAATCTTAGTACTTGTATGCAGTCAGGTGCCTCATTTTCAGACTCATTCAGCTCCTGTGTCCAGTAGGTCACGGACTCTAAGTAAATACTTAAAGTCCCCAGAGGCAGTGACTCTAAATGCTGTGTTTACTGTCCACAGATGCCCAGAGCACAGATCCACTGAACATGGGGGAGAGGCTTAAAATAATCCTGTGCAAATTGCACTGTCCAAACAGAGGCAGATACGGATGAGGATTATCAGTGCAGGGAAATGGCCATATTGACATCAAGATGGGGCCTTTCTCTCCGGGGAAAATATTAGGAAACCTTGGAAATTTGGGGGTTGTTGCTGAACACACCCAATAATATTGTATTTAGGGTTTGTTGGGTTGTTTGCTTTTTTATGTCTTGTTTTGAGTAGAGGTTTACTTTTTTAAGATTTATTTTATGTGTATGTGTATGCGTGTTCTGTTTGTCCGCAAAGGCCAGTAGAGGATGTTGGATCCCGCTCTGTTTTTTTATCCAGGCAGTATCTCACTGTGTTATGTTGGACTCATAACAATCCCCCTGCCTCACCCTCTCAAGCCTTGAGATATTAGGGGTATACTGTCATACCCAGCTTGAACCATGGTTGAATCAGCTTTCTCCCAGCTGCTCTCACCATCACAGAGACAGTCATCACTAAGTCTGTGTGCATCTGTAATGCTTCCAACATAGCCACAGCATCTCCCCCTGTTGGTGAGGACATCCTCAGGCTGTGGACACTGGCAAGCAGCACAGGCACCACTACACAAAGCTCACCCCTTTACATTTAGTTGCCATTGTACTGGCTGATTATGGTCCCTATCCTTGACACAACTTAGAACCACCCAATAAGGGAGAATCTCAAATGAGGCATTGCCTCCCTCAAACTGGTCTGCAGGCAAGCCTACGAAACGTCTTCTTGATTAATGATTGAGGGGGGAGGTCCAGCCAATAATGGGCAGTGCCACAGCCAATGATGGGCAGTGACACCCTGCAAAGGTGGTCCTAGAGTGTATAAGAAAGCAAACCCTAGAGAGCAAGCCACTAGGCAGTGTTCCTCCATGGCTTTTTCTCTTGCTACTTGCTAGCCTTGCTACTGGGACGACAAAAGCAGAACTGACGGGAGCCCTTACTACATTATATGTTACAATGCACAGAAAAACAAACCATGTGTAATATGTGCATCAGCCATTGTAGACACTCATCCATCCCTGTGCACGCTGCCCCCCCACATGACTACAACTGGCCTAACCTGTCACAGATACAGGTAACTCCATGTTTGCACACACCAAGCTCTGTGACATTATCTGTTCCACACCCACACTCTAATCTCTGCTCACAGCTGTTACTAACCTCCACAGGCATGCACGACACTCTCATCAGCACATGCAGAAGCAGATCCCATCCCAGGATTTCAGTTGCACCCTAACCACACACAAACAATAACAAATGTATGCCTGTCCCTCATCCACTCACCACAGTGCTTGGAGACCTGAATAGAGCATGCCCAGAGCCTGAGCAAGGATGCTTGGAAAATCTCAACATACCTTGCAAATCTCCTAAGAAACACCAGAATATGTCTGTGTTTTTATACTGTGTATAATAGTCTAATAATTTTTAAATTGTTAACCCATGTACCAATATTTACGAACACTTCCTATTAGCAGGAATATTTGATTAATTAATGAGTGTCTCGATCATCATTCAGTCACCATGAAATCACTGAGCACCAATTAAGTTTGAGACTTCAGGGTAGACACCTGGGGGATTAGAGAACAAACAAGGAATAAATAAAGAAAATCATGTGATCTCTGCTCTTGGATATAACCAGATATAGCAAGTTTCTAAAATAAACAGTTGAGACTGGCAAGATTGTTCAGTGGGTAAAGGCACTTGCCAACAAGTCTGATGGCCAGAATCCTATCCCCAGGACCCACATGTGAACTAGAAAAATTATTCCTTCATGTTGTCATCTGATCAGCATGTGTGCACACACACACACACACACACACACACACACTAATATAAATGCACTCACACGCACAGGACTATCACACACCATCACACATATACACATGCACATGACTATCACACACATACACTCTAACACACACTTTTGCAGGTACACACGCACACACACACACACATACTCTAGCTCTGTGGTTCCTCCAAGTTTGAAGACCTACAAGCCTTTCCCAGGGGAGCACACGGATCCCTTCATCTGCTCAGTGAAGATGTAGAACTCAGGCCTCTTAGGGACCCAAAGCAAACCAAATGATCACTCCTCAACCCTTACTTAACTGGGCACCCCTGAGGACTTGGCTTAGACATTACTAACCTACCTCATTAGGGAAAAGAGGCCTAACATAAATACCTTGGGACATCACCAGACACTTGGTTTCCCAACTCCTGGTACTAAGGGGTACCAGAGATCCACCTGGTACTGATTAACTCTGGAGCCTGGGTTGGAACCTTCCTCTACTTGGTCTCAGCTCTGTCCATTTACACACATACTTTTTTAAGTGGCAAAGTGTGATTTATTAAAGACACCTTGGTTTATACTTTAAGTACAGGGTTAAGAAAGGTATTCAGAAAGAACAACATACCTACCAACGTGAGTGGATATGGACTTATCAAAAAGTCATCTCCATTTTTTCTTTGGTTTTTTTTTGGGGGGGGGATGTCTATGTGGCACAGAATAGCTTCAAACTTTTGCCTCAGCCTCTGGAGTGCTGAGGTCACAGGGGTGTACCACCTCCAGTTTCTAATGGTGGATTTCCCTTTTATTTTAAGGTTTATTTATCTAATATGTATACAGTATTCTTCCTACATGTATGCCTACATGCCAGAAGAGGGCACCAGATCTCATCACAGATGGTTATGAGCCACCATATGGTTGCTAAGAATTGAACTCAGGACCTCTGGAAGAACAGCCACCATTCTTAACCTCTGAGCCACCTCTCCAGCCCTCTAATGGTGGATTTATAAAATGCTTGTTTTATAATATAGACAGCCACGTGTATAAGTGTGGGGGACTGCTAAAGATGGGGGGGGTAAATTTGTATTTCCAAATGCATTTTACTTTGGCAACTTTCATTTATCCACTTACTTATCTTTACAATAGCCGATTCTGAAGAGAACTTTAAAGGAAATGGCTATGTTATCTCTGAGATCCTTTAATAGCCCACGTATCTGTGAGACAGCAGGTACCCAAAGCACAACTGAGTCAGCCAGACCGACCCTCCAGTGTCCTCAGGGAGACCCAGACCCAACCTCTCAGCCTCCTCTCCCAAGGAGACCCAGCAGCCACTGTGATGACTCATGATAGCAGACACTGAGGAGTTGGAGACTTCTCAGTCTCAGTCAGACACTGGCTGTCTGCCAGGCCCCAGGCTGGCTTCCACTGGGGCTTGATAAACAGTGCAGCCCGTGCCTTCCTCCTTAAAGACCCAGCTCAAGCACAAAGTACTCCATGTACAAGGCTGCGGTCTGATCCGAGCATGGAGAAGAGCCACCACCAACTTTGTGCTTCTCTCTCTCTTTTTAGCCTTGCTGCTTCCAAAGAGGCTGAAGCTGCCCGCTCTGCACCGAAGCCTATGTCACCCTCGGACTTCCTGGATAAGCTCATGGGAAGGACTTCTGGGTATGATGCCAGAATCAGGCCCAACTTTAAAGGTAGGAAAATATTCCTTTCAGATTTACAAGAAACAACTCTCCCATGATACAAAGTGCTATGAGCCTCACACATCCTTCTCCACCCAAGGCAGACATTACTAGTCAATGTAATATCTTTTCCCAACAAGTCCAGAGCCTCAGAGAACTCAACTCAATAGTACTTCTGGTTTCCAGGAGTCAGTAAGTGATTTAAGGTCTATGTTGCTATGTCTAGTGTCATAGACTGTAACACAAGGAATGTGGGTCAAATTTTGGCTCAAACATAGGTTTGCTCTGTGAGCTGGGCCAAGTCTCTCCCTTTGTCTGGGCCTCAGTTTTCACATTTCTATAGTATTGGCTTGGCTGCATATGCAGACATGAGGCATGATTCTTGGGGTTTTATGATTCCTCCAAGAGTCCTAAAAAAGAGATGCCAGTGAGGAACAGGTCCACTTTGTTTTTGACCCAAGGAGCCACCACTTCTTTTTGTTCTGGAAGGCACCTCCTACTCAAACCCACCTGCAGGAGACTCCTGTGAACTAACAAATAATTCTGCAAGTTCCTCTCATAAACAAGACTCACCATTTCACATGACTATTGAAGCTAGGAAGAGCACTGATCTCCTTGTTGTGACAAAAGCAACTAGAGGAAGGAAGGATTCTTTTGGCCTACAGTCAGCAAGGAGAAGGACCAGCCCTTCCCAGCTCCGAGGCTTTGCCTTGGCCAAGGCTTTGTGTGTTGCAGTGGCTTCTCAGATCAGGGGCATAGCCCAATGCAAACATACACAAAAGCAAAATTAAACTTTAATATTTAATGAAATATATACATTATCCAGCTGCCAACGGCAACCGGGTTGTAATTTTCTCAAGATAATTTAATTTTGGATTTATATCCATGGACCACACCTCCCCATGGGGTCCTTCTGGCTGGCACTCCCTCACACTCATTCATCAGCATCTTGTTTCTATGGGAGTCACAGTGCTGGCTGCACGGAGCCCTGTGCACATCACCTCAGGGCATGAACAGTAACTCTTTAGGGTATCTAAATGATTGGAAGCAAAATAAAAAGAAAACCATGGTTCTGTGGGTAGATCAATGAGGGAAATAAGCCTCTGTTTAGGTAATCCTAACAAAGCAGTAATTCTCAGCCATCATAGACAAACAATATGCTTTCAACACTGGATTCTGAAGAAGGCTGTGATCCCTTCCAGCAACCTCCAAACCTAGCTATGAATTTGGATCACCCAGGTGGCTTGTTAAACAATATACCTTGTGCTAAGAGTCACTGCTAAGGGCTGAGCCAAGGGCTCTGCAATTTTTGTTCTGTTTTGGTTTGGTTTTAGTTGGGTTTGTTGTGTTTGGTTTGATTTGGTTTGGTTTGGTTTGGTTTGGTTTGGTTTGGTTTGGTTTGGTTTGGTTTGGTTTGGTTTGGTTTGGTATGAGGCAGCAGTCTCACCCTGGAGCCCATATTGACCTCAGACTTCTAGCCTTCCTGTGTCAGCTTCTTGGGTATTAAGATTACAAGCATGAGCCACTACACTGCATGTGCCCTGAGACCGAATATTTTAGATGGCTTCAGCCATGCACAAGTCAGGAAAGCAAGGACTCAGCTTCACTAACCCATAACTAAGCTCTAGGCTAGCTTTCCTGAGACGATGGCAAACTGTCAGGGCTAAGACAGGCCACCTGGCTTCCCTCACCAGTTTCTGACTCCACTCAGGCTGTCCCCTGACCTTCTCTTTACTTTACCACCCTTCCCTTATCCTCTAAATGCCCATCCTTCACTCATAATACTCTCTGGAAGCCCTTCTCCCTTTTCTTCATCTTATGAATTGGTTCATTGGAGAAGGAAATACAGATGCCCCAGGAGGCCAGAGGTATACTTGCTTTAAAGGGGGAGGGACAGCTCAGTGGTGGAGTTCTTGCCTAGCACGGGCTATGTCCTAAATTTCATCCTCAGCAGTGGGTAACAAGGAAAAGGAGGAGGAGGAGAAGTCAGAGGGAAATGGATGAGGCCCTGTAATGAGAAATACCTCACCCTTCCCTGGGATTTCCCACCCACTGTCTTACTGTGTCCCTATGTGTCCATAAAAGCTCCTAACCCCACCCCCCTGAGCCCTTGAAGGTGGATATTTGAGATTTTCTTAATATTCCTCTAGACCAGCTTTGAACAAATTTGCTTTCAAAAAATGAGGAGGAGGATATAATAATAATATCCAGCCTTCCCTCCAAACTGCTGGAGAGAAATCAGGTTTCAGAAAATAGAAGAGGTTACCCTGAGCGCCATCAGGAGTTAGGCTGAAGTTGACCATGTACCCCAGAGGCTGACACTCACTGCCTTGAGGGGAAACCTGAATTTCTCCTATCCATCAAACCTTCTTTCTAAGAGAAAGGAAATCTTAGCTAAGCCTATATGCAAGCTGTGGACTACTTTCTGAGGATGAACATGATGGATTAGGTACCAGAGCACATGAAGTTATCTGCTTTCTTCTTTCCACAATCAGAAAACGTTGGTTCCAGGCCTGGCTGTACTGCCCTCTGAGCCTAGATGAATGACTAAAACAAACTGTGCTCCCTTGAGAAGTAGAGACAAGCATGCTCTTCCTGTCTTAGCAACTCCTAGGATCAACAAGAGATGGACTCTGAAGGCAGTTACAGATTAAAACCCTTCAATTGAAGGTCTATGACCTATCCAAGTCCTAAGCACCTTCAAGGTCAGATCAAGGTTAACTCCTCTCCGAGGTCTTCCTGACTTAGTCTTCAGACCTTTTCTCGACTGAGTTCTGCTCCTTTGGTCCTTCATGCTCATGGTCCTTGCCCTCCTCTCCAACTTGCTTATATGGAAACCTCATGTTTAATTTTCTAGATTCTGCCAGGCATGATGGCATACTCCTGGAAATCCCAGCCATCGGAAGGCTGAGGCAGAGAACCACTATAGTGAGTTTCGTATCAGCCTGGGCTACAGGATATGAAGGGTTTCATAAGGCTTTGGCACACTTGGTGTTGCTGTTTGGGATTTGTAGAAGGTTGAGCTTTGCTGAAGGAAGTATGAACTGGGGGTTGTCTTTGAGAGTATATAGCCTGTCCCTACTACTTCTACCTCTCTCTCTCTCTCTCTCTCTCTCTCTCTCTCTCTCTCTCTCTTCCTCCCTCCCTCCCTTTCTCTCTCTGCTTCATGCTTGAGGTTAAAGATGTGATCTCTTGGCTTCCTGCTCCTGTCGCCATGTTTACCCTTTGATGCCATGTCCCTCTGCCATGATGAACTCTTAATCATCTGGAAACATAAGCCTAAATAAGCTCTTTCATACAAAAGTAGCTTTTGATCATGATGTTTTATCTAAGCAACAGAAAAGCAACTAATACAGTGAGGAACCCTGTCTCAAAAAGGAAGGTGGTTGGTACCTAAAGAATAACAACCAAGTATATGTGAATGTGTACACACACACACACACACACACACACACACACACACACACACACGTTCATGAATACACACTGAACAATAATAGCTCTGGATTCTGCTCCTGACTGCATAATTCTGCTTCTTCCTCACTCTCAGCCTGTTTTCTATGGTATAGCCATTAAGAGTCAGACTGGTCAGAACCGGAACACTGGCCCCACCACTCTCTAGCAGTGAGGCCATAGGTAAATAATTTGGCATCTCTGTTCCTCAGTTTCCTATTATGCACAGCTAGCCTTCTCACAGAGCTGTGGGAGGATATGGTGAGATCATACCAGTCAAGGTCTCAATAAAGCAGCTGCCATGGTAACTACTACCATTCACAGTGTGAAATGAAAGGTCCCAGCTTCAGCCAGTCAGAGTCCCCCTCAGAAAAAATACCAAGGTAGTGGTATTCATTCCTTTCTTTCCTGAACATATCAGGGCTGGAAAAAAAAACTTGTCCACAAAGTGTTTGACAAAGGTTTGCAGACTGTCCGTCAAGCTCCCCCCTCCCCAGATCCCACACCTGGTAATTCCCATCATCACCCCTTCATTCTCAGTTCATAAGTTCAAGGCAAAGAACTTGCTGTTCCTTGCAATTCCCGAGATGGCCTCCAAATGTTGTAGCCATAAATATATCTCAGACACAAATTAGAAGGCACTGGTGGGGCTTGGGGAAGGGATTTCAGCCAGATGGCAGGATGATGAATCACTCTGTGTTAATGAAGGTACAGCTTGGCTCAGCCTCCTGTGAGGTATACCTGCCCCTTACCTGGGAGCTGGGGAGTCTAGTCTGGCAGAGATGCTAAGTGCAACCTGGGGACCCCAGGCACTTAGGGGTAGAGTAGATAACAAACAGGGGGCTCCTTAGCCCTTTGGGAGGTCTATCCTTGAAGTCAGTTTTTCTACAGCCTAAGACTCAGTGGAGACTCTCTCTTATTGGCAGGTCCTCCTGTGAACGTGAGTTGCAACATCTTCATCAACAGCTTCGGCTCCATTGCTGAGACAACCATGGTGAGTACACTACAGCAGCTGCTGTTTCCTCAGTAGGTATCTCTGCCCTGGTAATGCTTCTCTTCTACACTGGATATGCCCCCAAGAAGGCACAGAATCGAGTATTTAAGTTTCTGTCCAAGCTGATGTTTTGGATAAAGGTTTAACATCTGAAGAGGGTTTAGCTGCTAACCAGGTAAGCACAAGACAAACCTTCAGAATCACAAGAACAAAATTATAGACTGTAATAGGGGGAATTATGATTAAAGTCTATTATATCTGTATGTACAAAGATACCATAATGGAGGCTGTATGTGGTGGTGCCTGCCTTTAATTCCAGGCTCAGGAGGCAGAGGCAGGAGGATTTCCATGAGTTTGAGACCAACCTGGTCTACATACATAGTTCTAGGCATCCAGACCTTGTCTCAAAATAACAAAGTCACAAAAAGTTTTCAAAATTAAGTGATAAGGCTGAGGAAGTGGATGGATCAGTCAGTGAAGTCGTCTCTCTAGCCTGAAGACCTGAGTTTAATCCCAGAATCCAAGTTTTTTTTTAAAAGTTATGGCAGCACAAGTTTCTAATCCCAGGACTGGCAAGGGAAAGAGTGGAGACATGCAGATCCCTGTGTCTGGCTTGCCAGTCAGACTAGTCTAATGGGGAGCCACAGTTTCCTGTGAGAGACTTTGTCTCCAGAACAAGGTAGATGGCTCCTAAGGAACAGCATCAAGGTAGATTCCTGGCCTCCACACAATCCATGTGCACACACCCAAATACCTCTCTCTCTCTCTCTCTCTCTCTCTCTCTCTCTCTCTCTCTCTCTCTCTCACACACACACACACACACACACACACACACACATATGTATATCCACCTGAATATACACATACACATTACACACACACATACACATATGTACATCCTCCTGAATACACACACACACACACACACACACACACACACACACACACACACACGTGTGTGTGTGCATCCATCTGAACACACACATGCACACATCCAGCAACAGGGTAAGTTTTTGGATTAAAAGGAAATGTGCCTGGCTGGGGATGCACACCTGTAATGACAGCAGGCTGTAATTCTCAGGAAGTTGAGGCAGCAGGATAATGACTTAAAAGCCTATCTAGGTGTCATAGTTACTGTTTCTATGGCTGTGAAGAGACATCATGACCACGGCAATTCTTATCAAGAAAAATATTTCACTGGGGCTGGCTTACAGTTTCAGAGGTTCAGTCCATTATCCTCATGGCAGGAAGCATGGCAGCACACAGGCAGACACGGTGCTGGAGAAGGAGCTGGGAGGTCCACATCCAGATCAGCAGGCAGCAGAAAGAGATGCTACACTGGGCCCAGCTTGAGCTTCTGAGACTTCAAAGCCCCCGTGACACTCTTCCTCCAACAATGCCACACCTCCTAATAGTGCCACTCTCTGCGAGCCTATGGAGGTCATTTTTTTTTTCAAACCACCATACTAGGCTACATGGTAAAATCCTGCCTCAAAAAATAAATCAAAAGAAGTGAAAAACCATTGATGACTTTCAAATTGACCTACAAAATGGAGGAAGATGCTGGCCATAGATGCTGAAATGATGGACTGGGCCCACTGTGTTATTTGCTCTCTGTTTAGTGCATTCTGGTGTGGGGGACACAAGACAAAGATTGGTAAGTGTTAATAGTGACAGTCTCTGAGCCACAGACTTATGTGTAATTTTGTATCTTATTCTGCCACCGTCTTTTACATTTCCTCAAGGAGTGGATATGACATTAGGAATTCCAAATGTATGAAATGACAGTTTAAAAATGTTTCTCAGTCACTGAAAACAAACCATGAGTCAGTTGTACTCATATGGAGGGAAATATCTAGCTTGTGAGGAAAAAATAAAAATATAATAAATAATAAAAAATATAACAAATAGAACAGCCTGGAGTCAGCTTGTGAGTAGACTGAGACTCATCCAGTCCCTTTCCCAAAACACACAGTGCCACCCCATGTCCCCAACTCACGGCCATCTACCTCTCATTTTCCCTACCAAAGCTTCTTACATTTTCTCTACTTAGAAACCTTTGTGCACAATAAACTTTTACATACCCTAAGTCTATAAGTATATAAAATAAGTACACAAATTAAATATTTACTGACAATCATAGACAATTCTTTAATATGTATATAATTTTACCATTTATTAAAGACAAAAGCATATGTTTATACTAAAGCAATAGATATACTTTGCTTGCTTTTAAATAGGTAAATTAGAATTTTGTATATGTGTGTGTGAATCTATGTATCTGTGTGTCTGTGTGTGTGTGCCTACATGCCTGTGTGCCTGTGTGCCTGTGTGTGCCTGTGCCTGTGCCTGTGCCTGTGTGAGTGAGTATCATCATGAGACCAGAGGAGAACATTAGGTATCTTCCTCTATTTCTCTTATCTCTCTCTGCTTTGTTGCCTTGAGATAGGGTCTCTAGCTTGCCATTTAGGGAGGCTCCTGGCACCTTCATGTCTCTGCCCATCCATGCTAAGGGTGCAAATGCCCATAGCCTTACTTAGCTTTTAAAGGGAGTAGGGGTCTTACTGTGCATCTCTGGCTGGCCTGGAACTTCTTATGCTTGACCTTCCTATGTAGTCCAGGCCACAGTGACCTTAAACTCACAAAGATCTACCCCAGTTCTGCCTTTGAGTGCTGGGATTCAAGGTATACACAACCACACCAGCCTTTCATGCTCAGTTTTTTTATGTAAATGCTGAGGATTCTGACTTAGGTTCTCATCCTTGCAAAGAACTCTTCCCTAGCCCCAAGAACTTAATCCTAACCAGATACTTGACAGCACAGGATACAGGGCATTGTCAGCATTTGCCAGAGTTGGTCAATATTTTGATTCAGAATCATCAATGCCAAAATCCATCCGTATATATCACATCAATACAGTCAAAAATGGCAGATGTGTGGTTAAGACCTTTTTAGAATTTGTTAGAAATTCTGCTCTAATCCCAAACCAAAACACACTCAATTTTTTTTTATAAAACTCAAGTCAGCAGTCTAAACAGTAATTTGCAAAATCAAACATTCCGACAGAATGCAGTGCATAGATACTAATTTGAACTATGCATGACCAGAAATGACAGTAGGAAATCTTGTCTTTTTTTTTACAATTACACCATGACTGTCTGTGCGAGCAGAAAACTTCGTCTGTGGGACTGGGGAGATGGCATAATTGGTACAGTGTCTACCTAGCATGCAGGATGCCCTGGATTTGATCCTCAAACTGTGTGCTATATAAACTGTGTGCTAGTTCACGCTCTAATCCCAGCACTCGGAAGATGGAGGCAGAAGGATCAGAAGTTCAAGGTCATCCTTGGCTACATAGCAACTTCAAAGACAGCTGAACACCTTCAGGAGCCCCTCGTTGGCGTCTTCAAGTCTCTATTCTGGTACAGTTCCCACTGTCACACTTAGGGCTGTACCAGTCTGTTTGCTTGTCCCTCCCCAGATCGTACTGGACGTTTATGGCCAGCTGATATCCGTCTGTCTTGTTTCCTGAAATGATCAAACCTCAACAGCCAACACAGCAATGCAGCTGCAGACACTTATTCTGTTAAATAAATAAGCCAAAGCAGATGCACTGTTTATCCAGTCCAGATGTTGCTTGGTCCTCAACATTCACAAACACTGGATCTGTCCTTCCCACTGTAGACTTGTAATTACACTGAGCTCTTCATAGGGCAGAGAGACCAAAATCTGTTCTTTTGCAAATAAACTTGTCTTGACAGGGTCAAGAAGGTGTGTGTGTGCATGCAAAAGACTACTGAGCTGGGCAGAATATGGCTCAGTGGGTAAAAGAGTTTGCCACACAGCATGAGGGCCAGAATTCAGTCCCCAGAACCCACTTTAAAAGCTGGGCATGTGAGCACACATTTGTAATCTCAGTGCAGAGGAAGTAGAGACAGGCAGGTCCCTGGAACTCGCTGGCAGTCAGCAGACCCTCATCAGTGAGTTCTTGGCCATTTAAATAAAAAATGATTATTTTTATTATTTTTAATTAATTGGTTAATTTTTAATCAATTAATAAATTAATTAAACAGACTAGGAGCTTGACCACCTGCTTTTGGAAAGGAGCCAACTCTGTAAGAAAGGACACAATCACACACACACATACATACACACACAGAGAGACACACAAACACACACAAATATATACATGCATTACATTACATACATAACATCCACTCATTTATACATACACACATACATACATACATACATACATACATACATACATACATACATAAATGGATGAATGAAAAGTGGAAGCCCAACCATAGCACACCAAGCTCTAAGTGGAAAACAGGAGATGACGACTCTGGGGACAACCCACAGAAGGAGGCCAGGGAAATGTCAGTGTTCAGAGCAGAATAAAGAGCAGATCTATGCACTTCCCTTGGGATGACCCACAGGACTCAGGTCCTGCCTATCAAGCAGGGAAGAGGCAGCCCTCTTCCATCCCACACACTTCAGAATATTATGATATTTTTGTCATCATCTTCCTAATTATCTTATTTGCTTAATTTATTTTGCATATGACTCAGAAAGAAATCTAAAACCTCATACCTAGAGAAAAACTTGTAGAAATTAACTGCCAAGATGGCACATGCCTTTAAGTCTCAGCACTTGGGAAGCAGAGACTGGGGGATCCCTCTGAGTTCAAGGCCACTTATGGAAAGTCACACAGAAAAAAAAAAACCAGCGTTCCAAAAACCCAGATAGTTTCTGTGCATAACCAGTTTCCTCTCCCTGAACTTTCCTCTTCCCTAAGAGCAATGGTTCTCAGTCTTCTTAACCCTGCAACCCTTTAATACAGTTTCTCATGTTGTGGTGACCTCAACCATAAAATTACCTTTGTTACTACCTTATAACCATAATTTTGCTACTGTTATAAACCATAAAATAAATATCTGTGTTTTCTCATGATCTTGGGTGGCCCCGTGAAAGGGTCATTCAACCCCTCAGGGGATCTTGACACACAGGTTGAGAACTGCTGCCCTAGATCCTGTCAAACAAACTTCCCCTTGGGGTGCATGAGCTAGCCTAGGCTCATGTTAACAGCAAGAGCAGCAGGTTGTTCATGAGAATCCTTGAGATGCTACTGTGTGCCAAGCAGTGTGTAGAGCATTCTGCCTCTGTTATCTCAGTTAGACCCAACAACCCAGTAGGCAAGATCACTCCAAGTCAGAAGTGCAGACGCTGAGGATCAGAAACTTTACAGTATTCACCTAAAGATATATAACTAGTAAGTAGCCAAGCTAGAATTTAAACCCAGATCTCCCTCACCTCAAAGTTCATGTTCTCCTGTACACTTGAGATCATCCAAATTTGCTTGTCCAATTTCATTTAAGGCATCTAAACTGAGTGGGAGCTCACTGATTGACAGAGAATGAAATATTGCCTACCAGAAAGAGGGTTTGTTGCAGGATATTTGATCACACTGTGAACCCCTAGATTGTGTTGTTTACTAGAAAAGCCTGTTTTCTGTTCTGGCGTGGCTCAGCCTTAGCACACACCTTTAATCCCAAACAATGAAAATAAAGTTAGTTCGTAGAAGGAAGCACTAATGTTTGAAGTTGGTGTCTAATTGAGTGGCAGACAAACTGACAAATCAGAGAAAGATTTGACAGAATACGATATGCCCAATCTCATGAGAAGAGAGAGGAAAGGGAAATTATAAGAGGAAGCAGTGGAGAGAGAGAGAGAGAGAGAGAGAGAGAGAGAGAGAGAGAGAGAGAGAAAGCAGTTTTACTGGAACAGTTGTACAGAGGTAGGTTGTAGAGAGAGAAACACTAGACACAGGCAAGGACAGAATGAGCCAGAGAACAAGAAGGAGCCAGAAGATTAGAATAGATTGTCAAAGTTAGTATGAGACCAAGCAGAGCAATTCAGGAGAAGCTGGGATAAGTCAGATTGAATCAGTGTGGAGAGGGTTTTGAGCCAGAACAGCTGAGATGAATTAGCCAGACAGAGTTCAAAAAGAGCTAGAAAGGGTGAGTTTATTCAGCAGCAAGTCTAAGATGCTGAAAACATTCTAGGCCTAGATAGGACTGTACAAAAGGCTAGAAGCTTCCAGGACTAGACCTGGGTTAGCCTCCAAGATGACAATTACATCAGGCGAATAAAAGATAAAATTTCAAGAGTTGCTGTTGACCACATATCCCCGGAGCTCTACCTCTCCAGCCTCACAGAGAATTGCCTGAGCACCAAGGGGTTATAGTGGTGTAGATAATATCACCATGTCAGAACTTTCCCAGGCACCATTGGTTCCCCCAGAAGAGCAGGAGAGTAGTACATCATTAGAAGCAACTGGAGAGCCCAGTCTGAGCCTTCCCTTCCCTCCTTCTCTCTCTCCTTTCCTCCCACCTTTTCCCTCTCTTTCCCTCAGGGAACCTGGCATTATTCACCAGAATAACAGACCCAAGAGCATGGATAGGAAGAAGGACCCCAGTGGTCTCTACTCATCTCACCAAGAGGAGGGGAAGGACAACCTTAGCTCTCATCTAACCTTCCCGGAGCTGTCTCAGAAGGCAGCAGAAAGAGCAGGGAAAAATAAAAAGAGGAAATGGAGAAGGACCCTTTCTACAGCAACTCTCTGTCTACAAGAGAAATATCTAGATCAGAAGTTCTCAACCTGTGGGTCGCAACCCCTTTGGGAGTCACATATCAGATATCCTACATATCAGATATTTACATTACAATTCATAAAGGCAGCAAAATTACAGCTATGAAGTAGCAACCTACCTAGATCTAGAATGCAGCCAGAAGCAACGAGCTTTCTCGTATGTATGTGCATATGAGGTTGCATTGTGTAGTACAGCAACTATGTTCCTGGGCACTATTTGTGTACATGTGTGGACTATGGGATTGTGTGGCTGTGTAGATTAACACACATGCTTGTGTATATGCAGATACCATTTTGAAAATAGACATGTAACATCAAAGAGAAGTGTCCATGTGGGGTATGGCTGTGACCATGCGTGCACTGGCCTCATATGTATACATGAAGTGTACATGCAGCTGTACAATGTATTTTGATCTCAGTTAGCTTTGTCAACCTCACATAGCTGAGAGTCTTCTGAGAAGAGAGTTTTGATGGAGAAATTGCCTGCGTCTTGTTGGTCTTTAGCCATGTCTGTGGGAAGGGGAGTGTCTGGATGGATATAAGTGAGCACAGTCAACCACGGGCAGTACCAACCCTAGGCAATCCTAGTCTGTACAATAAAGTTAGCTAATCATGAGCTTGTGAGCAAGTAAGCAAGCAACATTCTCCATGACATTCTGTTCAAGTTCCTGCCTAGAGTTCCTGTCACGTCTTTCCTCAATGATTGACTGTGACCTGGAAGTTTAAGATAAAATATACCCTTTCTTCCCCTAATTTGATTATGGCCAGAGTGTTTTAATCACAATACAGAAAAGAAACTAGAATACTCTGCCACCATGAAACATTTCTGAGTGCAGCTCCTTCTGAGCACCTGTCTCATGGGCTTACATAGAGCACTGGACATGCAAGCCTTATGCGATTGCTACAGGAGTACAAGACATCAACCACAGAGCTATTAACCGAGGAATCCAACACAGAAGCACAAAGAGATGCCTTTCTGCTTGTTTCTGTTTGCCGTCCTGGCTTTCTGCTTGTGTTCTTACCTCCCCACTTCCAGCCCTGTAGGTGCTAAGTGTGACATTGAGCTCTAGGGCTCTGGCTCCGTTTGACTTCTCTTAAGGTAGACTTCCCCAAGGTGAGGAATCCAGCATGTATGTCTTCAATCAACAAAGGTTCATTTCTTCCTCATCCAGAGTCTGCTGTGGACCAAAAGGCTCTCTGGGGCTTTAGTCCTCAGGTACCAGCTCAGCACTCTATTACCATATCAACACATATAGCCAGGGAAGGTGTGATGTATTGCAAGGCTGTACATTGCTGTATTTTTTTTTTCAGCAAATTGTCATAGAGTGGTTCCCAAACTTTAGTGATTGACATAATTTGTCAATTGTGACAGAATTTGTCACAATTCTGGAGACTAGAATCCACAGTCAAGATGCCATTTGGGTTAGTTTCCAGTGAGGAAGTGCTACCTTCTGCTGTGTTCTTTCAGATTTTCTTCCATCTGAAAAATGAGGAGGCAGGAAATGAAAGAGAGAAATACAAAAGAGGAGAGAAAGGGACGAGAGAGGAAGAAGAGAAGATAGGAGAGAGGGGAGGAGAGGGAAGAGGGAAGATAAGAGTGGGGAGAGAGGGGGAGCTGGTGTCTCTTCCACCTTTTTAAAAATTTTTATTATATTTGTTTGCTTGTTTGTTTGTTTAATGATTGTGTGTGTGCACACACATGTGCCACGTTGCACATGTGAAAGTCAGAGGACATTTTTAAGGAATTGATTCTCTTCGTTCATCTTTATGTGGGCTCCAGGAACACAAGTCATTAGACTTAGGCAGCAAGGGATTTACCCATGAGCCATCTCTTCAGCACCTGTCTTATTCTCTTGAGACTTTCACTGACGCTGGAGTTCACCCGTTCTGCTCGTCTGGCTGGCCAGCAAGCCTAGGAATAGTCCTGTCTCTAAACCCTAGCACTGAGGTTCTAGGTGCACATCACCACCACGCCTGACATTCTATGTGGGTGCTAGGAAATTAAACTTCAGTCCCTGTACTTATGCAGCAAGCACCTCCTCCACTGAGCTATTTCTCCAGCTCCAGGTGCACTTATTGAAAGTATTTTGAGAGATACTGTTGTCCAGCCCCCTTCTAGTGAAGCCTCCGTCACCTGCTTACCTGCAGTGGCGATCATTTCTCTTCATCCTTCACCCAGGATATTATCAAGCATTTTATCATTACTAAATATGATTTTCAAAATGGTACTTCATTGTTACTTTTAATTTGCACTCTCAGTTCTCAGCAAATGTGAGCCTCATTGTGTATATTGATTGAGCATTTTGAATAATATACAGGTTTCTTTCTGTGTGTCTTTCTCTGTGTCTGTCTTTCTCTGTCTGTCTTTCTCTGTCTCTCTCTCTCTGTCTCCCTCTCTGTCTCTCTTTTGCTCTGTCTCTCTCTGTCTCTGTCTCTCTCTGTCTCTCTGTGTGTGTGTGAGCGCATGTGTGTTCATGCATACATACCCAGAGACCAGAGGATGACATGGGGTGCCCTCATCTATCACTCTCTGGCTTATTCTTATTCTTTTGAGACAAATTCTCTCATTGAACCTAGAGTTGGCCATTTTCTAACAAGGCTGGCAAGTAAACCCCAGGGACTCTCCTGCTCCCATCCACAACTGGGCTGGGGATACAGGTGTCCATGGTCACACCTCAATTCCTGCGCATGTGCTGGGGACTGGAAAATAGATCCTCACACTTGTGCAGCATTGAGTGTTCTTACTTTTAGAGCCTTAGATTCTCTTCTTTTTTTATCTGTAACTTTTCTAATCCACTTTGTCTATTTTTCTGAGAAGTATTTATTTCTTGGTTGCTTAACTCTTTCTTTCACTGTTGAGGAGCAAGTATTTCAACACCTTTGGTGTTCTGTTTGTTTTGTGTTTTTTGAGACATGGTCTCATGTATCTTAGGCTACCCTCTAACTCCTTATATAACCAGGATGGTCTTAAACTCCTGATTCCTTGCCTCCATCTCCAAAGTACCAGGATTACAAGTATAGGCCACCACAGCTTGTTCCAGCACCATTTTTCCCTAACTAACACCATTTTTAAAGTGGCTACTGTAGGGTTTTGGTTTTGGTTTTAACACAGGATATCACTATGCAACCATTGCTCCCCTGGAACATGCTAAGTAGACCAGCTGGCTTTGAACTCACAGAGATCCACCTATCTCTGCCTTCCCCAGTGGTGGGATTAAAAGTATGTGTGTCACCATGCCCAGCACAGGCTTTTTCCACTAGCTTAAAGTACTGTCTTTCTCACAATGTGAATTCTACCTACACAATCCTAGCCTCAAGTCTCCATCCATTTCCTTCTCCTGTCTTGTCACTACATCAATACCACACCTCACATCACTGTGAATCCCATAGTCATGTCTGGCTAACTCCTCTCCTGTTCTCTTACTAGCTTTTCTTGACCCTACCAGCCAATTTTGCTTCTATATATACTATATTTTTTAATTAGTTCATTCTTTATGGTAATAGAAAGGACACAGAAACAAATATCTAGGAGAAGGAATTGAAGCGTGAAGAGGTTGGGGTCATGGTTCCCAAGGTGACAAAAGACAGCAAAGCATAAAGTTAGGAGGAAACCACAAGTTGGATGTGAGACCTCTAGGGTGTTTTAGAGGTTCTACAGACAGATAGGTCTTCCAGGCACTTTGTCTCTAGGACACCTAGTCAGTCAGTAAGATTTAGGAGGGAGAGAAGGGCTATTTGATCCTAAGGCTCTTTAATATTGGAGGGCAGGAGGAAGCAGTGAGTGGGGAGATGGCTCTGGGAAGTTCTGCAGGCCTTACACTTCTCTACGTCCTCCTAGCGCTGTGCAGACATGGGTCTTGATGTTCATGGAGTCCTTGGTAAAGCTGATCCTGAGTTCTGTGAGAAGAGAACTCTCTCAGTCAGTGAACTTGTGAGCTTCGGCCAGTGTCAATTCCAGGAAAAAGCCACATCCCAGAGACACATAGATATGTGAAATATCTGGGACCACTGTGTCAACGAAGAAGTTACAGCCCAAATTCACCTGCACATATAACTCTGATTAGTTTCCTGGAGTGGCTCAATGGTATTTCTCAGTTGAAGGTATAAGAACAGCTGCTCATATACCTTGTCTCAATGGTCCAACACCTTCCACAAGTCTCACTGCAATACTTCATTGATGAAGGCCTCATACCACAGTACTTTCTCGCTTACAGTACCCAAGGCCCTTTGTATGGGATCATCACCATGATGGGCTCCAGTACCCGAGCTGTATAATTTAATATATATATATTATATATATAACTAAAAATTATATATATATATATATATTTATAGATATATATCATATATATTTAATACAACTATATTAGCAACTATAACTACATAATATATAAAATGTATATTATATATTATATAGTTACATAACTACATATATTATATGTTATATAGTTACATAACATATATATGTTATATGTAATATGTTATATAAATATATATGCTATGTAGTTATATAACATATAACTATATGCATATATGTTATATATGTTATATGTTATAGAGTTATATATAGTTATAACTATAGAACTATATAACAATATTAATAACTATAGCAACAATATTGCTGCATATTGATTGTATAAATTATTGAGTCTCACTGTTATATCATTCAGCACTCACATAGCATGCTTTCATGGAGTCTATCTTTCCTCCCAGTGAACTTCAAATGAACATTTTTAAGTGTATAAAAATCCCTTCCAGTTCTAACTAGGATGGCATTGAGTTCACAGGAACTCACATGGAAATGATTGACGTCTTTCTGATGTTTTCTAAACGTGGTGCATCCTTTGCATTTACAGAGGCACTCAACACTCCACCAATGATGAAGAGAAGGCAGAGAGCATTAGATTCTGCAACAGGCAAAAAAATGAGTCTGTGGGCAGTCTTAGAAGCATTTTCTCATGGCTTGCTCTCAATCTATAACTGAAGAAGAAGCCACAGCCCGGAGTTTGTGATAGCCCAGAGTATATAGATCTCCATTGAACTGAATTCAAGAAGACTCCACTCAACCGTATAATCTAAAATAGACTGAAGTGGAGAGACCAGACTGGCAAGTGATTCCAGTTACAATGGAGCTTGCTCGTTGTATGCTCACAAGAGCAATGGGGCTTGCTCACATGCTCACAAAGGAACTCTCTTGCCTCTGCCCACACACTAAAATGTTCAAGCAACTATTACTTTGTCAATCACAAAACCAGAATAAAGAAAAATAAACTATCTAGAAATTTCATCCAAGTTAGAAAGGTATCTAAAATACATCTTCCCTGACCACCCAGTAGCCCTTTTTCTGTGACAAGAATAGATGGCTCAGTGGTTAAAAGAACTGACTGATCTTCTAGAGGACCCAGGTTAAATTCCCGACACCCACATGGAAGCTCATAACTACCTACAACTCCAATTCCAGGAGGTCCTATTCCCTTTTCTGGCCTCTGTGGACACCAAGCATACATGTGATGCACATGAATTCATGCAAAGCACACATACATATACATGAAAATAAATAAACAAGATTTTAAAATAAAGACAGTAGGTAAGATACTTGTTGTGTATGCATGGTCACTTGAGTTCCAGTCACCAGCACCTACAGAAAAAGATGGCCAGGACTCACCAATAGTCCCAGTGCAGTGCAGAAGACGGGAGGATCCCTAGGACTCATTGGTCAGCTAAGTTGGAAAGTTGGAAAGTTCTGGGTCCCAGTAAGAGACCCTGTCTCAAAAATAAAAATAAGATGGTGTGATGGTTTGCATATGCTTGGCCCAGGGAGTGGTACTGTTGGGAGGTGTGGCCTTGTTGGAGTAGGGGTGGCCTTGTGGGTGTGGGCTTTAAGATCCTTGTCCTAGCTGCCTGGAGGCCAGTAGTTCTGTAGCAGTGCTCATATGAAGATGCAGAACTCTTAGCTCCTCCTGCACCATGCCTGCTTGGATGCTGCCATACCCCCACCTTCATGATAATATACTGAACCTCTGAACCTATAAGCCAGCCCCAGTTAAAAGTTATCCTTTAATCCCAGCACTTGGGAGGCAGAGGCAGGTGGATTTCTGAGTTCGAGGCCAGCCTGGTCTACAGAGTGAGTTCCAGGACAGCCAAGGCTATACAGAGAAACCCTGTCTCGAAAAACCAAAAAAAAAAACAAAAAAAAAAAAGTTATCCTTTATAAGACTTGTCTTGGTCATGATGTCTGTTCACAGCAGTAAAACCCTAACTCAGACAAGGTGGAGAGCAACCAGGGAAGATACCAGATGCCAGTCTCAGGCCTCCTCATGCATGCGCACACATGTGTAGATGTACATGCATGCACACACATGAGCGTGTACACATATACATTCACTGTGAACATAGATTAGTCAGTGCCCATCAGGACATGGAGACCCTTTCCTTAAAATGATGCTGCATTACTAACTGCAAAATCCTGGTCCATGACCTTCCTTTTCTTATACTATGGAATTATTCCAACATGTCTACAAAATCATCCTGTAAATGAGATGCACTACAATACATCTGGGTTCTACTGATTAAATTAAAACACATGCCTAAGGGGCTGAGGGTGTAGCTCGGTTGATAGAGCGCTTGTCTGGTGTGCACGAAGTCTTGAATTCAATCCCCTGTGCCACATAAAATCAGACACAGCGGCTCACAAATATAAAGTCAGTGCTCTGGAGGTGGAGGCAGAAGGATCAATAGTTCAAGATCGCCCTCAGCTACATAGTGAGTTTGAGGCCAGCCTGGGCTACGTGAGACCCTGTCTCATAGCCACAAATGACTATGGCTGAGGCTGGGTCTCACCGAAGCTATTCATTCATATCTCAGTTATTAGTCTGTCTCTCAGAGTGGCTTTTTTTTTTTTTCTACTCTGAATGTATCATCCCATTCTCTCCCAAGCTGCAAAGAAATGTATGTTTAGTCTAATGGTATTTCCTTCTATGACACTTGATGCTCCTCTTTTACTGTTTATGGAATTCTATATCTGACTTTTTTGAGACAGAGGGTCCCCAGGTAGGCAATAGAACTGTAACATATGTAGACCAGGCTGGCCTCACGCTCACAGAGACTACCTCTGCCCTCCAAGTGCTGGGATTAAACCTGTGCATCACCACATCCGGTTCTGTCTGACATGTTGACAGTCTTTTCCATAGTAACCCAGAAAGGGCCTTTTGGGGTTGTATCTATTTAGAGAGTCTGGTTTCATTGCCTTGTTTGTTTGATTGTTTGTGGGAGGAGTGGAGTACCGCAGCGTTTCTGTGATGGTCAGGGGACAACTTGCAGAAGTCAGTTGTTTCCTTCCACTGTGTGGGTCCTGGAATCAGACTTAGGTCATCGGGCATGAGTGCAAGTAGTTTACTCTTGGTGCCATCTTAGGTTTGGAGACTTTAAAAGCTTTTTTTCACTTTATTTTCTGTGCATGGTGTTTTCACCTGAATACGCATCTGTGTACCATGTGAATGCCTGATTCTCATAGAGCAGTGGTTCTCAACATATAGGAGATGATCCCTTTGGGCACTGAATGACCCTTTCACAGGGGTTGCCTAAGACCATGGAAACCACAGCAATATGTAAGCTTAAGTCCCAAAGTCACAAGTATACTCTAGGGCCTGGCCAGCATCATCTGCATGAGCATAGTGGGGTGCTGGTGGTGCCTTGGGAATGGAAAGCTGTTTTTGCCACGGAGGGCACACTGAAGTGGTGGATCCATTTTCAGCATGATGCTGGAACACAGCAGCTCAAGCCCAAGGGACCAAGGCAGACACTATAGGAGCCCCTCCCCTGAGGCTGTGCTGTCAAATGGACTCCAGCAGATTCCTAAACCAGCCTCAAAGCTGAGGACCATGGGACTCCCCTCTGGCTAGGAGCCTCTTCTGGAGCTCCACTGACCTTTACCCTGTATGCTGACCTCCTTCTGGCTCAGAGCTAATCCTGGCTGGGAATCCAGAGTCACCAATCAGCGAGCTTAGTTGCCTCTCCAGACTGTCATCCTGAGTTTCTATGGCTTTCAAGACTAATATTTTTCCCCTGCTAAATTCCATTGTTTCCCCTTACAAAAGCAAATATATATATGGTCTTAGTCCTTCTTTGTAGAAGAGAATAGTAGTGGGCACGTCGGCCTATAGGGAGTGGACAGCATCACTCACAGCACATATGGAGGTGAGTGTGCTCACCAGTGTGAGTGCCTGTGAAATCCAGATGTCAACACTAGCTGTCTTCCTCTATTCCTCTCCTCTCTTCTCTCTCTCTCTCTCTCTCTCTCTCTCTCTCTCTCTCTCTCTTTGGAGACAGGGTCTCTCGGTGATGCTGGGGCTCCATTTCAATTAGACTGGCTGGCCGGTGACTCTCCAGAATCTTTCTGTCTCCAGCCCTCTAGCCCTGAGGCTGTAGATATACAACACCACAGTGCCAGGCTTTTCCACGGATGCTGGGGATCCAAATTCAAGTCTTTGTGCTTGTGAAACAAACACCCTGCCCACCAAGCGACCTCCCTGGCCTCCCTTCAGCCTTCATAGTGATTTCCTTTCCAAGTGCATGAGTGGTACCTCACCACTGTCGGTCACAGACTCACTGTCTGCACCCTTCAATGGTCTCTTATAAACCCACCCATATTTTCTTTCTTCTTTTATCTTTGTTTGATTTTTGTGTTGTTGTTGTTGTTGTTGTTGTTGTTGTTGTTTCCAAGCTTTCTTTGGGTAGCCCTGGCTGTGCTGGAACTCACTCTGTAGACCAAGCTGGCCTTGAACTCAGAGATCCACCTGCCTCTGCCTCCTGAGTGCTAGGATTAAAGGTATGCACCACTATATCTGGCATTCAAAACTTATTTTCAATTTCCCAAACTAGAGTCCTCCTAACTCTGATTATCAGACACTGTGACACAGCTCAGCAGGGTCCTGATAGATTCTGCATGCTCTATTCCTTTCTTCATTTCTAACATAGAGGGTTTTTTTAATTTACATTCATTTTATATTGAGTAACATTTTAAAATATTGAACAGAATATTTAATATTTAAATAGCAAATAATTAATTTTGAAACACTTTAAAATGTTTTAATATAATAATCAATATTGAAAATAGACTTAATATAAAGTTGATGGAACTTGGCTTTAAAAATGTTTTGAATAAAATAAATAAAATCTAAAAACAAAATTTAAAAAGGGGTGGGGGGAAGCCTGAAGAGATGGCTCAGTGGTTAAGAGCACTGACTACTCTTCCAGAAGTCATGAGAGGTCATGAGTTCAATCCCCAGCAACCACATGGTGGCTCACACCATTTGTAATGGGATCTAATGCCCTCTTCTGGTGTGTCTAAAGACAGTTACAGTGTATTCATATACATAAAATAAATGAAATCTTATTGTGTAGCCCAAATACATTTAAAAGGACAGCACACCTGTCTTCTGTTTTTTCTTTTATGAAAAAAAAATCAAAGTACATTACACAATTATCAGAATAGTGTGGAACTGAAAACCAAAAGTCTTGGACACCATATACCCAACCTGGTGCCTACCAAATGTGTGGCTTCAGGTAAGAACCTGACCTCAGAATGGTGAGATATCTCAGTAGGTCAAGGCGTCCCACAGGCATCCACAGGCAAGCCTGATGATCTGACTTCAATCTCCTGGACCCTCGTGGTAGAAAGAAAGTTGTCCTCTGGCATTCACATGTGTGCTGTGGCACACATATGTTCACATACATGTAGAGACATACACAAAAAAATAAGTATTTAAATATAGATAAAAATTTGACCTCTGCATTAAGCCAGTGAACTTGTGTCCTCCTTGCAAAATGGATATCGTGTGGCCCCAAGTGCTTGGATGAGAGTTAAAAGGTTTAGAGACTCAATTTATATAAAGTTCTAACAAATATCCAGCATTCAATCAAAGCAGGTGCTAACGGCATTTTCATATGATTTTTGGAGTCATACCGGGATTTTCTCGATCCCATAAAGACAGGGAAGGTTCCTTAGCTCCACTTATCCAAACCATCCTCGTGGCTCCTGTCTGCAAAGCTAACTCTTAGCGTGTGATATCCAGCTGGGAAAGAGCCCAGCAGTGTGGTGTCCTGGAGGAGGATAAAGTTCATATAGGGAGTCTGCACAGGGGACAACACAGGAGCAACAGTGAGCTGTGCCTCTAATGTTCTTGACTGGAAAATATCAAGAAGGTAGAAGGAACCACAAGAAAGAATAGGGTTGACTCTGCCAGCTCTGGGCAGGGGGAAGGCACACAGTAGGCCATGTTCTTCAGCCAAATCAGAAAGTGAGCACTGAGAGAGCTGGAGTTGCCTGTCCTTTGCCCTCTGTGACACTTCCATGCTATACCCGATGGCACTGAGTGGTCAGGAACTCAGAGAGAGCACTAACTTACTGGGTTCAAATCTCAGCTTTGCCACTCACTGGAACCAAGTTCTCCTGACTATGAGACAACTTCTAAAGTTACATAACACAGAGTAGAAAAAGAAATGAGGTGGAAGTCAAAATGACGAGTGTCTTAGTTACTTTCTCATTGCTGTGATAAAATACTCTGGCAGAAACAACTTAAAGAAGTCAGGGTCTATTCTGGCTCACAATTCAAAAGTGCAGTCTACTATGGTGGGGAAAGCAAGACAATAAGAGCTTGAAGCAGCTACTCACAATATAGCCACAGTCAAGAAGCAGAAGGGGGACTGCAGAGATGGCTCTGTGGTTAAGAGAACTTAAGTGGTCTTACAGAGGACCCAGCATCCGTTCTCAGCACCCAAATGGCAGCTCACAACCTTCCTAATTCCCAGTTCCAAGGGATCTGGCGCTTTCTCCTGGTCTCCATGGACACTGTACATACATGACATGGTGCATTTATGCATATACAAAACACAGGCACATGCACATATGCATAATTAAAAATAAATAATTTTAAACAGAGAAAGAAGCAGAGAGCAGTGAATGCATGCTGGCGTTCAGCTCCTTTTCTTCACTTATACAGTCCGGGATCCCCTCCCATGGTAGGCAATACCAACTCAACATAATCAAGATGATACCGCACAGTCCATCTCTCAAGTGACTCTAGATTCCACCCTATTGACAATTAACATATAAGCCTTGCCTCAGTCATGGAATTGCTTTGTATCCTGGGAAATCTGTTTAGCTTTTTTGGACCATGTGTATGTAATATGTAGTTGAGACTGAAGTCGCCCCAGCTCTTTCTAACAGAAACACGGGTGTGAAAATGATGGCAATGATTTTTATTAATTAATTAATTAATTTACTTTATATCCTGGTCGTAGTTTCCCCACTCCCATCTCCAGTCCCTCCCCAATCCATTCTTCCTCTGTTTCTCTTTAGAAAAGGAGAAGCCTCCCGTGGTTATCAAACAGCCTTGGTATGCATATCAAGTTGCAGTAAGACTAGGTGCAGTGGTAGCCCACGCCTTTAATTCCAGCACTTGGGAGGCAGAGGCAGGCGGATTTCTGAGTTCGAGGCCAGCCTGGTCTACAGAGTGAGTTCCAGGACAGCCCGGACTACACAGAGAAACCCTGTCTCGGAAAAAAAAAAAAAAAAAAAGCAAAAACAAAAAACAAACAAACAAACAAAAGACTAAGTGCATCCTCTCCTATTGAGGCCAGATGAAGGAGCCCAGTAGGAGGAAAGGGTCCCAGAGTCAGTGACAGTTTCTCCTTCCGCTTGTGAGTGATAACAATGATTTTTAAAGATCTCCAGGAGCTAGGCATGTTTCCTGGTGGTTAAGAGCACTACCCAGACTGTGTGTTTCTTTATTCTGTGGACAGTTTAATTTGCCTTTTAATTTGTTTGTCGGTTCTTCCTTTTGTTCCCTATGCTTTTGGAGTTGCCCAGAAAACCACAGCCTGTGCCACTGTCTGAACCTATTTCCCCAACGTTTTCCTCTAGTAGTTTAAAGTCTTAGGGTTTGCATTAAGGTCTCTTATCTATTTTGAGATAGTTTTCTGAACAGAGTAAAAGGTACGCAGTGAGATTTCAGTCTTCTACATCTGAATGCCCAGTTTTTCCCTGCACTACTTGTCGATGGAGTTGTCTTTTTTTCAGTATCTTTTGCTGGCACCCTTACTAAGAAGCAGTAGGCTGAAGATACTGGATTTATTTCCCGTGCTGTATTCCACCTCATGGATCTGAGCATCTGCTCTTATGCTGGCGTCAGCACCTTTACCTACTGCTCAGCAGGATGTCTTGAAACCAGTTTCCGTTACTCTCCAGTCTTGTCCTTTCCACTCAAGATTGTTTGGGCTTTTGTGCTTCCATGTGAATTTAGGATTATTTCTTTTTAGTTCTGTGAAGCCTGTCTCTGTTGTTTCTGTGAAGGTTACAGCACATCTGCGAATGCTTCCAGTGGTGGGAGTCTTTTAACAATGGCTCTTGCGATCTGTGAACACTGAACCTCCTTCTGCCTTTCAGGATCATGGGGTTTTTTTTTTTTGTTTTAAGGTGTGTTATTTTCATTGAAGAGGTCTTTCACATCCTGAGTTAAGTTTATTCTTAGAACTGGAATGAGGGCAGGAGTTGTATATAAGACATAGTTTCTTATATAGCCATTCTTGGAGTCTTTGAGAATTTCATGTATAGAATCATAACAACTGCACACTGGGACAATTGGACTCCTACTTTATATGTCTTAAACTTTTTTCTCTTATCTAATAAGACAAATCAGACAAATAAGGTTCAAACTCCAGCCACTTCCACCCCCTCAGCCCTTCTTTATCAACCCTCTGGTTTGAACAGACTTATCTCTATAAGCCTTCTTTGTCTTTGAAATCAGGTTGAGGGCTGAGGAGAGGGCTCAGTCCTCAAAGTGCTTGTCTTACAAACATGGACCTGAATATGGTCCCCAGAATACACATTTTAAAAGTCAGAGACAGGTGAATCCCTAGGACTCACTGGTAAGCCAGCCTAGCCTGCTTGCCAAGTTCTAGACCAATGAGAGACTCTATCTCAAAGACTGAAAGAAAGACAGAAGGACAGAGGGGAGAGAGAAAAAGAGAAAAAAGCAGAGGGGGAGTGGGAGAGAAGGAGAAGGAAAGACAGAGAGACAGAGAGAGGGGAGAGAGGGGAAGAGGTAGAAGGAGAGACAGAAAGAGAAGAGAGGAGGTAAGAGTGAAAAGGAGAGACAGAGAGAGGGTGAGAGGAGAGAAGAGGGAGAAGGAGAGACAGAGAGAGAAGAGGAGAGAGGAAGAAGGAGAGAGAGAGCAAACAAACTGTAGATGCCTGGCTTCCACCCACAGTTGCACTTCCATACACACAATGTACTTGTTTCTTTTCTGTCACTGTGATAAAATAACCTTACAAGAAGCAACTTAAGGGAGAAAACTTTGTCTTGGCTCACAGTTCTAGAGATACGGAGTGAGGAAGGCATGGGTGGCAAGGGCAGGAAGCTGGGTGGTAACATTACATCACACTCAACAGAGAGAACAGGAAGTGATCCTAGGCTATAAAGCCTCATAGCCTGGTACCACACTTCTTTCAGCAAGTCCTCACTTCCTAAAGGTTCCATAATCTTCTCTAAGAGGATCACCAGCTGGGAACCAGGTGTTCAAACGACCACACATCATGTGCACGCATAAACACATACACCAATACATACACATAATTTTTTAAATCAGGTTAAAATATACTTATGACGCAGGATTATTCTCAGAATTAAAAAAAAAAAAACCACAATGCCTGGCTCACAGTAGGTCCTCAATAAGGGGAAGCTGTTATTATGCTAGATTGAGTAAACATGAATGCACCTGTCTATGCAACTCTCTCTGTGCTGGGTTTTTTTAATATGAGATTCCTTTTACCCCTGACTGTCCTCATTCTAATCTTAAATACCCTGAAACTGTGGTCCCATCCCTCATAGCTGCTCTAAGGGTTCACATGTCACCTCTGCCCTCACACATTGTTGGCTTCTTTCCTGGCTAAGCAGATACCATAAGCAGTTACTATCCTTATCTCAGCATGAGAGCTGCTCTGAGAAGCTAGCTTCAGGAGAAAAGACAGACTGAAATGGACGTCTCAGGTGCTACCTTCTCATCTGTGACTTGAGGTCTACATCTGATAACAGTTGTTAGTACATCCTAAGACCTCTGATACTCTGAGCTTCCAATAGTGGATATTTGTAACCACGGTTTGCCTTGTATGCTGAATAATCTGAGTTCTCTGAAGGCTGAAACCAGAACCTTCTGCTTCCTCTTCTTTCTTCTTCTTCTTCTTCTTCTTCTTTCTTCTTTTTCTTCTTCTTCTTCTTCTTCTTCTGCTTCTGCTTCTGCTTCTGCTTCTGCTTCTGCTTCTGCTTCT
>JANHMN010000025.1:9682875-9713810 GCA_030674055.1 Rhabdomys pumilio
CCGCTCCCGCTCCCGCTCCCGCTCCCGCTCCTGCTTCTGCCCACTTGCCTGCCTGTATCCAACTCAGCCCAATCAATGTTAAGAGTCAATTTGAGTTTAGCAAAGGAAAACTTATTGAGAGCAGAAAACTAAGACTTCAAGATGTACGCAGGGGCCTCCAAGATGGCTCTGATTATAAAGGTAAATGCCTCAAAGCCTCACAAACTGAATTAGAGCTCCGGAACCTACATAGTACAGGAGAGGAGCAAATCCTGAAATTGTTCTCTAACCTCAACACCTATGCCATAACATGTGTAAACACACACATACATACCCAAAAAGTAATAAAGCATTGTTCGCTCTTTAAAAGGTGTACAGCTTCAAGTACAGTGTCATACACTTGCCAACACTCAAGAGGCCGGGGCAAGAGGATGGAGAGTTGGAGGATAGCCTGGGCTACACATTTAAAAAAAAAGGAAATAGGAACCTGAGTTTGCTTCTTCCATCCATTTCTTACTCTTATGTCGCTTGCTTCTGACAACAGCGAGCGGGCCTCTTGCCTTCCACATCTCCTTTCCAATAACACACCCCTCAAGCTCTGAGATCTTTCCTGTCCAAACATTTTAAGCTTCCTATTTCACCACAATTCTGAATTTAGAGGCACTTATTAGGTGTTAGACTTAATGTTAAATTAGGCACCATAAAGAAGAAAAGAGGAGGAAATCCAACTGTAAGTGATACATAGGAAGCCTTCAAATGTGTGGAGAATGGATGGATAAACAGAACAGACAGACAGACAGACAGACAGACAGACAGACAGACAGACAGACTGACTAATGGATGGATGGATGGATGGATGGATGGATGGATGGATGGATGGATGGACTAATGATGGATGGACAGATGGATGGATGGGTAGATGGATAGATTAATGATGGATGGACAACAAATGGATGGATGGATGAATGACGGATAGATGATGGATAGGTGGGTGAGTTAATGTCTCTCCTTGGTCCTATAAACAAAGCTACTGGTTGTCCAATTATCAGAAATGAGAGCATCAGGGAATGTCAAGTCTTACAAGATAGTTGAGTTGATGCTGAAGATAGTTGGACTACACCTCTGAATGCCCCCACTTTGGAGATTTGAGCTGCCTTTGAGAAAGTAGGACCAGAAGTCCTGGGTAAGAGAATTCCACTGTTGCCTCTCTGACCCCCTAAACTTGCATGTGCGTCAGACACCAGGCTAGCAAAGTGTAAGGCTAAGAAACCAAAGCAGCACTTGGTTGTCAGCCCATTGCACCAGTCATTTCCATCCCTTCTGAACTACATTTCCCACAACTCTTTACCAACCCAGGATGGAAAGCACCATAGTGGGAACCTATCTGAGAAGCAGAGTCTGGGAGGAGCCAGGTCACAGAGAGAAGTCAGGAGCCTGAGAATCTGTCAGGAGCTGGAGGCCACTGGCCAGAGAAGTTGTCAGGCATCAGGAACCTTACGATATGCTGTCCCAGTCTCTTGCTCTGACACTCATTAGTCCTTTTATAATGAGATCCTCTGGGCCCTGTTTTCTTCTTTCAAACGATGCACCTTTCTCTTTGTTTGCATGCACTACCTCTGCAGAAAGAAAATGACAAGACATGAAAGTAGGCGAGGACCATTAGGAGTGGCAGAGATGATGTGGAAAAGCATGAGTTCACCATTATTCTTGCCAATTGCTGCCAATCATGCTTGGAAGAGGGAGGAACCACTCTCAGGGAGGAAGCACTCAGATCAGTGTTTCTGAGAATTCCATCCTTCTGGGAGTTCAGCATGAAAGCTGGGGATACCTGCTGCATCCAGTTCTCTGAGGGCAGGACTTAAGCTGAGTTCACAGAATTTGCCAGGCAACAAGGAGAGAGCATTCAAAGCAAAAACAGACTCCCTCCATCCAAGTCAAGTGTTCACCAGAGGGTTGGTCAATGCCATCCCAACCCCACATTTTTACCAGCTGTGAACCCTGATTTTGGATACATACATCAGCCTTTTCAAGCCTAGTTCTCTCCACGGCTGTGAGAATCTTGGTGTTTGCTTTCAGAGCATTTGGGAGAAGTAAGTGTGTGTGACAGTATGGAAAACATTTTAAGAAATGTCACTTCCTTTTCTTCCTCGAAGCTTCATGAACAGTTTTGACATGTCACTAGCAGGAACACCTAAAGTATGGCTGGGATCTGGGGATTGGCGGCTTTCTCTGCCCAACCATTCATAGCCTGTTCACTTCCAGATAACTTTCCCAGATCCCATCCTAACACACACTCTCTGAGTAAGCTCCAAAGGAGAAGCAGAGGAGGGGCCAACTTTAGAGATGCTACCACCAATGCAAGACAAACAAAACTCAAAATCCAGGATCAGTGAGATGGCTCTTAAAGGCGCCTGACGACCCAAGTTCAAGTCCAGAATCCTACATAGTAAAAGGAGAGAACTTATCTCTGACCTCCACGTCCTCACTCACATGATTCACACACACACACACAAGGGGTCAGGGGAGGTAAGCAAATTAAACAAATGTTAACTTTAAATTTTTATTTAATATGTATGGGTGTTTCACCTCATGTAGGTCTGTGCATGTGGGCCTATGGAGGCTATAAGAGAGTGTCAAATTCCCTGGAACTAGTGTTAAAGATAGTTGTGAGCTTCGTGTAAGTGCTCAGAGTCAAGCCGGAGTCTTCTGGAAGAACAGCCAGAGCTCTGAACTGCTGAGCCATCTCTCCAACTTCACAACTTAAAAGAAAAATTCAAACAACAATATCCAGGCCTAGCCTCCATCATGAGACTCATAAGACCTGAGATTATGAGACGAAATGTCACCTTCTATGGGGCTTGAGGGACTGGCTGCAATTAAATTATAGGAAAATCCTATAAAATGCTTTAGAACGTTTTATGAAGCTATTGATATTTCCACCAGAATGAAGCGCATGGGAGGCAGGGGTGGAGTGACCATGAGGAGACCATTTGTTTTCATTCGTCCCTGCCAGAGACAGATCAAGACTAATGAGGGCTCAGAAGTCCCACCCCAAGAGAAAGTGTGGCCTCCTTTTTATGGCACCCTGGGGGAAAGAGTGATCTCTAGAGTGTATACAGGGATGTATGTGGGGGAGGGGTGCATGTGGAGTGGGTACATGGGTGTAGGTCTCCCCATCCTCGTGGACCATTGGCTGATACAATCCACGGGGGTCTGTGAGTACCTACAGCAAATGATCGCACCGGAACCACTTGTCAGTAGGCAGATCAGCTTTACTTAGGTTGAATGAAGACTTAAAAGGTTGGGGGGATTGAGGATAAGGGCAAAGGTCATTGGCTGGGGGCTTAGCACCTCATTAGCATGGGGAAGCATTTTAGGAATCTCAGATGCTGGCTGAACAAGTTTGTCAGGAGAAAGGAAATTGATCCTATAAACTAATTAAGGCTGAGTGACATCCCTCAGGTAGGAGAGGAATCCCCACTTAGAATCCCCAAAGCAAGGTCAGAGTAGGAGAAAACCTGCTAACCAGGGAGTCTCCCGTTTTGCACCAAGCTCAGAGACTATCTGGTCATGGTGACTTTGATCTTAATTAGCAGAGTTTTCCCACACATAAGTGCGGGGTGTGCATGAGTATGGCTATATGCCTGTGTGTGTGTCTGTGTGTGTGTGTGTGTGTGTGTGTGTGTGTGTGTGTGTGTGTTACTTCTTAAAGGTTAGCATTAAAAGTCAGACTTGGGGTCATTAATCTTTGGAACAGTGATACCCTTTGGGGACCCCAACCCTGAGGTTCTGGCCTTTGCCTTGGGAAACAGAAATGCACTACAGATTCCATCTACAATGCTGCTGCATTCAAGGGTACAAATTTACAGTACCTCTCCAACAAAATTAAAACACTTCTCTTTTTTTAAGTTTTATTTTGTTTTTATGGTGGGGTGCAACTGGTAGAGGCCAGAAGGAATCAAATTGCCCTGAAGCTGGAGTTACAGGTGGTTGTGAGCTGGGTACTAGGAATTGAACTGGGTCCTCTGAAAGGGCAGGGGTGCTCTTAGCCACTGTGCCTCTCAAGCCCCAAAAGACTTCTTGTGGAATATCTTCTTATAGAATACTCAGTAGCCACATCTGCCCAGTATACTGACAACTTTCTCAGGTGTGAACGGAAATACAATGGCTCTCAGAGTCTATGATCAGCAAGAGCAGTTGAACAAGGATTCAGCAGGACCTGCCCAGCCACGTGCATCCCAGAATGACCTCAAGCTACATAGCTATAAGAGACCTGGACCTTCTCTTTTCACACTTTTTTATTTACACTGTAGAGTAGTAAACTGAACATCTCAGTACACACCTTTAATCCCAGCACTCTAGAAGCAGAAACAGGTGGATATCTTCGAATTAGAGGCCTGCTTGGTCTACACAGTGAGTCTCAGGCCAGCCAGGGCTACACAGAGAAATCCAGTCTTAAAAAAAAAAAACTGGGAGTTAATGGGGTACAACAGTGTTCCTTCTTCTGGCCTCCTCAGATACCAGGCATACATGTGGTACACATACATGTACATGTATGCACACATTCAAACACATAAAATAAAAATCCCCTCACCTAAAAATAGCAAGTAAATGTTACCAAATGTTAAGAGGAAGATAAAAACAGCAGGCTGGAGAGATGGGTCTAGGTAAGATGCTTGCCACCAAGTCTAAATGACCTAAGCTCAATCCCCAGGGCCCACATGGTGAGAGGGAACAATTAACTGCCACACGTTGTCCTCTGACTGCCACATGTGAGCTGCACACACACACAAAGAAAGGAAGTAAGAAGGAAAGAAAGAAAGAAAAAATTTAATTTTAAAGAAAAACTGATCGTTTTTACCTTAGTATTTGAAATTTATTTTTAATTTGTTTTTGGTTTTGTTTTGTTTCTTTGTTGTTTTAAGACAGGGTTATGCTCTGCAGTCCTGACCCAGAATTTGCTGTGTAACCCAAGCTGGCCTCAAATTCATGGCGGTACTGCTGCCTCAACTGACTATACTGGAATTACATGCATGAGCCACCATGCCCACCTAAAATCCCTTCAGAATAAAACATTTCTCCTAAAGTTCAGATTTACATATACTTAGCTGAGGATGGGGAGAGATGATATTGGTCTTTGGTGCCCAGACATACAGCCACACTCAGTATTTTCCAGGATAGGCTTTAGGACCCATGAGCCAGAGGGTCCTCTGAGAGTTCACACCCAGAGCCTAATCCCACCCTCACTGCTGTCTTGGACTGCAGGACTACAGAGTCAACATCTTCCTGAGGCAACAGTGGAATGACCCTCGTCTAGCCTACAATGAGTACCCTGACGACTCTCTGGACCTCGACCCGTCCATGTTGGATTCTATCTGGAAGCCTGACTTGTTCTTTGCCAATGAGAAGGGGGCCCACTTCCACGAGATCACCACTGACAACAAACTGCTGAGAATCTCCCGCAATGGCAATGTCCTCTACAGCATCAGGTGAGTTCCAGAGCCCATGACAAGGCCCAGGGAATCCTAGGAAAGGGTTTCATCGAAAGCAAGGAGAGAGGGTGGAAAAGGCTTGTGAGGGAAGCTGGAGTTTAAGTCACCCTGTGTTTCAACAAAGGCAAAATAGACTTCTCAGCCACCAAGTGTTCTCAGCAAGCAAGTGTTGGAAACAAAGTTTGACAAGACATAGCCGCTTGGTGGCAAATTTGACCACCGTGTAAATGGCACCATCCACAAGGATAAGCCAGAGCTGTCGCCTCCCTGCTTTGAATCCCACTAACCCTGTATTAAGTCCTGGGAATCAAACCCTCCCCCCTCCTGACTGTATCCTGTAGATTGCTAAGCTTTCAGAGTGTCCTGTGACTCCCACTCCCTGCTACCCACACACTTAGTCTCTAATCTCCTTGTCCGGGGCACAGAGACAACGGACAATGGAAATAGAGATGTGGCTCACACTCAACTATGACAGCTTGGAAAACAGACGGTGCAGAATACTTTTCATGCAGTATTTCATTATATAATTCGTGAACTAGGTTTGATGATCCCCGTTGTGTACAGCAGAGAAGTGGGGGTGTGAAAATGTAGAAAACTTGACCAATTATCTACAACTCCTGTCCGAGAGTAGTACTGATGGGGTACTAGTGTTAAGTCCCCTGCCCTCTGGGACATCAGAAGAACCACAGCTTTCCAGTTGGGTCCCATAACTTCTGAAGCAACAGAATGGCCACCAGCCACCATTTCCATCTGCATATCAATTCATGATAATGAATGGCTGTTCTCTGATTTAAAAGAGCTTCAGAGTGCTAAATAGCCATCTCTCCCACCTTCAGTTCCTCCCTGAGGGAGAAGTCTTATCTCTCATTCAGGTAGGAACCTTAAATATCCAGGTTGGGGCAGATCGGAAAATGAGGAGCCTAGGCTGATTCTGACACTCAGAGACAACTGGACTCTATTCTTCACAGTCTGTGGGGAAGGGGCATGAAACCCTCACCACTGAGGGGCAGCAGGAGCTCTGCTGACTGCATCCAACCTACCAGTCACATCTAGATGAAGAAAGACATGGAGTCAGCCTCCAAGGTCCTGGTTGGACTGCTGGAGGGAGGGTCACCTCTGCCTAGAATTCACTGCTGCCAGGACAGTTTCATGTCTCTGGAAAACCAAGACCCATTGCAAGCTGACAGAAGGACAGGTCAGCAGAAAGTGATGGTCCCAAGGACGTTCAGCATCTAGAAATTAACCCATCCTGACAGCTGCCCCACTTCTGAGCTTTTATCTTCCGAAATGGGCCAGCTGGTTTTCCTTTCACTCCCCCTCCCCCCACTTTCTTTTTCCTCCTCCTCCCCATCCCCCTCCTGCTTCTGTTCTGTCCATAGAGGGGAGTACACTTACTGGAGATATGAGCTGGAAAAGGAAGTTCCCAAGGGGCCAGGTGTGCAGCTGAGGTGGCAATAGCTATGTTCTATGGAGATATCCCCAACTGGGTACCTCAAGGAAGAAGGACTGGCCTCAGGACAGCAGGAATGAATAGCATAGCAGCCAACCCCAGAGCCATCAGACTCAGCATACAAAAGCTAGATCCACATAGCTTTAACACAGACCCAGAGAGAGCCTGATTGTCTAAGAGCTCTCCACTCCCCTCTGCAGCCTGAGCTCTGGTGTGAGCAAAGACTTCCAAAGTTGTTATGACAGCCTGGGCTACCAGCCTGAGATGTCACAAAAGGATTCCCTCTGGCTCTGGGGCTGCAGCCTTTATAAAGCTGAACACCCCAAAATAAATAACAGGCCCACTGCTTTCCCCCTGTGCCTGCCTGAACTCACAGAACTCAGTTGTGTGGAAACAGCTAGGGATGGGGACGGGGTACAGTTCTGAACTCACTTCTGACAGGACCAGTATATGAACGGAAGCAGGCAAGAGCCATGTGCAGGACTTATTGCAGAAGCATGGGAGTACCTGAGGCTGGGAACTCTGGAAAACCTGAGGGAGGGGAGTAGGGGCAGCACCTGGTGCCCTAGCAACCTGCTAAAAATGGGTCTGTAGCATCCAAGATGGCTCCAAAAAAAAAACCAAAAGTCCCTCTGACTGATGACTTTGGGCCACCTCTTTTCCATCGCCAAGCCTTCTCTTCCCATCCCATGAATTTGGAAATGTACACACATGTATTCTATAAGCACTGGTCCCCTGGTCACCGGTCCCCACCCTGGAACAATGATTTCAATCAGTGCAAGTATGGAGGCACAGACTCCCTAAATGTAGTTCCAGCATCAGCCCTATCTCTTCTCTACCCAGAATCACCCTGACGTTGGCCTGCCCTATGGACCTGAAGAATTTCCCGATGGATGTACAGACATGTATCATGCAACTGGAAAGCTGTGAGTCCGAATTGCTTTTTTAAGGAGTCAGACTCCTTACCCATTTTCAGGCAGAAATCCCCTAATCGCTGGACCCCGGGAGAGTACTTGTATAACTCAGAGTGCCAAGTGAGGGGCTTTCATTGAGAAAATGCATTAAAAACATAAGTTCCCCACCCCCGGCCCCCGGCTCTGTCTCATTGGGGCCCAGGCATTGTCATCAGCTGCATTCTCCCAAGAGGAGGCACTGTGCCAAGTCCCTTGTGCATGTGCCTGCCAGGAATGAAGAGAGATGGCTGAGGAAAAGCACAGTCTGAAGGTGCTCACTTCAGCAGGGGAGGGAGACAACTGATCGCACAGGTCACCCCAGCAGGAGACAGGGTCAGGGAAAAGGCTCTGCAGGTAAAATGCCTGCCACACAAGCATCAGAAGCTGAGTTTGGATCCCCAGCACCATGTCAAAGCCAGGCACAGCTAGGTGTATAGAGATGGAATGCACTCTCCACCCAAGCTAACTGAATCAATGATTTCCATATTCAGTGAGATATATTGTCTCAATAATAATAATAATAATAATAATAATAATAATAATAATAATGAGCTGGAAAGATGGCTCAGTGGTTAAGAGCACTGGCTGCACTGCCAGAGATCCTGAGTTCAATTCCCAGCAACCACATGATGGCTCACAACCATCTGTAATGGGATCGGGTGCCCTCTTCTGGTGTGTCTGAATCTGAAGACAGTATACTCATATACATGAAATAAATTTAAAAAATAAAAAAAATAATAATAAAATAAGGTGGCCACTGGAGAGATGGATCGGCAGTTATGAGCACCAGCTGCTCTTTCAGAGGACCTGGGTTCCCAGCAACCACATGCAACTCACCACTTTCACATAGACGTACATGCAGGCAAAATATTAATACATATAAAACAGAAGAAGAAAGAAGAAGGAGAAGGAGAAGGAGGAGAAGAAGAAGGAGAAGGGGAGAAGGAGGAAGAGAAGGAGAAGGGGAGAAGGAGGAGGAGGAAGAGGAAGAGAAGGAAGAGGAAGAGAAGGAGGAGAAAGAGGAGGAGGAGAAGGTAGGAAGAGGAGGAGGTAGGGGAGAAGGAGGAGGAGGGAAGAGGGGGAGGAAGAAAGGAGAAGGAAGAGGATGAGGAGGAGGAAGAGGAGGAGGAGGAGGGGAAGGGGAAGGGGAAGGGGAAGGGGAAGAGGAAGAGGAAGAGGAAGAGGAAGAAGAAGAAGAAAAAGAAGAAGGAGAAGAAGAAGAACTCATACTGCTCTTGCAAAGGACCCAAGTTCAGTTCCTAGCATCCACACTGGTCAGCCCACAACCACCTAAAAATCCAGCTCCAGGAAAATCTGACACCTTTGGTCTCTGAGGCCATCTACATGGTTGTGGCATGCACAGACACACACAGATACTCTCTCTCTCTCTCTCTCTCTCTCTCTCTCTCTCTCTCTCCCTCTCTCTCTCTCTCTCCCTCTCTCTCTCTCTCTCTCTACCTCTCTCTCTCTCTCTCTCTCACATACACACACACACACACACACACACACAGTTTAAAAATACAATAAAATCTTTTCTAAAATAAATGAGGTGGAGCACAATTGAGAAACAACCCGACATCAGCTCTCAGCTTCTGGCCTACACACACACACCACACACACACCACACACACACACACACGTTTGCATAACTGTGTGAACACGTACTCATGTTATATCACACACACACACAAACTAGGAAAGAGCTAGGTGGTGTACACCACAGGCTGAGGCAGAAGGGTTGTGAGTTTCAAGAAAGACTGAGCTACATAGTGAGTTTAAGGCAAGCCTGGGTTACATGAGACCATGTCCCAAAAAATAAAAGGGAGTTGGTGCTGGGGCAAAAATCTGATTGAACCACCTGCTCTTCTCATCGAGAGCATACATGACAGTCTCACTCCCCAGAGAAAAACTTGAGGAGCAAAAACAGGAAGCTTTGGGGATGCCATGTGCAGGAATTGCTGGTGTCGATCACCCTTTGCCATGGGGTGAGGGGCAGAGCCCCAGGACAAACTTAAGTGGGGGGGGGGGCCTGGGGAACTAATTTAAACAAGTTTCATTTCTTGTGGAGGTGAAGAAGAAAAGACAACAGGGTCCCCTAACTTCCACCACGCTCTGGGGCTCCACCCAGCCTCCAGGCCTAAGTGTAACACTGAGTCCTTGCTGACCGCCCCTTCTTCCGGTGTCCCCCAGTTGGATATACCATGAACGACCTCATCTTTGAGTGGCAGGAACAAGGAGCTGTGCAGGTAGCAGATGGACTGACCCTGCCTCAGTTTATCCTGAAGGAAGAGAAGGATCTGAGATACTGCACCAAGCACTACAACACAGGTGAGTGCAAGCAACCATGATGTCCTCAGGTCCCCAGGTCAGTTCAGATACTCATCCAGCCATAGAATGGTGTGGGTCTGTGTTTAATTACCATGGTGGCTATGGAACAGGTTTGGAACAACGAAGATGTGCCACCGAGATGTTCTCCTGGGGATGTTAACTTAAGCTTAGACGGCATCTAATTACAAGGGAAGCTAGCAAACACTTTACTCTGGGCAGGGGTTCTACTGCTGAGGTAAGTAGAGGAACTGGTAGATGAAGGGTAGGCCCTGTCACATAGAAGCTTGTGTTTCTGATAGTGAAGAAGTAAATAAAGTACTTGCCTCAGAGCCAAACAAGACGGGGCTGGGAGGGTGTGGTTCTGATCGGTAGTTAGTAACCATTAGAAATCAGCCCATACGCTGGGAGCCATGGTGGGTGGAGAAGTGGGAGCCACAAATGCTCAGTCAGCTCTCTGTCATTCATGCCTAGTCTAGCCTTTGCTGGGAGAGACTGAATTCAGGAAAGGAATCAGAGTTAGACCAGGGAAAACTATACATACCCCATCTCAGATGGGAAGCCAGCTCATGTGCACACAACGGGGAGGGGCCAAGTGGGCTGGCATGCTGGCTAGCGTACTGGTCAGAAGCTGTGTCTGACCCCAGCTGAGCAGAGGTGAGGTATGTCTGCTATAGGATGATGGCAGGTCCAGGAAAGAGGAAGTGGAGGAAAGGGACCAGGAGAAGTATGTTACCATGCTTACATGCACAGAGGTCAGAGGTGGATGCCAGGTACCCTCTTCTATCACTCCCCAACTTTATTTTAAAAACTGGGACTCACAGTTGGGGTAGCCTGGCTGGCCACAAAGCTCCAGGGATCCACCTACCCCGCCCCCGTCAGCACTGGGGTTACAGCTGCTCACCCAAGCAAGCAAGCACTTTACCCACTAAGCTGCCTCCTCTGCCAGATTTTCTTATTCTGAAGGTTAATACTCTGTCATTTTCTCCATTCATCTATTGAAAACTACATTCGGATGCCACAATTCACTTCTATATATCTATCTGGAAAATGAAGCAAAGGTTTCAGAGACACATTTGTTGCTCTGTGCCTGCAGCAGCCTTAGTGACAGCCGCCAGGGAGGTGGAAAGAGTCTGATGTGCTGGGAACCTCCCTGTTTCCCTCCACTCTTCATTTTTACAGTCCTGAGTAAGGCCCTGTAGGGGATGAGAACAAAGATGGGCAGGGCCCTGACCACATTGGGCCCCAGAAAATCTCCTAGTCACTAACTTCAGAAGACAGGAACTTTACCCTTTCCTCAGACAAGCATGTCCTAGTTCCGGTGATACATGAGTGCAAAGAGATAAGCTCTCCCAGTCTCTCGAAAAAGAGAGAAAGAAAATGGGCGGTGTTGGTGCACACCTTTAATCTCAGTAATCTGGAGGCAGAGATGGGTAGATCTCTGTGAGTTTGAGGACAACCTGATCTACACAGTAAGTTTCAGGACAGCCTGGGCTACATAGTGAAACCCTGTCTCAAAAAAACAAAGAGGGGAGGAGGGAAAGAGGTGAAAAAAAGAAAAGAGAAGAGAGGAGGGGAAGGAAGAATGGAAGGGAAGGGAAGGGGAGGGGAGGGGAGGGGAGAGGAGAGGAGAGGAGAGGAGAGGAGAGGAGAGGAGAGGAGAGGAGAGGAGAGGAGAGGAGAGGAGTGATTACCTCTGCCCTGTGACTTAAAGATTCAGGAGATACCATGAGTGGAGCTGAGAACACAAGAAGGAAAGAGACCTTTTGTCAATTTGTGAAGAAGCTGCCCAACAAAAAGAAAGGCATTTCCTGGGAAGGAAGAGGGGCCTCCCAGCAAAGACAAGCTCAAAGAAAATCAAGATCAAAGCTCAGAAGGATGAGGGGAAGGCATGCTCCAGACAAAACTGGGGGCTGGGAGTAACCATTAGGGAAAGGAAAGAGAGAAGTTGCTAGAAAGACAGGTCAGAGGTAACTGGGCAGGACAGTGTAGACAGCTTAAACTTTGCTGTAGAAAAGAAGTAGGAAATGCTTCATATAAGAAAAGAAGAAACAAAAGGGAATCTGTCTTAGTCAGGGTTTCTATTGCTGGGACAAAACACCATGACCAAAAAGCAAGTTGGTGAGGAAAGGGTTTATTTGGCTTACACTTCCACATCACTGTTCATGCTTAAAGGAAATCAGGACAACTACTCAAACAGGGCAGGAACGTGGAGGCAGGAGCTGATGTAGAGGCCATGAAGGGTGCTGCTCACTGGCTTATGCTCCATGGCTTGCTCAGCTGCTTTCTTGTAGAACCCAACCACCTGTTCAGTGATGGCACCGCCCACCCACAGTGGGCTGGGCCTTCTCCCATCAATCACTAATTACAAAAATGCTTTAAGTTGGGTGTGGTGATACATGACTTTAACCCCAGCATCTCGGGAGGCACAGGTGGGCAGATCTCTGTGAGTTTAAGGCTAGCCTGATCTACAAAGTGAGTCCAGGACAGCCAGGGCTGTTTACACTGAGAAACCCTATCTCGAAAAAAACAAAAAGGGAAGAGAGAGAGAGAGAGAGAGAGAGAGAGAGAGTAGAAGGAAGAGAAGGAGGAAGGGAGGGAGGGAGGGAGGGAGGGAGGGAGGGAGGGAGGGAGGGAAGGAGGGAAGGAGGGAAGGAGGGAAAGAAAGGAGGGAGGGAAAAAGGAAGGAAGGAAGGAAGGAAGGAAGGAAGGAAGGAAGGAAGAAAAATGTCTTAACAGCCGGATCTTATAAAAGTATCTTCTCAATTGAGGTTCCTTCCTTTCAGATAACTCTAGTTTGTATGTCAAGCTGACAAAAGACTAGCCAGCACAGATTCTTATGCAGATCTGAGGTTGATTCAGCCATTTTTAAACCCAAGAGTTAAGAGAAAGATAAATGCTTAGGAAGAAAGATGCATCAATAAAGAGTCATCAAACAAAAGGTTTCCAAGAAGTAACAGAATCAAGTCACATCTGGGGACACCAGAGCAGAAGGGTCTGAAAACTCCACTTACACTGTCTCTTAGCAAACAAATAGGATGATGGTGATAATAGTAATGGTGATGGTGGAGGAGGTGGAGGTGGTGGTGGTGGTGGTGGTGGTGATGGTGGTGGTGATGGTGGTGGTGGTGGTGGAGTGATAATGATGTTGATGTTAATAATGATGTTGAATGATAATGGTAATGTGATGTTAATGAGAGTAGTTATGGCGATACTTATGATGACACTAGTGATGATGGTGATGATGGCGGTCCTAGTTCTTCATAAGCATCATCTCACTTCACCCAACAAAAGCCATTAAAGTTACTATATGAGGGCTGGCAAGAGGACTCAGAGGGTAAAGGTGCTTGCCGCCAAGCCTGACAACCATAGGGTCATCTTCAGGACCCAAATTGTGTAAGGATAAACTCATTTCCAAAAGTTGTTCTCTGACCTCCACACAAGGGCCACCATATGTACAAGCGCCCGCACACACACACACACACACACACACACACACACACACACACACACATACCACAAATGTAATAAGTAAATGCATAATTTTTAGTGTGTATAGTTTATAAGTATGTATTTTCTTATTTTTGTCATCCTTTAGTATTTTCAGGAGGTTTTCTCCAGAACCTCTCAGATACCTAGATCCAAAAATGTTTAAGTTCCCTTGGTAGAGTGGAGCAGTGTTTGTATGTGACCTGTGCACATCCTTCTGAATATGTTATCTCAAGACAAGTGACAGTGTCTGTCCATGTAAGTGCTGTGGAGACAAACTGTTGTCTAGGATGTGATGGCAGGAGCAGAGTCTGTCCTTGTTCAGGAGAGATGAACTTCTGAATGATTCTACTTGCACTTTGGATAAAACCACAGATGTAGAAGCTGTGGATGTGGATGGCCAACTGTCTTAACCTATTCACCCTAAAGAAGGAAACTGAAGCCCAGAACAATTCAGTCGCTTGCCAGTGAGCACAGAGAGTGTGGGACTGGACCAGGACTCCAGCCGAGCTGACACTGACATCCCTGCTACTCCCTAGAATGTTCCATGGCTCTGCTGTCATTCCTTGCAGGTAAATTCACCTGCATTGAGGCCCGATTCCACCTGGAACGGCAGATGGGCTACTACCTGATCCAGATGTACATCCCCAGCCTGCTCATCGTCATCCTGTCCTGGATCTCCTTCTGGATCAACATGGATGCTGCACCAGCTCGTGTGGGACTGGGCATCACCACAGTGCTCACTATGACCACACAGAGCTCTGGCTCCCGAGCCTCCCTACCCAAGGTGAGTGGCTCCACCATTGGGAAATACTATACCCCAGAATGGAGAAGACTCCATCACCTTTCATTTCTACCTAGGACATGGGGAGCATACAGAGTGTATCACCATACATGTGCACGTGGTATTGTTTACGGAAGTTGCTATCTGGACCACAATTCTTAGGTTCTTTGCATCTTATTCAAAGACTTGGAAATGGAGAGAAGGTGTACACAGTTTGGAAAATAGCAAGAAAACTTTGTTCATATACTGTTTCTAGTCAGGGCCACACATTACCTCTGTTTTAATACAGGGACACTGAAAAAATAACTAACACATACTTTAAGATTGTCACTTACATTCTCCAGTTGTTAGTACTTTGCCATGTTTGTTTTGTTTATCTATATGCAGAGATAAATAAATAGATACATAAACACATAGGTCAACATATAACATAGCTAGATGATATATGTGGACAAGACGTATATACTAGACCATACATACATACATACACACTCCTAGCTAGCATTAACTGTCAACTTGATACAACTTAGAGTCACCTACTAGATTCCCAATCAAAGGATTGCACAGATCAGATTGGCCTGTGGGTCTATGGAGGGATTGTCTTAATTGTTCGTTTATGTAAGAGGGCCCAGCCCATTGTGGACAGCACTATCCCTATGTGGTTTGTCCTGGGCTATATAAGAAAGCTAGCTCAGCACAAGTGAGCAAAGAACAAGCTAGCAAACAGCATTCATGTTCTGCTTCAAGAACATGAGTCCCTCCCCCTGATTTCCTTCAATAATAAAATATGACCTGGGAGTGTCAGCCAAATAAATCTTTTCCTCTCCTAGTTGCTTTTGGTCAAAACATTTGTCCAAGCCACACAAAAAAAAAATTAGAAAAGATAGAAAGATGGTAGATAGATAGATAGATAGATAGATAGATAGATAGATAGATAGACAGACAAATAAAATATCTTTTTTATTTGGAAAAAAGATAAACATTTGGAAGAACTTATAAAAAATTATATAGAGAGATGGTAGGTTATTGATAGATTAATAGATAAAAGATAGATGACTAATAAATAGATGATTGGCACAGGGTAGGTGGATAGTCAAATATTCTGCCTATTTTGTCTCTTCTGAGGGTCTGGTCATCATGTGTTGGCTTTGGTAGTTTCCCATGAGTCTCTGTGACTCCCCTCCTCTTCTGCCATCTTGCCCCTCACACTCATGATCTCAAGGCTGCTGATTCTTCTCCTCCATCTCTGGTTCTTTCTTCTGCCTCCTTGCATTCACTGTTGTCAGTGAAATTCTCATCTCAATTATTTACTTTCAACTTTAGAGTTTTTATTTGGTTCCCTATTTATTTTCATCTTTTTATTAATGTATTCTGCTTGGTGAGAGAATGTTCTCAAATTTTCTCCTTGTTTTCTTTCATTTGAGACAGAGTCCGCTCTGTAGCTCAGGCTGTCCTTGAATGCACGGTGCTCCTCCACCCACAGCCTTAGTTCTGGGACTACAGGTCGATGGCACCATATAGAAACTGCCTATACACAGTTTCTTTCTTTCAGTTGCTTGAATATATTTAAGATAATTAATTTAATGTCTTTATCTACCCAGCATAGTAGTGACACGCATACCCTTAGGAGACAGATACAGGAGCAGCAGGAGTTCAAAGTCACTCAGCTACAGCAGCAAGTTCAAATGCCAGCTATATGATACCCTATTTTTAAAAAAATAAAATAATAGAGCTAGAGGGATGGCTTAAGGATTAAGAGCACTCACTGCTCTTGCAGAAGACCTAAGTTCAATTCCCAGCTCCTACAACACACCTCCTATGAGGCCAACTGTTGGGGATCCAATGCCTCTGGATTCTTTTGCACATATCCATACATGGGCATAATGCATACAAGTACCTAAAAATAAAATAAGTCTGTGCTAAGTCTGATATCTGGTTTCCTTGGGTGCCACCTCTTCAACACACTTTTTTTTTCCTATAACTGGGTCATATTTTTCTGGTGAAAGAATTACTTTTTGTTTTGGAACTTTTCGGGTTTGAGGGTTTTTTTATTTGTTTATTTGTTTGTTTTGCACACCTTATAAATTGCACAGTTTATATAAGACAGGATGGCAATGTTTGGAAGTCAGACTCCACTCCCTGAGGACTTGTAGTTATTGTCAGTGTTTGCTCTTAACTTTGTCTGAACTGGTTCTGTGAACCCTGGATTCTCTGTAATGTCAACCACTCAAGTCTGGGCTCACTAAGCCTGGTGACCATGTGAAACCAGACAGAGATATTTTATGGACTGTGCAGATCCCATAAGTGTCCTCTATCTCTCCCTGAGAGCGCCTGTTAGGGTGTGTGTGTGTGTGTGTGTGTGTGTATTTCAGTATCAGCCAGGCAGTTGACAGCTTAGCCTTTACTTCCTGCTGGGGGCTGGCCTAGTGGAGGCAGGTCAGGGAGTCCTAGGTTGCCCCTGGGCACTCACAGATTAGCCTGCTGTGACATCTCATGACATGGCTCACTTTTCTGAACTTTTCACTTAACCTTTCAAAGCCTTGAACCCAGACCCCTGAGCTTGCCAGGCAAGTGTCCCACCGCTGAGCTCTGTCCCCAGTGCCCTCTTGAGTTTTTTGATTAACCTGTTGTTTTGCCTCAGTGCCTCTGACAGCAATCGCCACTAATTGCTTTCGACAAATGTCCCCCAGATTTAAAAGATACAAATGAAAACGGTCCCCACTGGGCCCTCTCCAAATCAGGTCAAAAAAAGGCAGCTCTGGTAAGAAGGAGCACTAAGAGAACAGCTGGAGAGGGCAAAGGAAGAGGACAGGACCCTGGGAACCGGCTCGAGCCGGCTTGCACTCCTCTGCCCTCTCCAGTGGATGCCTGAGGGCTGGTTATTACTATGCTCTTCTGGCTGTTAATTTCAAGGCTACTGTGGTCTGGAGGGTTAGAATAGGAGCAGAGAAAACTGAAGTACCAAAACCCCAAGGGGCGATGAAACCCATACACACAGCTACGCTACACAGTGGTTCACAGCATCATTCTTTCCACCACAAGGCAGAAATGATTGATACTCACCATTCAATGAACAGACAGACACATGTATGTCTCCATATTATGGGATATTGTTAAGCCATAAAAATAAACGGCTGGAGCTAAAGAGGCAGCTCATTGGTTCAGAGCACTTCCTTCTCTTGCCAAGGATGGGCATTGGGTTCCCAGCATCCATTACAGGGCAGTGCACAGCCAGCAGTAGGGGGAACTCCTGGTCTCCATGGGTCATGCATCAATGTATGTCTACACACACAAACACATGCACATATACATACATAAATATGAAAGAAATCTTTAAATGTGGATATGCTCTTGTACACAACAGTAAGATGAGCCTCAAAAATATTATAAGTGAAAGCAGATAATCAGGAAAGGACACATATTGTATTGTTATTCCAGAATGAAATTTCTGAATGTTCAGGACACAGATGCCACAGAAACATGAAGTGGATTATTGGGTCTTCAGGGCTGAGGAAGTAGAAAAGTGATACGTAAACCACACTAGCAGCTTTCAAAGGGCTGGTGCCACATGACTTTAACCCCAGCATGGGAGACCCAGATGCAGGGTCTCTGAGCTTCAGGCCAGTCTAGTCTATGTAGCAAGATCTTCTTAAGAAAGAAAAGAAGTGTGTGTGTGTGTGTGTGTGTGTGTGTGTGTGTGTGTGCCTACATGTACACACATTATGTGTCTGTGTGTCTGTGTTGGGTACATGTAAGCAATGGGGCATAAATGGAGGTCAGAGAACCAGTGAGGGGAGTTGGTTCTCTCCTTCCACCACATGGGTCCTGAGGTTTGAACTCAGGTCATCAGACTTGCTGCAAGCGCCCTTTCCCATTGAGTCATCTGAGTCATCTCTCAGCCATCCACTGCTTGTCTTGAATAAATTCTCACAGGACTGCTACGAGCCTTTGGCAGTTAATCAACAGAGTTCCAGATAACGGGGTGTTGCATTTTCTGCCAGTGTGCTCACTGGTTTTGTGAAGGGACAGCTTGCAAGGGCCCTGACAGAGCTGTTTGCTAAGAGCCTTCTTTCACACGAGTGCCCAGTCCAACATCCTCTCAGTCTTCAGTACAATGCTCTACTTCACAAGCTGAAGACGATGGAGAAGCGGCATCCCCCTCTCCTCATTTCTCCTATAAGCATCACATCTTCTCCCTGACATTCTGCTCAATATCTAGTGTGCTTCTTCTGTCCTCTTCTGCTCCTTCCACCCAAATATCCCAGGAAGAGCAGTGGGCGTTGGGGAAAGTTACTGAAGAGCAGAACATGCCCCATCCACACTCAATACAACAGTATCCTCAGGGGTCATATTCTAGGAACCCTCCACTCTACTCTTCCTCTGGCAATTGCATAAAATGACAAACGGTATAAACCACTATATGGCATATACTTTTCCTACATATACCATAATTTTGTAAACAAATGTGTTCTATTGTGGGGCTGGAAAGATTGCTCCATGGTTGAGTGCTTGCTGCTCTTTCAGAGGACCCAAGTTCAGTTCCCAGCACCCCTCTGGGCAGCTCACAACTATCTGTAACTCCAGCTCCAGAGGATCTGATGACTTCATTTGTCTTCTATAGATACTACACTCACATACAAATACGCACAAAGATATATCATTTAAATATAAATCATTTTAAAATTTTATTCTTAGGCTAGAGAGAGAGCTCAGTGGTTAAGAGCACTGGCAGCTTTTCTATAGGACACAGCTTTTAATTTCCAACACCCACTATAACTCCCGTTCCAAGAGCTCCTGTGCCCTCTTCAGGACACTTCAGGAATTGCATGCATGTAGTACACAGACACATGGCAAAATACCCATATAATATAAAAAATCAAATTTTCCGGCCGGGCAGTGGTGGCACACGCCTTTAATCCCAGCACTTGGGAGGCAGAGGCAGGTGGATTTCTGGGTTCTAGGCCAGCCTGGTCTACAGAGTGAGTTCCAAGACAGTCAAGGCTATACAGAGAAACCCTGTCTCGAAAAAAACCAAAAAACCAAAAAAAAAAAAAAAAGAAAAAAAGAATTTTTTTTCCTTTATATAAAAATTTGCCATTGGGGCTGTAGAGATAGCTCAGTGGTTAAGAGCACTGGCTCCAGAGATCATGAGTTCAATTCCCAGCAACCACATGATGGCTCACAACCATCTCTAAAGGGATCTGATGCCCTCTTCTGCCATGCAGATGTACATACAGACAGAGCACTCATATACATTAAATAATTAATAAGTAAATATTTTTTAGATCTTAGCAATGTCAGCAAAAAATTTTTTTATTTCTGTATTAAATTGAGAACCTCACATTTTGGCTTCAGAAAAGCCTTTTGTAGCTTCTCTTGTCGTATCCAGATTGCCAACGTCACTGGTTTTGTACTTTGGGGCCATTATTAAGCTTTGGCCACAGTCCACCTGATAATTCACATGGCTAAGTGATTGGTAGAAGGGTAGTGTGCACACAGTGTCTGCTCTGCGGAAGGATGGTCTATGTTATTAGCAGGACTATTAGCGTTCGCCACAGTGTTCAGAACAGTGCACAGCCTAAAACTTACAAATTGCTCCTCTCTGGAATCTTCCATGCAACATTTCAGGAAGTCTTCCCCCTTCTCTCACCTCCCTGTGCTTTCTCCCTTCAGGTGTCCTACGTGAAAGCTATTGACATTTGGATGGCTGTTTGCCTGCTTTTCGTGTTCTCGGCCCTGCTGGAATACGCAGCCGTCAACTTTGTGTCCCGGCAACACAAGGAACTACTTCGATTTCGGAGGAAGCGACGACATCACAAGGTAGGCCTTTGGGGAGTGGCCTAGGGTGGGACTGGTGGTGGACAGCAGAAGGGGCTCTAAGCCGTCGGTGACCTGTGCTTCACTGGGCTGTCTCCATGGGTGACACAGCTGAGAGCAGGAGCGAATACTGAAGTTTCACTTTTACCCTGTGGATAAGGACCTAGTTGGGTTACATGGGTAACCCCAAAAACTGCGGCAGCGGTGCCTTAGGGATTGTCACGTGACACCAAGAGACAAATGCCCATGATGATGGTCAACTTCATCTCATAGACACAGCAGGCTGGGGCAGGTCTGCAAATTGTTTGCTGCAAAGCCGGCCCAGCTCTGGGCTCAGTCTCTTCATCGTCTACAAAAAAAGACTGGTTTGGTGGGAGAATGTTGCTAAAGACAAAGATTCCAAGGAAGCTTTCAGTTTTGTTCCTGCCACACCCATGTCAAGGATGAAATCTGTTGCGCGCGACACACACACACACACACACACACACACACACACACAGCTCCCCGTTAGTATATTATATAAACATTCAAAACACGATTCAAGTAACTTGGCAATCTACCACTGGCCAATCTTCTGAGACAGAAGATGTTCTTGGTGGCTCCAGACAGCAAGGTCCTTCTATGTCTGCACTAGCAAAGGTTTTGCAGACTAGACAGGACCTCTTAGAAGGTTTAACCCTTCCTACTTCCCTGCAGACACCAAGACCCTCCTTTGAAGTACTAAATCATCTGTAGGCATTGTGCACGCTTGCAATCCCAGCCGCCGAGGGGGGTGAGCAGAACCAGGGGGTGGAGGGTACAAGGTCAGCCTGGGCTACAGCACAAGATCATGTCTCAAACCAAAAAGGAAAAAAGTAAGAAAAGAACAAACCTGGAGAAGTAGCCCTGTTGGGGGAGGTCTCTCTTGAAGTCCCTGGTTCCACGCCTCACACGGCGCAAATCCAGACATGAGCGCAAATCTATAATCCCAGTACTTGGAGGTAGAGGTTGGAGAATCAGAAGCTTGAAGTCATCCTCTACTGTATCAAGTTCAAGGGAAGTTTGAGCTACGTAAGGCCTTCTCTTTAAAAAATAATAATAATAATCTAGAATAAAATAAGTGCGATGATTTCCATTGTAATCCCAGCCCTCTGACATCTGAGGCAGAAGGATCAAAATTTCAAGGTAAAAAGCTAAGAAGACCCTCCATTCTTCTAGTTGAAGACTTCTAGGTAGTTATAGGGAAGCCATCACCCAGGCTGGGTGAAGACTTTCAGTGTGGTAGCTTTGGAATCCCATCCTGTGAGTAACCCCTTATCCAGCTCTGTAAGTCGGCCCAACAAAATTATTGGGGGGGGGAGGGTTTCTGAGGGTGTGAAGGGATTTCAAAGCTAGCCTTGACTATGGAAGGAAAGGAGGAAGGAAGGAAGGAAAGAAGAAGGGAGGGAGGGAAGAAAGGGAAGAAGAGAGAGAGAAGGAGAGAGGAGGCTAGAGAGCTGGCTCAGTGGTTAAGAACACAGGCTGTTCTCACAGAGGACAGGGTTTGATTCTGAGGATTATCATGTCAGCTCACGATCACTGGTAGCTCTAGTTTGAGATTCAATGCCTTCTTCTGACCTCAGAGGACACTAGATACACACATACACACAGACTTTCACACATGCACATAAAATAAACATTCTTAGGCGAGAAAAATACATAGAAAACCACTTTGAGCCGTAAACTTCGGGCTTCACCTGAAGCACTTTCTGCCTCCAGCTGAACTGAGTACCCATTCCCATGTGTATCTGTGCAATGGGGCTGCCCTTAGGCAGAGCACACGCTCTCCAGATCACCACAGTCCCAATTCACTTCATCACTCTCCCATGCACAGCTGAATTAATGTGACCTCATTCACAAAGGCTCTGAGCTTGGCCTAAGTGTCAGAAACCACGGATAGTTAACTGGACCCATACTATGTGTGGAAGACCTTCCTTGGCATCTGGACGTGACTTACACTGGAGATCTGCTGATCTGGGCTGCAGAAATCTCCCATGAGTGAGACGTCTAAACAGGCTTAGGAGCTCCTGGTGGTGAGTGGTGAGGAGCTAGCTCTGGCCTGGATTTCATTCAGCCAACAATCAGGGCCAGGGTCCCCAGCTCCCACTATTTTTCCATGTCTTTATATGTTGCTTCATTTGCTGGGCAGAAGACATCTAATCTTCCAAGTCCTGGCCCGCCTCATTAGAAGAATCATTAGGAAGTGTCTGTGGGACCCAGACTCAGCAGGAGCTCCAGATCCCTCTGGTGGATTTCACAATCTATGTCCCAATTTCCCCATCCATCCACAAGCATCTCCCAGCAGATAAGCATGTACATCCTGTCACCTGCTGGTTGTAATAGGAATAGCAAGCCTTTTCCAGTCATTGCTTAGGCATTTCCTTTCTCCAGGATACAAGGAATCACTGTCTAGCTAGATGGCACCGAGCCTTCTTCCTTGCCAGTGTGTACTAGATAAAGAAGGAGAGCATAACTCCCTAAAAAACGTACAGGAAAGCAAAATTTGGTGTTTCCCATGCCAACAGAGCCCATTATATATAATGCATATTCTGGTGCTCCTGTTTGTCTATAGATGGATAATTATATACACGAGACACTTGCCATTTATTGAAGTGTTCATTCCTTTTATTTATTTGATTTTTGAGACAATCTCATATAAACTAGGCTGGCCTTGAACATTGTGTATGTATACATGCACATGTATGTGCATATGTGTGTGCATGCATGCACATGTTCTCTGATGAGGGCCCTGTCTGCATGTACAGAAATATGAAGATCAGAGGACCACTTGCAAGAATCTGTCTTTTCCTTCTATTGTGTGGGTCTTGGAGACTGAACTTACGTTTTGAGACTTAGCAGCAGGCAGGCACCTTTACCCATTGAGCCATCTCACCAGCCTACACTTACTTTATTCTTTCTTTTTAATTTTTTAGAAATTTATTCTCACACTTGGGAGGCAGAGACAGGCAGGTTTCTGAGTTTGAGGCCAGCCTGGTCTACAGAGTGAGTTCCAGGACAGCCAGGGCTATACAGAGAAACCCTGTCTCAAAAAAAAAAAATTATTCTCTTTTATGTCTATGAGTATTTTGTCTATGTTTGTGTGTATGCCTGGTGCCCAAGGAGACCAAAAAAGGGCACTAAATCCTCTAAAACTGGAGTTGAAGACACTTGTGAGCCACTATGTGGGTGCTGGGAACCAAACCCAGGTCCTCTGCAAGAACAGCCAGTGCTCTTAAGCGCTGAAGAAGCCATCTCTCCAGGCTGGCTTCTCCTTGGAGCAATCAGAGTTGCTCTCAGTTTTATGTGCCTTCGTTCTGAGTTAGAGCTGCAGATGTATAGAGACCGTGTACACTTCTGTGTCACACATGACTACGCTGTCTGCACGGATGCTTTGTTATGCTGTGTGGTAATAAAGACCATACAAAAATGAAAACAACCATTTCTGTTCCCTACCTCCTAACAGTAAGGGCAAGTTTATGTTTAGGTGTCATAAAGTCCCAGGCTCCCTGTTGGGTCCTGCATCCTGGAAAATCTTGGCTTCCCCCATTCCCCTGCTTGGCCTGGGTCTGAAGCCTTCATCACCTTCCTGGCCACACCTTGCTCTGCCCATTTGCCCCTGTCATATGTCCACATTCTCTTTCTTCCACCATGAATGCTCAACTAGATGCAGTCGTTGATCATAAATGTCCTGATCATTGGCCGTGTGTCTAATGGAGGATGCAACCCCACTTAAGACAAACCAATGGAATGAAAAGAAGAAAAATGTAAAAGGGCTTGGATGGACAAGAGAGCTGACTCAGACAGTAAGAGCACTTGTAAGAGGACCCAGGACTTGTAGAAAACTAATCTTGTAGAGAACCCAGCTTTGATTCTCAGCACCTGCCATGGTAGACCACAACTGTCTGTAACTCCTGGATACCTGACACTCTTTCCTGGCCTCTGAAGATACCACATGCGCTTGGAACACAGACATACATGCAAAGAAAGCATCCATGCAAAGAAAAATAAATCAATCTAAGAAAAAAGTAAGGAGTCTGGGGCTGGTGAAGAGTTCACTTAATCTTGGCTGGTGTAGGAAGATTAGAGTATTCGCTCCTGTGATTCATTTCTTACTCACATCACCCCTGATTTTCGGGGAGCAAGCAAAGACAGAATCTCTCTCCTGGATGCTCTCAGTGTCCAGGAGGGCAATGTGAGCTGGTGAACCTCGCCAGCAACACACATTGAATTGGCAGCTCAACCTTAGCCAAAACACTGGTCTTGGCCTGGGGATACATCATGGCCACTAAAGTGCTCATGGATTAAGTGTTAGGACCAGAATCTTAGCAACTTCCTATGTGCCATAACCTGTCTGTGATCTCAACTCATGGGAAGAAGACTCCGGGAATATCTGGAGCAAGCTGGCCAGTCAGACTAGTTGAACAGATGAGCTCTGGGTTCAACTGAGAGACCTCATCTCAAGAAATAAAAACGAGGATCCAAGAAGATACTTAATCAACCCCTGTCCTCTAAATGCATATACATACACCCACACGTACATATGTGCACAGGAGCACACACACACATGCTACACACATACACACACAAAACAAAACAAACACACTGGCCCTTCAGTCCCATTGTGGAATGACAGGTGAAGGGGACTGACCAGGGCAAGCTGGAGCTGGCTGGGAAAGGGATGAACCACTAGAGGATTTTGCAAAGAGAAGTCCAGCAAAGCTGGCAGAGATGCAGATCACATGGAAAGTGGGCTGGGGCTGGAAAGGTAAGTTGGAGCCAAATGACAAAGAGCCTTTGACAAGCCTATGGAAACTGGAAGACTGTTGGAGGTGATGGCATGGGAACGAGAGGCAGGAAGAAGCCATGGCTTCCCTGGCTGGTAACACGGGAAAGCCAGGAGCTCTCTGTCCCTTCTCGGGCCATCAAGGGGTGGGGAAGATGGGAAGGATGCAACAGAGGCAAAGCAGGGGATGTCTCCAAACCATCCTCTGAAACTCTAACCAAAATCTAGGCTGTCCTTCAGTCACCTACTCAGTGAAACCTCCACAGCTCAAAAAGCCTTGAAAAGAAATGTTAAAATAATAGGCATGAAGAAGGAACTTACCTGTCTGAGGTCACAAGTCAGTAAATGACAAAGACCCACACCCTGGTGCAGAGCTTACTCCTCAGAGCCTGTTACCATTCCCATCCCCTGGCTTGCATCTGTTTCAACATGTGAGTGGCGCCCCTCTATAAGGCTGAACTCCCCAGCCAGCCAGACTGCCTCCAGCAACTAGAGACACAAAGCCTGAGAGGCAAGGGAGGGTCAGCTGGCGTGTCCTGGCCCCCCAGGGGAGTGCCTTGCAGGGAGGGTGCCCAGCCCTTGTCTTATTTTAAGTAGAGCCCCATGCTAAATCTGTTTCAGGATGATGAGGGTGGAGAAGGCCGCTTCAACTTCTCCGCCTATGGGATGGGCCCAGCCTGTCTGCAGGCCAAGGATGGCATCTCTGTCAAGGGTGCCAACAACAACAACACTACTAACCCCGCTCCTGCACCATCCAAGTCCCCGGAGGAGATGCGGAAACTCTTCATCCAGAGAGCCAAGAAGATCGACAAGATATCTCGCATTGGTTTCCCCATGGCCTTCCTCATCTTCAATATGTTCTACTGGATCATCTACAAGATCGTCCGGAGAGAAGATGTCCACAACAAGTGAAGGCTCTGGGGTGGGGTGGGGGGCTGGGAGAGGGTGGTGGGAGGAGCACAGAAGCTGGGAGCCAGGGGAGGAAGGAGAGAGGGAGAAAGGAAGAGCACACACCCATCTCCCTCCACCAAGTGCAATAGAAACCACAGGGGTGGATACTTGCAGGGTATGGCAGTAGCCATCTAGCCTCCAAGGGCATGAGGTGGGAGGGCCTTTTTGAATACAGCAACTAGGGACCATGAGGGGTGGGTGGGGGTCAGGGAGGGGATTGGGAAATCACAGCTTTCAAAATTCAAGTCCATTGGGTTGAGGGGTCGGGGGGAGGGGGTTCCTGTTTGGAGGTCAGTGCTGCCTGCCCCAGAACAGGAAAGCAGTGTAATATATAACATTTAACCATGCTTAACATTAATGCAAAACCCACCAGAACAAAAGATACATCTCTTAAATCAGCCTAGTAACTGCTTAAACTTTTAAAGTCCCCAACATGATGGACAATATTTCCCAGAGTAGAAGTGGACACAAATAAGCTTGCTGTGGTATGTGCCCCCCATCACGCCCTTACAAATGCCATGTGTATCTTTAAACTGACCCCCGTGGACACATGCCAAAAAAAAAAGCCATTCCGCCTCTGCTTCGAGAGGGTCACATGACACAGACATGGGTCTCGGAGATAGATAAAGGTGGACCACCAGCAGGAAGTCACTAAAGAAGAGGATCACTGCAGAAGCCCTCTGATGGCGACTCCAGAAAACCCCACTGGGCACCAAGCTTGCTCCTCTTGCTTCTGCGCTTCAGCACTGGCCAGACTCAGCGCCAGGCCTATGGCCATCATGGTCTTCTCGTTGTATTACCAATATGCAATCTTTTTTTATTTAAAAAAAAAAGTAATAATCTCAAGAAATAATATGGGGAGAGACTAAGTGTAAACCCATGGACTTTTTTCCAAATGTCTATTTTTTTGGAGAGTCTCTTTGGGACTGCAAGGAACTGTGTTATGGGAAAGGTGAGCAGAGCCGAAACCTGTCCCAATTGCCAGGTGGGGAGTCAAGCTTGAAGACGTGAAAGGGTGAAGGCGGCGGCGTAAGTGGGAAGAGATGGTGATATTTAGAAAGTCCATTCATTATATTTTGACATTTCATATATCATAACATGGGAAGTTTTGGGGAATGACCCCCATTATATTTTTATAAGCCTTTTTTTTTTTAAGATGCTTTGCACAGCTTTAACGTGTAGGAAAGTTAGACAAATATTTCTCTTTCCTTCTAACTCTGAAGTGCCAGAATGGTCCCAGACTAGCCAGGGCAGTCCAGGGGAAAGCAACAGGGATGAGCTGGGCTGGGAGAGGGGTTTATGCTGACAAGTCTGGATTTGCACAGAACCACCATGGCACAGAGCCTGGAGCGAGGCATTGCAGGTGCCATCCTGCGTGTCATGGCTAGTACACAGGAGTTACACTTCTGTCCTAGCAATTTACTGTCTTGGCCTTGAGCCAGAATTGTAGGTAGGCTAGAGATTGGGCAGTGACAATCAGTCCTGAGTTTCCTTTGAGCTAAGGAGCTCAGGGGCAGATGGAAGAATGGAATGAAGAGATGATGCCTACCTGCCCACCCCCCCAGCCCCACCCACTGTGCACTTTGCCTAGGGAGTTTTCCTCCCTTCCCTATGGCATCAAAGATAATGCCTAGATGGGTCTAAGAGAGAAAGCCAAGACAAAGACCAAGCAATTTATGTCTAGAAAATGCACTATGAAGCCAACAGGATGAGACTGAACTGTTGGTATTCCACCAGGTTCAAGGCCAACTGACCCGTGCCTTCCCTCCTCTTGGACTGTCCAAACCAAAAAGATGATGTGTGTTCTGCCCCTGGGTAAGGGGCACTGGACCTTTGTTTATGAGAAATCGTGAGCAGAGGGAGTTCCGAAAGAGGGTAACTCTCGTCTGAGGTGGTCTTTTCCTACCACAAAGATATTCAAAGCAGGAAGAGTGAAGATGGCCTTGGAAAGCCAGAGATGAAGATGCCAGTGTGCGCAGCCACAAGCATCTTCCTCCGCACAAGAGAAGGACTCTTGTCACCCCAGTTCTGTGTATCTCAGGAGAGGCCACAATTAGTCCTTTCCAGTGGCACTTTATTCTCTTTATTTAAGTAATAATATATTTGTAATAGAAAGTAATCAGTGAAGGCCTCTCCTTATTGTACTTAGACTGAGTCAAGTCTAGGTGAATGGGCAGCCACGGGAGGCATCCAGAGTCATCAGAGTCCGAGCTGAGTCATGTCTCCCTCACACTAAACCATCCAGCACCTTCCAAACTGGCCTCCATGGAAAGCATCTGGAATCATCCTGGGACAGAGAAATCGATGCAACATTTGCCCTATCTCAGCTGGGCTCCTAAGCCTCCATGTCACCATTTTGGAATGGTCCATTGTGAGCTGCCTGGCCAAGGTGACAAATCCAGCAAGCAATGGGCTCAAATCATGGAGAAATGTCACTGAAGTCCTTAAGACTATAAACAAAGAGAAAACCTAAATCAAGCCTGAATTCAATACATAGAATGGTGTTGGGTCAGTGTCCAAGCTTTGGTCTCTTTGAATGTACCATGGAGAGAATGGGGCTGTATCCGATCTCTCCCCGGCTCTACCTGCTGCGACTCTATGCTTACACTGAGGAACTTTGCACAACTGAAAGCTTACCATCCTTTCGATTTCTCAGGGCTCCATGCAAGCGTGTAGATTTATGCACAGGTACACCCACACAATTCCTGTTGTTTCTCTTCCTTAGAAAAATTGCAAATTTGCTTTTCCTCTTGTACCACTTTTAATAAAAACCCCAAAAGAGAGGAAGAAAGACACTGGAGGAGGAAGGAAGGAGAGAGGGAGGGAGAGAAGGAAGGAAGACTGGAGGAAGGTAGAGAGGAGAGAGGCAGGAATTTAGACTATATAGTTTAGGCCAAAGGTTCAGGGTGACCCCGATGAACAGGGCAAAGCTTTCTTAATTTCCCCTTTAGGTTGAGCACAAGGGAATCTGTGCCCTATAATTACAGATGCGAGATGGGCAGTTCAGTGTGTGGAAATATGTCATACGCCTATAACGAGAATGGCTTACTGGTTTTTGAGCCCCTCCCCAGTACAGACTGGTGCTCACGCATACTGTGAGACTTGGAAAGAAGTGGATGACTTCAACGCAAGTCCAAAGTTGAAGCTTATCCCAGGAACCAGATGGGGACACCAACTGCTTCTCACCCTGTGGGCTTGCAGGATCCCCCTGGTTTCTGAAAGAAACAGCCCCATTCTGCCCTCTGCTGGAATTTCCTATTACCTGCAAATCTCTTCTTGACAAAGGCTCCAGTGGAGAATATGTGTATGTGTGTGTATGTGTGTGTTAGAGAAAGAGAATAGTTCAGTCCAACTATCTCCTTTTCTAAACTAGTAATAAATAAGAAAGTAACCCCTTTCAGAAGTGCAGCAATATTTCCCATAGCATTTTATTTTTCATACCTAGGAGACAAATAAACAAGACGGTTGGCTCATTTCCTCCACATGTGCATCTTTACAAGCACCATAAAAAGAAGTGGTGTCTTGCGAGGCGCAGGACAGGATGGCACTCCAGTTAAGATGGTACTGCCACTGATAATTGTCTCTTGTGCAAATTAGTTTACTTACTTAATTGCAGCATACTGAACCCAAAGGGGGGTATCACAACCCTCACAGCAACTGCATCCTCTGGAGAAGCTGCAAGCAGGATGTATCCTTTTCAGGGACCTGAGAGTCACAGACATTTTCCAGCCAGGATGTAAACCCAGCCCAGAGCAATGAACTCCACACTGGAAGCTACTGATACCTATTTCAGAAACATCTTCAGCCCTTTCTACCCACTCTCCACCATTAGCTCCGCCCAGGCAGGTGATGCTCGGCTTTCTTGGGATATTTCTTGGATTGATAAGTGGCCAATAAGTCTGTGAATGGGTGAATCCATTTCTACACATTGAATCAACCAGACCAAAATGTCTCAAGCAATCAGAAAGCATGTTCTTTAAATAAAATATGGATTCTGTTCCCTACTTTAGAAGTTTGAAGCAAGAGCCTTCTTATTTTCCTCTACTTCTATAAAGCCAGAAACAAGACTCTATGACAAGAGAGGAATATGTGTGCCTTGCTTTAATGGCTCAACTATGAGAACTCTGTCTGCACAAGGAAAACATATATCCAGGAAAGAGTTTGCTCTGCTGTACTCTGATATCCCAGTGACAGAGAGGACACCCTTGAGTAGGTCAAAATCCCCAAAGTGGGAGGTGAAAAAACTTCATTGAAAGAGTGCTGGCCTGGTGCAGGGTTAATGAAAAGAAAGACAGACGAGGGAGGCATGACTGACAACAGAGTTGGCTTTTATTAAGGAGAAAAGCCTACAAAGGGGAAATCTAGTGTAGGAGGTTGGTACTTACAGGGCAGAAAAAGGGAAAGGGTCCCACCCTTCACCGTATGGAAGCTCTTAAACCCATCCATGGTGTTCCTAATCAGTCAAACGCCAAAGCCCAGAGTTCCTTTAACATTCACTGAACATAAAGAGCCCAAAGCATACAATAAAAAAATCATGGGAGACAAAAATAACTAGCCCAGAGAGTATCCAGGCCTGGTCCCACAAAAGATGGGGAACTGAGTTTTGAGACCAGTTGGTGTTCATTTACCTCTTCCACGTATATGGGTCTTTTTTTAATGATTTATTTATTTTTATTTCATGTGCATTGGTGTTTTGCCTGTGTGCATGTTTGTGTGAGGGTGTCTGATCCTTTGAAACTGGAGTTACAGACAGTTGTGAGTCACCATGTGGGTGCTGGGAATTGAACCTGGGTCCTCTGGAAGAGCAGCCAGTGCTCTTAACCACTGAGCTATCTCTCTAGTTTGTGTGTGTGTGTGTGTGTGTGTGTGTGTGTGTGTGTGTGTGTGTGTGTGT
>JANHMN010000025.1:9713820-9756362 GCA_030674055.1 Rhabdomys pumilio
TGTGTGTGTGTGTGTGTGTGTGTGTGTGTGTGTGTGTGTGTGTGTGTATGTGTTTAACATTCAACAAATTATTTCACCTTCTGTGATCTTGGAGGGACCCTAACTTTCCAAATTGTTGATGAGCATAACATTGAGGAAATAAAATAATCCGTTTCTGCTATTGAAAGCAGAATACAGATGAGATAATGCACAGATGAGATAATGAGATAATACGAATCTGACAGCTACAGATCAAAAATGTAGATCTTTTTGTGTAAGCACACCCCAGCACATGAACATTCAACATCCTAGCTACCTCTCAGATCCTGGTGAATGCCATCTTTTACAAAAGAACAGAGATCTTGATCAAAAGCCGATGCTCACCTTTTCTTGTCTCAAAATGTAGTCCTAAACAATGTAAATGCACTAACCCATCTTCAAGGTTAATCGTCTACTAATACAGCTTGATACACAGGGGGCCAGGCTGAGATGAGGTCACTGTGGGGCTACTGAAGTTTGGAGACAAAGAGAAGTGCAGTGGAGTGAGAATCACGGAATCGCTGGCATTTTGAGGATACAGACTTGGAGGATTCCTTACTTGTGATCCTGAAGAGCAGGGGAATCCTTGTGCCAGGAATGTTTGGACTTGGCTAGAGTGAAGGGTTAGGGCAAAACTATCTTTCCTGAGGCTTTTCAAAGTCTAGACTTCCTTTTACATCCACTCAGGAGGAAGAACAACAAAAGGTGCAGGAGCCAGAGATAAGCATCATCTTCTCTAAGGGCTGAATTTGAAATTGAGCAGGGTGAGATGTGGTGCGGCTGTGAATAATTCAGGTGGAGACGCAATGGCAATAGGCAGTGATGGTGCCAAGAGCATCTCAGGGACAACTCAGGGGGTCTGGGCACAGCACTGAGCTCAAATGCTGACAACCATGTCAACCACTTACTATCTGATGGTCTTGTCCACCTGTTAAGCAGTCAAATGGCTTATCCCCTGTGTGACAGCTACCTGGCTACTTGTCCCAAGCAGGTGTTTGAGAAAAGAAAAAAATAAAAAGTCTTCAGATAAGAGCTGACTGGGATTGAAATACTGACCAACATTCCAGTTGAATGAATTGAAGAAGGGATGTCCAGTAACTCTTCACTTTCATCCCAGATCTAGAAATGGAAGAGAGAAAGGGATTACAAAAGAAAACATGTAGACAGTCACCTCCTCTTCACCATGAAACAAACACCCTAAGAACTAAATAGATGCAGCCCCAACTGTAGCTCTTCAGCTGCACCCCAAAACTAGGGTGTTGACAAAACAGGCCCATAAACTGTATACCTAAGAACATGTCAGCTTCTGCCCTGAGAGGCCCCAGATCACCCCTTCTGTGTAGTAAGGTCAGTTTCACTCTGACTGGATGCTAGTGAAGCCCGAATCTGGCTCAGTGGGTCTCCACAGGAAAAGTATATACTTGCCTTTGAATGTTTCAGTCTGGACAAAGCAACTTGGCCTTAGTGGGCCAGAGAATTCTGCAATATTATTGTATGCCACAGCCAAGACTAAAAGATAACCACATATGACACTAAAACAGAAGTATTTGCAATTTTTCTATGACTTTCTTTTTCCCCTCCCTACATGTGCTATGTTAAGTCTGGAAGTGGTATACTAAGAAAGCTGAGCATTGAAATAAAACAACATAAGAGGCAATGACTGAAGCTCTAAAATTAGTGTGGGAGATGGAGGATGCCACAGAAAGGGAAAGAGATAGACTGTGGTGGGTCGGAAAACCAGCTGAGCAGTCATGTAAGGAACGGTGACGTTGTAACAGATTGGATGGGGCAGTATCAGGCAGACTGAGCAAGAGCTGAGATCTGGAGGTAAAATAAAGGGGCTCCTGTAAGCACTGCTTGTTCTCTCGGGTGAAGGGTGACAAGTGGGAAACAAGTTAAGAGAGGTGCCCACTTACAGGACATACCACAGATCAGGTCTCATTAGGCAGTTTGGCAGAAGAGAGCAAGAAGTTTCTATCTCCTTTCTGACTCCCAGTGTACCTTGTCTGCTCCGCTTCTTCTACACTTCTCATGGGAGAACACATTTTTCCTTGATCTGAGAAGCATGTAAAGCAGTCCCCGGCAACTCACATCTTAAAGGGCATAGATTCACCCCCTTGAGTGCTGGGAGTTTACCAGCGTGGGATTGATTCAGGCTTCTTTATCCATGTTGTGGTGTGTGTGATGTTTGTGTGTGTGTGCATGTGAGTGTATAGAGATGATAGATAGCTGTATCCATCTTTTACATGGGTCTGGGGATCCAAACTCAGTCCCTCAGGCTTCTGCAGCAAGTACTTTACTGACTGAGCCCTGAAAGTTGTGATTCTACAAAGAGCATGTCATGAACAATGACTGGGAAGGATCTTCCTGGAGCAGTCAGCTGGTGGCGGGCACATGATACAGTGAAGACCTGGGCTTCTTTCTGTTTTCCCTTGTGGTGCTGGAGATTGAAACTATGACCCTCGACATGCAATGCTACCACCGAACATCCCTAGAGGTATACTGAAGGTGTTTCTACCGCCGAATTTGTTTCCAGGCATCACCTTGTTGATCTAACAAAAGGCAGACCTAGAGGAAAAGAAGTCTAGGATGTTGTTTTCACTCTTAGCTGCATCTAAAAACCACTCCCCAACCTAGAGAAAATTTATTCCAGGCACAAAATCAGAAGAAAAAAAAAAAATAGGATGGAGGAAAAAACACAGACAGGTACTAGAGACTGTCACACCATCACAAGTGCGCATGCGCATGCGAACGCCAATGGGCCGGTTTCCCCGCCCTGAGGAACTCACTTTTCTTCTCTGTGGCAAATTTAGGAAGGGTATTTTGGCAGACTGGTTCATACTGTCTCCCTTCATAAAAGATTGTTCCCAAGTCTTAGCTTGAACGTGGATCAGGGAGGGCCTCACATAAGCTGCTAGACACGTTAACGTTCTCCATGTTAGTTGCATCTCTACCTCATGTTAAAAGACACCGTGGCCTCAGCACGCCAGTTTAGCCAGAGCGGCATCAATGAAGCTGAGAATTGGGTGAGATAAATTGCACAGCATTTCAGACCCATCCAATTTCATGTCGTAATGATTTCATCTTCCGATGCTGGAGCCGTGATAATAATATCACCACTAACAAGTCACAATGAGACAAACGTGCTGGACTCCAAGGGGGCTCAGGTTGCTTCCTTCTCCTACTGAACACATACACAATGCCTACTACTTGCTGACATGCATACTCGCGACAACAAAGGGGTAAGGGGCATATCCTCTTTTCCTTTTAAGTAAACATTTCTGTTTACAAAAGATTGACACAGCAGAGGCCTCAGTAGCCTCAAAGAAAAATTTAAAAACTGGACAAAATACATGTCGTCAGCTGTCATAGGCTTGGAATAGACAGAGTAAATCACAAAGTGACCAAGACAGCCAGTTGTGTGGTGCATGCCTGTAATCCCAGCACATGGAGGCTGAGGTAGAAAGATCTGACCCCAAGCTGTACAGTGAGTTCCAGACCAGCCTGAGCTGAATAGTCTCAAAAACCAAGTGGTCAAAACAAACGCATAAGTACTTTGAGGCCCTCTTGTTGTCAGGATAAATGTTGTCATAGCCCTGTTGGGGTCCATGCAAGTACTTGACAGTGCCAGTCGAAGTATGGCCTTGATAAAAATGAAGTGACTCTTCAAACAAGCCATGGATGGGGCTTCCAAACCAGATCAGACTGGCTTTCAATATGCCTGGGTGGTCAAGAGCAATGCTGGGTTTGCATTGTTCATCTCAGACTTGATACATTCCCGCTTTTCATCTGGACTACAGATGCATTCACTAACTTGATAGTCCCCCAAGGGGACTTCCTGTGGGCCTGGGAGTCACCTCCAAACGACATGCCCTTTGTGGTCACTAGTTCATCCATCTAGGTATTTGCACAGAGCTAGCCTGTCTTAAAATTTCCCTGGCTTGGTTTTTTAGACAGAACAAACTCCAGATGAATCTTTGGGTAACTTTACATTTCCTTTTTCCCTCCACCACGAAAGCTAGGTTCCAACTGAAATGTGTCACAATGCTCAAGGGAGAAAAGTCAGTCCCTTATAACAGTCAACGCTGACTCCCCAGACATTGCAACCCTAGAACAGAAAGACACCGTGCCATCCTTCCGATCACAGTGCCAGAGTGGGTGTGGGGTTCATTAGAGGTAAGATACCTACACTGTCTAAGTCCAAAGCATACAAGAGCTGTGCTAGGCTAGGCACTGTGGGCTGAGCTGTAAAGGGCTTGATCACTCATGATGGAGGAGGTTTCCACAAGCCACATAGACAAAGCAGATTGAAGAATTGCAGGCCAGGGGCAGCTCTAATTAATTGACCTGGAAAATTGGGTCCAAATAACTCTCACGAAAGTTCCTCATCCTTTCCCAGAAGAGAATGTGACTGTGTGTTTTCTATGGAAACTTCTTTGTATATATGTATAAACTAGGTATGGCCTTAAAGCTGCAGTTAAGGGTCTGTCTGGCTCCCACCTTAAGCAGCGTGCTAAGCAACCGCTTCCTTAAAGTAATATTTTTACCTCTCACTGGTAATTCAACCTTGAAGCAATTCCCTCTGGCCCCTTCTCCTTTTTTTGCATGAAGTCATTAAAGTTATGAAAGGGTTTGTTTTGTTATTTTGCTTTGTTTTGGTTTTGGCTTGTAAAAAAAAAAATCTATTTCCGCTGTTTGAAGATGGAATGTAAAATTTCTGTGCTGTATATAGAAATATATTTATTGAACCATCCATAGACACATATCCATGCCAATTCTAATGGAAAAAAATTAAAGTTTTTCTGAAATTTTCTGTGGTTAACTCCTAATTGTTAGACTTCACCAATTTTGTGAGAACTTCTGAAATCCTACAGGTACCCCAGAGGGACAAAAATGTATGTGCAACCTGAGAAGCATTTCATTTGAAGAACTTCACATTGAAAAAAAGAGAATTCATTTGTTCAGCCATGAATATTTATTGGTGGGTACCATTGTAGGTTAACACAGGCGGCTCACTCGTAGACCCTGCCACAGGGGGCTTACAGTCTATGCGGTTGGTGAGAGAAAACACACGTGTCAGGGATACAAGGCCAGGGTTGTTTCAGTGAGATCCTGGAAGTAGGAGGGGTGAGCTGGGAAATCTGTTGAGGTAGTGTGATGGGATGTAACTGAACCCTGGATGCAGGGAGGAAGGAAGGAAACTGACCACTCTCTTCTAGCGGGGTGGAGCTCGAGTACTGAGCTTGTGGGAAATCAGCTGTTCTGCAGGGATAATGCCTAAAATGGAAGAGGGACAAGCAGGAAGAAAGTCTTAGACCAGGGACTCCCCCTCACATGTGCTCCACCTCCCAACCCCCAGCCTCCTAAGAATTTCCTGTACTGAAATGTCACCAGGATCTGAAATTGATGGAAGGCTACCCCCAGTCACTGACTCAACCATCATGGGAACTTTAAAGTGTCAGTTCTCAGTTCCTTAAGAAGTTACAACCTAACCCAATGGTAATTCCAACTCCAGGCTAAACCATGAGGGAGGCAGAGTCCTCTAGGAAGACCCTGCTTATGACAAGGAATGGGACAGAGCTACAAACGGACAAACAAAATGAGGGGAGGTAAATCTGTTCACTTACAGTGCTCAACAGTGACAGGTCTTGACAAAAACCAGCATGAGACAGAGAGGTGGGGGTGGGGCACACAGGCACATGTGCAGGGAGAAGGCACATGAAGCTAAGGTCTCAGAACACTCGGGAGTATCAATGAAAAGAAATGGTGGGTTCCTAATACATACATGGCATATACATAGCCTGGCAACAGGGCATGCTTCCACCCAAAACGCTGCCCCTGAGGCAAAACCACCAACATACAGAATACAGAATGCCAAAGGACCTCAGAAAACGTGACAGCCAAGCGGTGTTGGTGCGCGCCTTTAATCCCACCAGGCAGACAGGTGGACCTCTGAGATTGAAGTCACACACGTCTACAGAGCAAGTCCCAGGATCCACAGAAACCCTGTCTCCAGAGAAACTGTTCTGTAAAGTGTTTGTTCTGAATTCAGTGTCTAGAACACACCTGGTGTCACGTGGAGGCAGATGGGTGGGTCCCTGGAGCTCACTGACTTAATCACAGCTTAATCAGAGTAACAGGTGAGAAGATAAAAAAAAAAAAAAAAAAAAAAAACAAGGTAGAGCCTGGCATGGTGGTACACACCTTATCTACCAATATTTCAGCAGGCAGAGGAAGGCAAATCTCTGTGAGTTAAAAGGAGGGCTAAGCTATGTAGCAAGTTCCAGAACAGCTAGGAATACACAGTGAGACATCTCAAAAAAACAAAATCAAGCAAAAAATATGGTGGACGACTCCTGTGGAACCCTCAAAGCTTCTACAGACACACACAGAACCACCTGTTCCCTTCCCCACACCTCACAAAATGCAGCTTGCTGAGACAGTAAATGCATCCCTAAAGGTGGGCCGGGAGCAGCTCTGTAGAGGGCAACTAATGAGCTCACTTAGCAGGGGCACTACTGTGTTCTGAATGCCACTGTAACTTGGGTCTTCAGGGTGGCAATTCTCCCCAGACACTGCCAGCTCTCAGGCACTCGCAGGAAATGGGCTCCTGACTCAATACTGCAGGTGCTGCCTGAAGCCCTGCCTGCTCCTGGAAGCTCTGCGGACTCAACCGCTTCCCTGTATTACTGTGTCATATTCCAAGGCAGACGTGAAAACTAAGTGGGCCACACTGGTTTTGCTGGATTGTTCTTGAGCCAGGTTTTTACTTTGTAATCAAGGCTGGTTTTGGATTCACAGTCCTCTCACCTTGGTCTCCAGAGCACCAGTATTAAGCCTGTGCCACAGGCCCTTATTTCAACTTTACAACTCCCACTGCACCCAAGCAGCAGCTGAGACTGCAGAGCGCAGGAATACCACCTCACAATGAAAGCAAATAGAAGTTTTGGTTAAGACTTACTTCCAACAGGTCTGAAAACAGAGTATCTTGCTGTTCTTCCAGGACAAGTTCGATTCCCAGCACCTATGTAGGAGGGCTCACTCACCTGTAACTGCAGTTCCAAGGAGCCATGGGTGTCCTCAGGCACCTGTATACATGTGGCCAACATTCACCCAAACACGTACACAAAAAAAAAAAAAAAAACAAAGACTCACTTCGCTAAAATAACCATCACGGGTCCTAGATCTCAATAGCAAAGAACCGTCCACCAAGTCTTTCCTACAGATCAAATCTTGACATGAGAAGACTGAGGGTCGGTCACTTATGAAAAAGCCTGTGCTTTCTGTGTGACCATGAGCGCCTCTGAAACTCGGAGGTTTAGGTATCATCTCATGGTGTCACTGACATCCAGATTCTGAGCAGTGCAAAATGTCCTGCCAAGCTCAGGCCCTTGCCCTTCAAAAGCGCACTCCCATCCCAATGCCAGGATGCTGCTGGGATGTAGGGTAGGGCTGAAGCAGTTCCCTAACCAGTCACAAGCAATAGGGATGTACTGCTATATCCCTATCTATACACGCATGTGCACACGCAGACACATGGCTGTACTGTTACACATTTATCCGAGGTAGAAGAGAACGGGCCTTTCATATCCTAACCCACCCACAGGTAGCTCTATTTCTCAGATCCAGATCATCCTGTTACCCATGGTCTCCAAAGACTAAAGGGCAATGCCATGCTCCAGTGACACCTCACCCTGCGCTGCAAATGTCAATCAGGTTAATGCTCCCAACTAGGAACTTTTAAGTGCATGACTTAGTACTCAATTGTGAAAATCATTTTTAGATTTACCCAAGTTACTGAAACTTTCATAAAGTGTTTTATGGACCAGTCTAGCCTTGAACTTGAGGTTTTCCTGTGCATGATGCCTCTAGCATCTGAGACTACACAGGCCTGTGCCACTGGGTACCACTTGGACTTTTCTCAGAAGTAATGTGGGGTATCTTTTCTTTGCTGCCCTTTCATCTTGTTTTCTGACAGTCACACTATGCAACCTTGGTGGGACTGGAACTTGCTTCACAGACTGGATTAGCCCACAGAACCACATGCTTTTGCTCCTGAGTGCTGGGATTATCGTCATGAGCCACCAAGCCTGGCTCAATTGTCTTTCTCATCACCATAAGTTTTACTACAGAAATACACGCTGCACATGTTTGCATTATCACTGACACAATGAAACTGACCCCAAAACAGTCATGTGAGCTGGTTACCTCAGTTCACAAACAGATGCTACCAATAATCAGATCTGTGAGGTACTGACACCAAACCTGACCTCACACCATTTTCAACCCAACTACCCTTTCTGACAACAAAACCAGAACACATATCTGTCAGGGACAGTTCTGAAGTCAGATGTTAGAGAGCTAGGGAGATGGCTAAGGCTAAAGCAGATCTGAGTCTAATCCCCAGAAGCTACAGGAAAGCCAGACATGGCAGCACATGACTAAAATCCCTGTGCCCTTACAGCAAGATGGGAGGCAGAAACAGGAGCCCATAGAAGCTTGTGGCTTATGGGCCAGTTTCAAACAGTGAAATATAAGGCCTGACTCCCAAGTTTTCCTGACTTCCACAAGCATGCTGTGGTACAATCATGTATAGACGTACACATGTACACATACACACACACATACACACACACAAACACTAGGAAAAGTTAAGTTTGACATTCTGGTTGCCTACAGAGTAATAATGACTTGTCTGTCCACAAGTTTGTGTGGACAAAACCTTCACTCATGTCACACACAGCACTCAACACACAACACTGGGAAGTGAGTTTTAGCAGTCTCCATTGCCAGATGAAGTTTTCTTCCAGAAATATTTTAATAAAAATTGGCCTTTTTCCAAGAAACACCCACTGCATGTCCATCAGTAAAAGAGAACCGTAACAAAATAGAAAATTTACCATATGGCTATGATTTAAAGAAAAAAAATGCAGACCCTGGAGCACATTAGCCAAGTCCGATATTCAACCAAATTTTTCTTATGGCCCACCAGGAACCCAGACAGACAGCAGAGCAGAGCGTGGCGCACAGAGCCACTGAGGTCACAGGCCTCACAGAAGCACCTTCCTCAAAAGCATCCCAGTCTGAGGCGTGATTTTAGGATAAGGCAGAACAATGTTAACACGACACATACACGTGATCAAAAAAATTCTACAGTTCCCCCACATACTCTGAATCTGAAAACAAATCTAGAATCTTTATTACTTTTCTTTAAACAATTGCCAGGACCGGAATCAAAGATAAATAGAAGGCACAGTTTTGCTTGGTTTTGTTATCAGATTTGGGGGTTTGTTTTCTCATGGGAACTTTTTGTCCATTTTTCTTTTTTCTATTTTTTTCTATTTTTTTCTTTTTTTTTTTTTTTTACAAATACAAATAAAACATGAAAAACTCTACCTCAAAAAAAACTAACAGTTCAACAAAAGTCCTTAGCTGTGTTCTAGACATTGACAGGCTACGTCACAATTTAAAATCCAATGGTAAAAATAGAGGTTTAGAATTGTTTGGTAATCACATGTCAAAAGAACAAAGTTCTGGAAACACCTTTTATTCAATTAGCCACACCAGCAGGGACCCAGTGGCAGTTGCCAAAAGGCAATTTTTCCACACCAGAAAGGAGTCGTGACTTGATTTTTCCTGCTTCCAAAATGTTTATCAAATCCTTTGTCTCCCAACAAATGAAACATCCACTGTCAGTGAAACCGAGACACGCTCCTCTGGGGAATGACCGTGAAACTCCAGTCTGTGTATGCAGCGTGAGCAGGAAGGTCAGTCTTTCCTCTTCTTCTTTACAAATCTATTCCTCCTAAAGTATCATTCCAGAAAACTGGGAATGAAGGACTAAAGGGTCAAGGGAGGAAAGGGGGTTGGGGAGCACACACCATGAACACAAGCGAAATTAAAATTGTACAAACTCAAGCAGTTTATAATAGACTACTCCAAGACACCAAGGCTGGTTGAAGGAATTCACCATTCTGCAGGAGCCGGGGCTGTGTGCTGTGTGGAGAGCTGAGCCAAGCAATTCACTGCCTTGGAGTTGTAATCCCCCTGCCCACGCCAAAGCCTGGTTTCTGCACCATGCCTCCGCGGGGAGGGCCTCTCATCCCACCACTTGGCCCACCACGGGGACCTCCAGGTCCCCGAAGGCGGTTATCCCTGCGGTCACCTTCCCTGGCAGCTCGAGTCTTCTTCTCTTCCACATTCAGTCGAACAGCGCCTCGGAACATGATGGGCTGTGTGAGGACCAAGGAAAGCAGACACTCAGATCAGATCCTGACTGTGACTATCAAGTGAGCAAAGCTACCCACCTGAGCAAGCAGCTTTCAACCAACTAGTTCTCACAAACACGAGCTCATAAAACATCTTTCTGTGTTACTAGTGCATACAGATGTGAACTGTGCAACAAGTAGAAAAATGCCAATCTAAACAGCCCTGAAGCATGAGTGTCACTGTACTAATGAGTAAAGCAAACTTCAGTACACACCATGATATAGATGCCTCCTCCACAGCTTTGAAAATAAAACCTTTTCACATACTTAGGCAAAATACTTGTACCTAGCAAGTAAAAACATGATGAAACTGATTTAAATAAAATTCCTTGAATCCTGCAATTTAGGGGTAAGAAAGTAAGGCATGGCCTCCTAGCTAGAAAATGACACTCAGCTATACTAGTGATCACACAGTAACAGTAACACTCAGCAAACCAGTGCAGAAAGCCTCACCCTACACACAGACACAGACTGAAGAGAGTGTAGCACAGTGAGAGAGGGCAGAAGACACCTGGACCATCGTCTCCTGCAAGCACAACTTCTAGGAGCTGAGCCTAGACAGCCAGAAGCCTTGGAGTCATCAAAATAGATAACTCCACTTCCTGGGGATGTTTCCTACTCTTCTCACCCCTAGGGCATTGCACCTAGCACACACCTAGCACACACACACACATACATACATGCAAGCAAAAACCACAAACATACCACACACACAAAACGCAAGTTTGCTTACCCTGTTATTAAGGACCTTCTGAACAGGTTCAGAATCATCAAACACAACAAACCCGAAGTTGGGCAGCTTCCCTCCACTGTTGATACGCAGCTCCACCACGTTCCCATAGTCTGCAAGAGCAGAGCACGCGTGACTCCTCTGCAGACACCCAGCTTTCCCAGCATGCACTTTACATCAAAGATGAGCTATGAACTTAAATGCAGCTGACTGCTAAAATGTCATATTAAAATGCAAAATAGAGTTCAAATGCTCCTTAGATGAATACTTATAACTGAGATCATTAGTTCTTAAAGCTATGGGGTTTGTACATTTCAAAGCTTAAAGAAATGATCCAAGTCGACAAGGCACTGTGTCTCACATGTTCCTTGTATACCACTGTAAAGGAATTTTACACAACACTGTAGCGTGCCACAACTCATGACACTGAGGTCAAGGTGGAATTTTCCACTTGGTGTCACGATCAAGGGAAGTACCAATTATAACATTCGTTATTTTAGAGTAAACACTCACCCCAAAACTCACTGTGCTCTGGACTAAACAGACCATTAAGACCTAACATTACACCTGTACCTCCGCTAGGTGGCACTGCCTAAGAACTCATGGCCATACTGAGAATCAGTAGCACCTACTTTGGAAAAAATCCTTCAGTTCCGACTTGTCAACCTCATGTGGCAGGTTCCCGATGAAAAGCTGGTGACTGTCGGGGTGTCTCACCATCCTTCGAGGTTCCACATCTCCTGGTTCACCAGCCTCACGGACTTCAGATACAGAACAGACTCTCAGGGACTATTCATAAACAAATTTCCCTCTGCCCAAAACCAAGTCGTTTCACTGCTTCAGCCAGGCCCGAAACCACCCCAAGCTACAAGACACCAGAGCCCTTACTTGGTCGGGGTCCTCTCTGAGGAGGGATATTGATCCGCTGCTCTCGAACTCTCTGATCTCTCTGAGGCCTTTGTGGTGGAATCTGAGTGTCAGGCTTAGATTCTGGACGGGGCTAAAAAGGGTTACAACAGATTAACCTTTGTGAGAGCCAAAGTAGTTTATCTGATCTTTTCTTTTAAAAATTTTCAATTTACATTGTGTGTGTGTGAGAGAGAGAGAGAGAGAGAGAGAGAGAGAGAAAGAGAGAGAGAGAGAAAGAGAGAAAGAAAGAGAGAGAGAAAGAGAGAGGAGGCCCCATGCGTGTATACCACACCCACACCCACACACCCACACCCACACTCACACACACACACACAAATGGGTTCCACATGACTAGCTCAGGTGCCTTTGCACCCCTGGGCCACCTCACCAGCTCTGTCATCAATCTTTCATTTTCCTTTTTTATCCCACGTGACTAAGTGTTTTGCTTGCATATATCTGTGCCTTTTGACAGAGGAGGCCAAGAGGCCACTGGATCCCCTGGAACTGGAGTTATAAATGGTTGTGAGCCACTATGTAGGTGCTGGATTGAACTCAGATCCTCTTCAACGTGTTCTTAACCACTGAGCCATTAATCCAACCACGCCCCCGCACACTTTTTTAATTTAAATATATATATTATATACATATATAAATATAACTTAATATACATATATAACTTAAATGTGTGTAGGGCAGGAGAGATGGTTCAAAGTTAAGAGCACTGGTGGGTCTTCCTGAGAATCCAAGTTCAAGTCCCAGTACCCACCTGGTTGTTTACACTATAACTGTAGTGTCAGGGATTCCCTATGCCCTTTTCTGGCCTCCAAGGACAGCAGACAGGCACATGATTCAAACAAACTTGCAGGCAAAATATCCATAACCATACAATAAAAAATAAACGTTTAAAAAGTATGTGTTCCCATGAATCTGTGCACGCAGACTCATGCATCCCCTCTGGAGGCAGAAGACAGTGGACGCCCTAGGACTGGAGTTTCAGACAATTGTAAACTGTCATGTGACACTGGGAATAGAACCCAGTCCTCTGCAAGGGCAGTAAATGTTCCTAACAGCACAGCTATCTCTCCCACCGCTTGTCAATTTTCTTAAACGAAACTGTTAACCTAGAAGACAGCAATTCTGGCTCCAAGGAGGAGAAGCTAGGCAGCTCCAAGGTTTATTGGCCAACCAACCTCACCTAATGAGAGCTCCAGGTCAACAGAGACCTTGTCTCAAAAAAACAAAGTACACAGTTCCCCGGGAAAAATGGCAGAAGCTGACCTCTGGCTTCTACCTGCATGAGCACTCTCATAGAGAGAAAACTTTACATACATCAAGAACCTGCTTTCTGGTAGGTGCTACTCTAACCACTGTGTGGTTTACCACACTGCAGACCTCAATGAACCAACACACCCCAGTGAAATACCTTCTATTCTCTCCCTATATATGCCAGGCTCCTTCTCATTCTCTAAACCTGTTAAGTCTCATGTCTAAAGCCCAAAGTCCTAGATACAGACCCTTACCTGTGAGGCTGGCACTTTGACCACATGAGGTGGTGTCCCCGTCACTGGAACAGCCCCACTGGGAGGAAGGTTCTTACTAGTCACAGATGCCCAAGAAAATGTCTAGGGAAGAACAGGACACATCAGAGTGACACAGAGCCATTAACTTCTGCTTCCCGTCTCCTCTGCTCACTCACAGGCAGAGAATCTACAAGCATCTGCCATCTCGCAAACTGTCTTCCAAGCAGCCAAGCCTATGAGCACACCCCCATAATCCCAATACTTAGGGGATTAAGATGGGCCAGCCTGGGCTAAATAATTAGATCATGTTAAAAATCAACCATGTAATTATAATGAAGAAAAAAATGAAAAATAAACTAGCAGAGGGTGGCGTGATGGTGGCACATGCCTTTAAGCCCAACACTTGAAAGGCAGAGGTAGGTGGATTTCTGAGTTCGAGACCAGCCTGGCCTACAGAGCAAGTTCCAGAACAGCCAAGGCTACACAGAGAAACCCTGTCTCAAATAAATAAACTAGCGGAGAGTGGATATGTGACTCAGTTAGCAGCTTTTCACAAACTCCTAGGTTTAGTCCCGAGTGCCTTATAAAGCAGGCATGGCAACACAGAACTACAATCCCAACAATGAGGAGACAGGAGCCAGAGGATCATCCTTAGCTTCGTTTAGAGTTTGAGGCCAGCCTGGGCAACATGAGAATCAGTCTCAAAACAGAAGGAGCTCTGTAGCAGCCAATGCCTGGCACATGCACACCCACCCACAACCTGGGGCTGATCTTTAGCACAGCAAAAGACACAGATAATAAGACAGCAATTCAGCGCTAAGCCATAAGCCTTACCCTTAAGTCCTCCTGTGCGGGGGCCACGTCTGCTGGGGCAGGGGAAGCGCTCTTCTGCACATCCTCTGGAGCAGCTTCATCCAGTGCAGGCTCAGGCTTGTCCTCTTGAATGTCGGGCACAGGTTCCGGCTCCGGCTCTGGCTCCGGCTCTGGCTCCGGTTCCACAACAGGCTCCTCTAAATGCTCCTCCAGGTCATTGCTGTCATGGGAAAATTCGACCTGTCTAGGACTCACCGAGACACTTGGAGCCAGCTAATGACTCCAGAGAGTTCTCAGGACAGGAGCTTGTTTGCTAAATTCTGGTGAACATGATGACGAAAACAGAATCACGTGGTTCTCATTCAGTTACTATTAATTAGCTTATTAATATATTTTTCACAAAACCCTTGTATTGAATGGATTAAAGAAAGATCAAACTCTCTGAGGCCTATTACAGGCCCAGCAAGCCAACTAAGGCCAGCCAGTCTCAAAATATAGTAAATGTTATCATCTGTGGCTTTAAACACACAAAACAGGCCCCATAGAAATATACAAGGTGCTAGAAGTGGCTTAGTGGTTAAGATCATCGGCTGCTCTTTCTTCCTGGGGTCCTGAGCTCAATTCCTAGCGCCCACACGGTGGCTCACTGTCCATGTGATCCAATGCCCTTTACTGATGTGCAGAAGCATATGCACACGAAACACCCATATATACATATAATACATGGATGAATAAATCTTTAACAAAACCACACACCAGGAATTCTGGGAAAGAAGACATCAGCTACAACTGAGAACAACGGTTATATTCCCACACCAGTTGCCAAGGAACGCTGTCCCTGGTCTTGTTCTCCCTCTGGATACCTGACCTCAGTAAGTAGGTCTGCGGTAAAATACACACATTCTTCACTCTCAGTGAACAGGTGTGACTACACCTTGATAAACACTTGAAAGGGAGCGTTGAACACTGAGCATTGACAAACGGAACAATCATGGCCTAATGGCCTATCAGGACCATAAAAAAACTTTGACAACACCACACTCATTATTTGAGGTCATGAGAAATTTTTAAACAAGGATTTTATCATATAGCCCAAACTCTCATCTTTAAAAAAAGTACTTTAATATGTCTACATATGTTTTTAAGTGTATACAGTGAAAAAAAAAACAAAAACAAAAACCATGATTCCTCCAACTAGAGTTAAAAGAAGTTCTAAGCTACCATGTGAGTGGTGGAAACTAAACTCAAGTCTTCAGCAAGAGCAGCCAGTGCCCTTATCACAGCGAAGCAGTCTCTCCAGCCCCCAGGACACCCTTAAATTTGTTTATTTCATTTACTTATTGTGGGGAGGAGGGCTGAGACACACATGTCACAGCATACACATAGAGGGCAGAAAATAACCAGAGTCAATTCTCTCTTTCCAACACGGGGTTCTAGGAATCTAACTCAGGTCACCCTATGCTACTCCGCTTTCTCTGAGCTGCCGGACTGGGCTATGAAACCTCATTATTACTCAGCTTATGGGTTTGAAATCTTATTACTTTAGTTAAATGAACTATTCTGATTACATGTGTCCGTGCCTACAATCCCAGTATCTCAAACACTCAGATACATGTTCTAGGCTTAATCTCAGCTACATGGTGAGCACCCATCTTCAAAACAATTAGCAATCTGAACCATACACATTCAACAGTTTTCACAGTACATTCTATAAAATAAAATTACATATTCTTAGTTACTAAGAAATAACATAATTAAAATCTTTTTCTAAAAAATTATCATTGTTTTTTGTTCCTGAGCCCATGCAGGCTGTGTTCAAACTCACAGCAATCCCCTTGCCTCAGCCTCTGGAACACTGGGATGATAGGCATGTCTCCACATCTGAATTACACAATGCTGAGGGTCAAACCCACGACTTGGTGCATACTTGCCAATCTTTCTACCACTGATACAAATACCCGGACTCTGCTCGTCTCCTGAAATTAATCCCTAGAAGACATGTCTGACTCCAGCACAATCCAAGTTCTTATTGCAAGCCTGAGCAAGTGAAGAATTTTCCTTACCTGACAGTCTGATCATAGAAAGTTCCAGAATCATCGGGCACCACCTCTGGTGTCTGCTGTCTTTCTTCAGGTTCCTCTACTTCTTCCTCAGATTCTAAGAAAGGAAGAGATATAAAATAATTACACCACTCTATATTCATAAATTTCTTAATTTACAGGTTTTACTGTAGATACAAAGAAAAACATAGTAAAGAAAGCAGGGCAATTTGGTAAGGCACAGACTTTAAGGGGAAAACTAAGCTAAATATTAATAACACTTATTCTTTATTTTTAAAAAAGTGCTCTTTAAAATCTTCAAAAAAGCTCTGCGCTTGCTCCTGCCTTATCTGCCCACTGTCATGTCTCCTAACCAAGATACTTTACCCAGCCTACAGAAGGGAAGGCCAATATATATATATATATTTAGAGCTCAGGACACACAGAGACTAACTATTCTCCCACAGGTCTGATTCTGCACCCTGGCCTGCACTTTCTTCCGTGCCTTCTACACTTCCAACAGCACAAAGCTTTAGAACAGCCTTCCCTGCAGAGCCAAAGGCAGGCACCTCCTCTGCCCATTCTACAAAACGGGGACTCCCTAGAAAGACTGCATGCTTTCACCGCCACTAAGGGAAGCCGGCACGTCACGCTTTCTGCACAGCACTCTGCACTGAGTCATGCTAACTGGCCTGCTTCTGACCATTCACATTACCTAAGTGTGCTGGTTTGAAGAGGTTTGTCCCCCACGGATTCATGTGTTTCACTGCTTGGCCATAGGGAGTGGCACTATTAGAAGGTATGGCCTTATTGGAATAGGTATGACCTTGCTAAAGGAAATATGTCACTGTATAGGTGGGCTCTGAGAGGTCTCCTATGCTCAAGCTCTACCCAGTGTAGAATCAGCCTCTTCCAGGATGCCTTCTGATCAAGATATAGAACTCTGGACTACTCCAGCACCATGTCTGCCTGCACATTGCACACTTTCCGCATGATACTGGACTGAACCTCTGAAACTAAGCCAGCCCCAGTTAACAGTTAAATGTTTGCCTTTGTAAGAGTTGCCTTGGTCATGGTGTCTCTTCCCAGCAATGGAATCCCTGTAGACCCCTCACATTGGTAGTTCATAAAATACAGTGCAACAAGAAACCTTCTCCAAGTCAGTCTGATGCCATACAAGTACCACAACAACAGCTTCACACTTACCACCCTCTTGAGGCTCTGTGACAAAGCCACCAAAGACCTCATCTTGGTATCTGAAGATGTCGTTGTGAACATAGAATTTGTTGGCAACAGAACCCTGCAATGTCAGAACAAGTTTTCAGTTATTCAAACTTATAAAACTGAATCATGAGCATTCATCTGTTTCCTGTTTCTGATGCAATGTGGCCAGCCTCCTCATATTCCCACTGTCTGCCATGAAGGACTGCACCCTCAAAAAAAATGTGAACAAAGCAAACCCTTCCTTCCTTTAAAAAACAAAAATCACCATACCAGTCGTTTTCAGCTATGGGAGATTTTGCCCCCAGCAGACAACTGGCTAAGTCTAGAAACATTTCTGTTTCACAGAAGGGGTTGGTTGGCTTCTACTAACCACTGGGAAGATCACAGAGACTGCAAGTGCCAACAACATTCATGACAGCCAATATCATCTGTGCCAAGACTGAATGTTCTACTGTTTGAAATCCTGATTGTACACAGTTGTAAAGAACCTCACAGACATTGTTAAAATATCCATCCTTACCATCAGATGGTCACCCATGGAGAAGAGAGACAGAGACAGAGACAGAGACAGAAACAGAGACAGAGACAGAGACAGAGAAAGAGAGGAAAAGGAAGAAAGAAGAAGAGGAGGAAGTCTTTTATACGATGCCAAAGACAATATTTTAAACCATTTAGAGGCACAGTAATTTCAACTCCAGCAAGTATTTAAAATGCCCTAACTCTTACATAAGGATATTAATCCAAATACTCATGGTGCCATAACTCAAAGATTTTTCATGTGAATTTAGACACACTTGAGCCCAAATCCAATCATCTTATTTACTGGTTGTTCAAAATTTCTAAAGTTCTCTCATCCATAAAAAGTGGAATATCAAAACATACCATAGTACTTTGTGTACTGAGGTGTTTTACACAATACATTTTTTAAGGAGATAAATGCTTCCCTTGAAAGACAGAAAGAAACTGAGTCTGTAACTAACATATAGGCTGTACAATCCTCTGCATATGGAGAAGTCATCAAGTTGTTGCAGTCTTCTTCCTTCTCCTCCTTCTTCCTCTTCTTCACCAAGTCTTTCTTTTCCTTCCTTCCTTTTCCTCCTTCTTCAAAATATCTTTTGGTTTACTGTGGGCTGGCCTCAAACTTGCAAACCTCCTGACTCAGCGTCTCAAAAAGTGGAACTACTGGGCTGGAGAGATGACTTAGTGGTTTAGAGCACTGGCTGCTTTCTTTTGCCAGGGACCGAGGCTCAATTCCCGGTATCCACATAGCAGCTCACGACCATCTGTACCTCCAGTTCTAGGGAATCCACTGCCCTCTTGTGGACTGAGGGCACTACATGTATGCAGATAAAACACCCATACACAATAAAACAAAAATATACACATATCTATTTTTTGAAAGCTGGAATTTTATTCTAAATCCTGCCTACACCCTCAATGGTGGTGCTAAAATAGCTGCAATTCTAGCACTTATGAGGCTGACTCAGGAGGTGACTATGATGTCCAGGATAGTCTGAGCTATATAAAGAAATTCTATCTCAAAACAAAAACATCCAAATGGTTATTTGTTTTTAAGATAGGGATAGTAATTTTACTATCCTAAATAGGACTTTTTAGATGAAATTCTTATGAGTTGATTCCGTACCTATGAACCTTCCTGCCCCTTCTCTCTGAAGAAGGCACAGCAGATGCCATCCCTCATCATCCACCTGTGGTACCTTTGGAAACCTAACTACAAAGAAGCATCATGAGTAGAACAAACAGCTAATTCCCAAATGGGGCTTGAGAGCAAGGCGAGGGCCAGCACAAGGACATAAACCATGCTCACAACAAAAAAGCACAGCATGAAGGGTTCCCACTGACTAGCCTCAGGACATGAGGGATATGTTGAACAGTTATTAATGAATCATAACTCACTGAATACACCAGAAATGAATGACAGGGTAGGGAGATCCTTATAAGATAATACCAATGAATGAACACAGGGTGGTGGATAATATCAGACATTCCCATCTGTCACCCTTCCATTCAGCCAAAAACCTCAAACGAAAAAGAATGACAGTATGCAAAACTGATAAAGAGCAGCATGTTTATATAGAATCCAAAGATTAGTCACAATTTATAAACCAGACACAAAAACTACATGACTTTACAGCAGCAAGACCTGAACATATCGCCTAGGGGAACCAGAGACACTTATAGTATCATAGTCACTAAGGATGAGTAGAAGAAAGTACATTAAGTATGGACAACATATGACTGCTCTTTAGAACTGTCAATACCAAGCAAACCAGAGGAGGCAGAGATTACAGATGACAGGGAACTAGACACACAAGCAGACGCACAGGACAGATAGTTATATACAGAATCTCGGATCAAGAAAAACAAACTACTATGGAAGACGAGGCCGAGATACTTCCCAAAACTCAGATATATGAGTTACTGAGTGAGTTATATTGAGCAGTCTTTTCTGAATTTGGTAACAGGATGATTATGAAACAGAATTTTCCTTGTCCTTAGGGGATGCCAGCTGAAGGGATAAAGTATCCTTCATTTCAATAGTTTACATGGAAGATACCTCCCAATAGTACATATTCCTGGACCAGTGAGGACACCACAGCTCTAGGACAAGAGGATAATGCAGCTCTGCCCTGGTAGCCACATCTACAACCCTGAGCTGCCAGGAATCTAGACTCCACACAGCTTTTAGTCTTTAAGTACTCCATCACTACAGAACCAACAGCCATCATGCAACATACCTCAGGAGCAAGGACAAAGGTCTGCATGAACCTCCGCAGAGCCTGGTTGTTGTTGGACAGTAGCCCCATCACTTGGACCACCACCCCGTCATTCAGAGTTGCGTGAGCATCCACGTGGCGGATCTTGGTGTGGCAGTTGGTGAAGTTTTGTGACATCACTTTCCTGTGGATTTCCTGAGGAATGGAGGCAAGAGTCAATCCCTCGGGAACTCACCAGTTCAGAAACAAACAGCAGCTGCCAGCACCAAGAACAGACCCTGGCAGATCCTCCAACTCCACCCTGTTTTCTCACAGATCTGTACTTGACACTCAGCCCTACCTCCTGCTCCTGCAAGTAGTCCCTGAGCAGTCTCAAAGCAATCTGAAAAGCTACACAACAAGTACACCAAAGGGCAGAAACCTGCTATGTTCACACCAGCTCAGCTCCACTCAGCTTGACAGGACCTAGAATCACCTAGGAAACAATCCTCTGGGACAGCACCATTCCACAGGCCCTATACTGTATAAAAGGGGACCTGAGCACCAGCATTCACCTTAAATGTTCCTGCTACCATGCCTTTCTCACGGTCACTGTACCCTGGACAACCTGTCAGCCTGAATACCCCTTCTTCCTTGCTTTGGTCAAGTATTTGTTTTAGCAATGAAGACAATTAAGTAACACAAAATTTAGTTAAAAAAATAAAAAATGAACCCCAGGTGGCATAGTAGGTAAGGGCACTTGCTATAGGGCCTGATAATCTTGAGTGTGATCTCTAGGGCCTATAAGGTGGAAGCAAAGAACTCCTGACAAGGTTGTCCTTTGACCTCCACAAGCAGGCCACGACAACCACACTCACCCACAAACCAGTAAATGTGAACACTTCGGAGCTGGAGCAATGGCTCTGTGGTTAAGAGCTCTTACTGCTCTGGGGAGGACCTATGTTCAGTTCCCAGCAGCCAGTGTTGCTCACCCACCTATAACTCCAGTTCCTATGTATCCAAAACACTCTTCCGACCTCCTCAGGGAGACATGCACCTGGTGCAGACACAGATGCCAGCAAAACACTCATACATATAAATATACTCATAAGAGAATTTTAAGCAATAAAAAATTCCCAACACAGCATATAGAGAATGCATGTATTGCTGTTATAATATAGTCCAGCTGTCCATGTGTGCTGTAGTTCCAGTGAACACAGCTTAGCCCCTTAAATGTAATTTAAGCACTTGAGAAACTTAGGAGGCTATCCAGACATACATAGCAAGTTCCAGGACATCCAAAAACAAATATCAAAATCATGTCTCAAAAAATAAAATAATCAAGTGCTGGAATAAAACCTTTCAAGTTTAAAAATGGTGTTCTTCTGCTGAAGTCAGCTATCTAACACAGAGGATGAATGTAACATGACAACACACAGGCAGTTCAGCAAACCAAGGAATTAAACAGAAACCACCCCTAGATACTAGCTTCCCAGTAGGCAGGGAGCTAGCTGCCTTCTTTGCTGCTACTGGTCCACAGCACCCACCTTCTGCCCGTAGACTGCATCTGCTGGCTTCCCGTTGGAATCCAAGCCCCCGTGGGCATAGGAAGAGTTCTTTCCATAAAATCTGTACAAGAGAAGGCAATTTACTTCTCATCTTCAAGGACCCGAAGTGCAGGTACTTAGTGTTCAGGCTTGATACCTATCCACCTCACTGGTAGACTCACAGCAGGGACTCTGTTTATGTTTGTGCACGACAAGTCCATTGCACACGCCCGAGTGGGAACAGTCTCAGTCAATGAGGCATGAGGCATGTGTGTGGTTTTCAAGTCCCGACTTCCAGGTTTCAGGGTAGGATGATCATGTTGGGAAGGACCTTGGAGTTTGTCAGCAAAGTCAGGCACTTAAAATCAAAGTCAAGTTCCTGTTTCCACTGAGGACAGCTGCCCTGTTACGGACCTGAAGAGTTGGTGCCTTCCCACCTGAGAAGGCAGTGGGCAGTTGTCCTGCGCACAGGTGGTATGGACTTTTATCCCTTTAGCTCTCTCTCTCTCTCTCATCTATACACTCAATTACCATCAGAGAGATGTACAGCAAAATGCCAACCAAAGACCACTGAGCCCACGCTACTTCTGTGGACCTATTCTGTTTCCATCTACCTTATACCCAAAGCACACTAACTTGCTACTTTTCTTTTTGAAGACAGGTTCTGTGTAGCCCTGGCTGTCCTGGAACTCACTCTGTAGACCAGGCTTGCTTCAAACTCAAGGAAATCCACCTGCCTGTGGCTCCTGAGTGCTGGGATTAAAGGTGTGCACCAATGCACACAGCACCTTGCAAATTTCAAGCTACTAAAGAAACTCAGTCAGCAGGCTCTCTCTCCTCCAGGCCCCTCCACACGGCACACTCGATGGAAATGGGAATGCGAGCAACAGTATCAGCAAGACAGGCGTGTGTGCAGCATCCTCCAGCTCCAGCGTGGATTCGTGCTGGTGTAGATCCTGATACCACAACCTTAACTATAACTTCAAGACAGGGAAAACTGACATAAAACTTGGCAAGAACTAAGCAAAAGGAAGAAGTTAAAACATGCAGAGACAGCTTCTGCTGCTCAGAAGTGAAGCCAGAGATTTAAATCTTCTGAGCCACAACATCTACAAGATGAGACCAGCTTCTGAGATGCTTCACCAAAGGACTGTCAAGAAAATCAGAGACTGTTCTAGAAATGATAAACTTTCTAAAAAAATATTTCAACCTGACTGAAATAGAAACTATAATGTAAATACATCTTACAATGTGTGTGAGAAATTATTTTAAAGTCTAGATAGTTTTATATACTCCAACAGTGTAAAAATGACAGATTCAAGCCACCTCACTAGCAAGCTAACACAGCTCTATAAAGTAAATCTGTGTGAGCGGGCACAGTGCACACCTCTATCCCAGAGCCCAGGAGGCAGAGGCAGGCAGGTCTCTGAATTCCAGGCCAGGCCAGGGCTGCATAACATGGTGAGATCTTATGCTATTTCTAAAACTCTATTTAACGATGTTTATTTGAAGAGCTATCCCACACACCCCTCCTGGGCACTTGAGAGCACACCTGTGCAACATGTCCGGGGCCTGGTTCAGCAGGGTGTAGTACTGTCGCACAAACTCCCGCCCGACCAGCAGGGGACTAGGCTTCTCCATAACCATCGCTTTGGTCGATTCAACCTGTAAAACAATACAAGTCAGTCAACCAACCACAAGAGCTTGAAATGGACTCATTCACTGTGCTAAGCCAACTAAACCCAGCATTGCTTCAGCATCCCTAGGTGTCTCACTGTGTAGACCAGGATGGCATGGCACTGAGACTTGCCTACTTCAGCCTTCTAAATGTGTATCACATCCAGTTTAAAGTTTGAAAAGGAATAAACATTATAAGAACAGACTAAATCTATAGTTTTACATAAATCCCAGTGTATTGTAATCAGATGAACACATGAGGGAAAAAATGTAAAAACTCATTATTCAAAATCCTCAGTTTTCTTAAACTAAAGATAAAACCCCAACAGGACATATTTGCAGCATGAACCAGCCCAGTTATTAAGTTCCTAAAAAACTCACTTAAAGGCCTATAAGTTCTTTTATGTTGTTGTTGTTCTGTTCAAGACACAGTGTTTCTATGTACAGCTCTGGCTGTCCTGGAACTTGCTTTGTAGATCAGGCTGGCCCTGACCTCAAGAGATTCGCTGTACTGGGACTAAAGACAGACAGCACTACGCCATGCAGTAAGTATTCCCACTACTCTGAGACCTCTCTTGTTTTCCCACCCTAGACTCAAAGATAACAATTCAGCTGGTACAGTCAATGGGTGGGAGCAGGGACTGGAGAGAAGGTTCAGCAGTAGCAACACTGGCTGCTCTCTTCTAGAAGATGTGGATTCAGGTCCCAGCATCTACATGGTGACTAACATCCATCTGTAACTCCAGCACCCTCTTTAGTGCCTTTACAGGCACTGAGCAAACACATGTTCCACAAACATACATATTGGCAAACACATAAAAGAAAAGTTTAACTGGATGCATGTCTTTAATACTAGTTCTCAGAATGCAGAGGCAAGCAGATCTTTGAGTTTAAGACTAACCTTGCTCTACCTCCAGGCTGGCCAAGCCTATATAGTAGGGGAAAAAAAGCCAAATTTTAAAAAATTTAACCCCCATAAATAAATTCTTTACATTTATTGCTGCAAAATAAATAAATAAAGGACTGTCAAAATCAAATATATAGAGTTAACAAGATTTTTTTTACTTTAACAGCTTAAAATATGGAGATTTGTAAACTTCTGTTTATAAAAACATCTGTAAATCCTCAACATCCTCTGACATGACATGGTACATGTAGCAATCACCTCCCAAGTTGAAACATAGCACCCTGTTCATTTTCTCAACTACAGTTGAGACCAGGTGTAGAATTCACAGCAGTGGCAGTTCTGAAGCCCCTAGAAACTTCCTTAATACTACAGAGTATTTAAGGCTCAGTAAGAAATTCAACTCACAATTCTCACTTCAGGGAGTTCCCAAAGCATACAGGACTCACAAGGCCACTTCCCCAAGGCTATATACATCAGTATAGACTGCTGCAGACAGGACTGTTCACCCTGTGGAAGTCCACATGGCTTTTTAAAGTCATCACTCAGGCTGGGATGAGCTGATGATGGAGCTACCAACAAGCTCATTGACTCCCCAAGAAAGCCACACAACAGACAGTCCAGCTTATTTAAAAGATAAAATTACCCAAACATGCAAGCAAAGCAGAGTGAATACAAATCTACTTAAAATACAAAAGGGGATTGGTTTTATTTCAGCATTTTTTTTAATCCCCTTCCCTTCTCCCTCTTGCTGCAGCCCCACTCACTCCCTGCCCCTACTTGCTCCGGCCCTGCTCACTCCAGCCCAAAGTACACTGTAGCTGTCTTCAGACACCCATATGAGGGCATCATATCTCATTACAGATGGTTGCGAGACACCATGTGGTTGCTGGGATTTGAACTCATGACTTCCTGAAGAGCTGAGCCATCTTACCAGCCCTTATTTCAGTGTTTTTGTTGGCTTGTTTTAAAGTATAATGTATGTGCTTTGTTCGCATGAATGTCTATGTATCACATGTGTGCCTGGTGCCTTGGAGGCATCAGGAGAACTGAAGTTATGAATAGATCTGAGCTACCTACCATGTGGGTGATGGAAATCAAACCCAAGTTCTACAGAAAAGTAGATAGCACTCTTAACCCCTGAGCCCTCTCTCCAACCCAACTTCAATTTTAATCTATACACTTAACAGCAACACAGCATTTACTATGTATTAAGAGAAGAAATCATTTATCCCACTAATTTGGGATGACATGGGTATCTTAGAAGTATTATCAGACAACTTTTCCCAAGTACATCTCTGTTAACATTTGGGTTTTCACAGATACAACACACTGCTTCCCTGTTTAAAATGAGAACAGGCAGCAGTGGTGCACGATCCCAGCACTAAGGAGGCAGAAGCAGGTGGATCTCTCTCTGTAAGTCCAAGGCCAGCCTGGTCTATAGAATGAGTTTCAGGACAGCCAGGGTTACATATGGGAGGGGAAAATCCTTTCAAGTTCATTACTCAGACTTTGGGTTTTACCACATGAGTCAGTTGTAATGAGAAGTGGTTTACTGTCCAGCCATTTCATATAGAGGGAGGACACTGAAAAGCCCTCTCCCTTCAGATCATGGCACGTTTAATCTATCCCATAAGCATAGCCACCAAAATCTATTATCAGTAGAAAATGCGGTAGTCAAATGGGACATCAAGGTTTTTGAGCACAGTAACATGGACCTAATAGTAGTTTGTACTCTCACCTAGCTCACGCTTGCTCCCCCCAGCCCCAACTAGGATCTTGGTGTGTTGGCTCCACCCACCTTCAAACTTCTTGGCTTGGGTGATCCCCATAATAGAATCATTGTTGCTCAGACTACTGGTGCTTACAACACGCATAGCTGCTGTGCTATTCTTTGTGTGTGTGTGTGTGTAGCTTTTTGAAACAATACACAATATGGGCCAAGCTGGCCTAGAACTCACAATCCCCTGCCTCAGCCTCCATAGGGCTGAGTCGCAGCATGGTTCATTTTTTGCACCATTCTGAAATGTCTGACTCACTTCATTTCACTAAAACCTCAATCCCAAGGATTGTGCATTTTCCAACTATAGTTGTAAGATCAGGTGTAGAATCCAGTCAGGGCAGTTCTGAATGAGATCCAAGGAAAAAAGTCACAAATTGTATTTAAAACTTTTTTTTAAATGTATGTGAACCACATGTACACTTGGCACTTACGGAGTTACAAATGTTTTGAGTCACCATGTGGGTGAGAGGAACTGAATGAACACATTGAGCATCAATCAAGTTCTGTTATTTTGTTTTTGTTAATTCAATTGTGTGGTTCCCCAACATGAACTTGGTAGACAACATGGTCAAAGAGGCCCTGCCTAGACTCTGGAGCAAGCTCCAGGAGGCACCAGGAGAGCCGTCTGCCTTCACAAAAGCTTAGCTGTGACAGACCAGCAACAGAAACTTTGATCCTAAGTTAACAAATATCATGAAGGTGGACCACTGTAGACTGCACATTTACCTGGCTGTCTACAATAACTGAGCTCAGAATCTGACTAGTCTTCAGATTTAAGGTAACTGGGGAACTCTCCACCCCTCCTTAGAAAGCCTTCTGTGAATTCAGAGCACCAGTGAAGTTACTGAGGTATGGATCAATGACCTAGAGCTGCCTGCAACCTCAGCCATGATTCTCCTCTCCCTCAAAGACACCAGCAACCTTTCTATTACATCAAAGAATACACTGGCACCTCATTCCAAACCTCTGTGAGCAAGCACCTAGCTCCCCCTACCCTGAGTTCCTGCCCTGACTTACTTCAATGGTCTGTACCCTAGAAGTAAAGCAAATAACACCCCCCCCCAAAAAAAAAAAAAAAAACCAATAACTTGAACATAAGGAATTCTTAAACATACTAGCACGTACTTGTCATCTCAGCACTTGAGAGGCTGAAGCAGGATTGTGGAGTTTAAGGTAATCTACATTTTAAATTACTGTCCAACTAATTCATCTTCTTTTCTGAACGATGGATAACACAGCAACCCTTGAGAATGTTTTTCTATTGCTCTCAAACTAGTCAATTCTCAATTCTTTGAAGCAGATGAACTCTATGTAACCCAGTCTAGCCCAGAATTCATTTTCCCCTAGCCTTGGCCTCAATTGCTGGACCTCAATAAGCTATCAGCACTCAATTATGTCCAACCTAAAACAATTAAAAAACCAAAAACAATTCAAACAGATTCTTTCCAGAAAGACATGTGCTCATGGGAACAAACCGAAACAATGCAAACCTGTGAAAATGGTAATGTTCTATGAAAGCACAGCCGGGCGGCTCCAGGGCTCCTTCCTCACCCAGCCAGAGCTTCTGATTGTTACACTGTGTTCTCTCCAAAGGGCTTTTTAGAAATAGCTGCAAATGCGGACACATAACACCCTCTCCTATTTCCAGTGTAACTAACAGGCTAGTGATAAAGCTACCAAGATCAGCACCAGGAAGCTGGCCAGCTGGATGACTTCATCTGGAAACAGCAAGTCTCCCACACCCTGGAAGGGCTGGAGCAGGCAGACACCCTGTCCTATAAGACATTGCAAGCTCAGTAGGCACTCCATCAGGTCACTCCTACATCTTACACTTTTCCCAGGAGGGTAACCTCTGGAGTAGAACATAAACCCTACCCTTAAGTCATTGTGGTTTAAAGAAATCAGAAATGAAAGAAAATTAACCTTGGAAAAGTGAAAGGTTAAATAAGCCATTTTCACTTAACAAAGTTTAGCATTCTAAATGTTTACAATTTGTTTTTTTATTTGTGTGTATGCTTGTGCTGGAGTTACAGATGGTTGTCAATCACCTGATATGAATGCTGGGAATCGAACTTCCACAACAGCAAATACCCTGAACCACTGAGCCACTTTGCCAACCCCCAACTTTATTTTTATTTTTATTAAGCAATCTGCAAAGCCCCCAGTCCTTCAATCAACTCAGTCACTGGAATTAAGGCCCACAGAATGGAATATTTGAGACTAGATAAACCATGGACCGAGAGGAAAACCAAATACTACAGTTCTGCTAAAGGAACACAGTAAAAGAATGATGGCTCCTAGTCACACTGTGCCATGCTCATAGCTCAGTACCCTGCTCAGCTGTTACCAACGCTTCTTCCTGCAGGAGATGGGAACAAATACAGAGTCCCACAACTGAACAATGTACAGAGTGAGAGACCTTGGTACATTCAGTCCTAAATAGCATGTCTCCATCAAATCCTTCCCCCTTGGGGCTAAGGGAACCCAACAGGGAGGAAGCGGAAAGATACAAGCCAGGAGACACCAAGGAAACAAGAACTTCTAGATACAACAAAATTGATACACATACAAACCAGAGACTGGCAGCACACACAGGGCCAGGTGGAGTCCCAGTGTTGAGAGAGAGGACACAAGCCCCCACCCCAACCCAGAAGCTCTCTCAATAACTGATAACACTCACAACGGAGAACACGTTTTCTCTCACCTCACTTGACTGACCACACTATGCCCAACAGTCAAAGGATAGCACAAAATGAACTCAATGGTATTTTTGGAGGTTGTTTGTTTGTTTGTTTGTTTGTTTCACAATGCTTTGTCTGGGCTTTTTTTAAAAACCTTCCACAGATGTTTTGTTTAATTTTGAATTTGGGTTTCTGTGTGTCTGTGCTTTTTCTTTGGCTGTTTTTTTTTTCAGTTTGTTTGTTGTTGTTGTACTCTGGTTTTTGTTTAGTTTACTACTACTAGATGCCTGTTTGTATTCTAATCAAAGAAAAAGGAGGAGTGTGGACTTGGATAAATGGGAAAGTGAAGAAGATCTGGGAGGAGGTGGAAGAGGGGAAACTGTAATGAGAATATACAAGAAAAAATCCATTTTCAAAAAAGAAACTGAATCATAAAACATACAGGACTGCAGGGGTGGGAGTCAGTAGAGTGCTCACCTGCCATGTAGTCTGTCTCAGAGACACAAAAAGAAAAGCAGCAACATATTCACATTCACACACACACACACACACACACACACACACACCTATTTCCTATAGGCTAAACTGACTGGCTTGCAAACTTCTACATAAATTTTCAAAACTTCTCATTTGACCTCAAGTTGCTAGATCTCATAGCATCTTTGCTGAAATGGACAGTGCCAGTTAAGGGTTCTCCACCACTCCTGTCCAACCACCCCGTCCACTCCAGTGCGGACAGATGAGGAGCAGGAGCAGTGAAAGACACTCACTCCACTGCCAAAGTCTCAACACCGCTGCTTACTGTTTCCAACAAAATCAAAAGTAGCATGTCAACAGCTCACTCTAAGTGACAGTTCTAAGGTTTGAATGATAGAATATAAGAAGTTACTATCCACAATCAACAGTGCTGAGGAACATGCTTGGCATAACAAGACCCAAGAAGTTACTATCCACAGTCAACAGTGCTGAGGAACATGCTTGGCATAACAAGACCCTGGGTTCAGTTCCCAGCACCAAAGACTAAAAATTACTAAAAAAACAACCCAGCTTGGGAATAGAGCACTTGCCTAGAATGCAAAACAGGGCACATAATCAAAGCAGACCTGTCAATTCCCAGGAAGTACCAGACAGACAAAAAAATAAAACATTTGAAACTGTCTCTTCTCAGGCAATCAGTAACAAGCAGCAAGGGTTGGTGTTGTACTACAAGGTCAGAGTCTGGACTGAATAACCCTACAATTCTCTCCTCAGCCCATATACAAAGAACTCACCATAGCATAAGACAAAAACAGACATAACTGCTGCCTTGTCTATAAAATGTAAGATTAGTAACATCAAAGAGAAACTGGCTGAGCTCTTGCTTATACCACAGGAATCTCTGTGGGGTGACCACATGCACATGTAAATGACTGAAAAGTAAAGAAAAATAAAATAAAATCCTTAAAAGCATCAGTCCCAAGACTGAAAACCAACACTGATGCACTGCATCACCAGGGTCTAAGGCCCAGTTTACCCATCTAAGAGTCATACTCTGTATAATAATCAGGAAGTCAGCACAAAATCCAAGCATAGATGTTCACAACTGTAATCCCAGTTCTGAGTGAACCCCAGCAGGAGGATCATGAGTTCAAGGCCAGCCTGGACTACATAATTAATTTCAAATTATAAAATTAATATCCTGAAAGAGATCTAAAAAGCAATTTTAATAAAACAGGTCAATTGTTATTAAAAGCACCACGTAGGTGGGCAGGCGCACGCCTTTAATCCCAGCACTTGGGAGGCAGAGGCAGGCAGATTTCTGAGTTCGAGGCCAGCCTGGTCTACAGAGTGAGTTCCAGGACAGCCAAGGCTATACAGAGAAACCCTGTCTTGAAAAACAAAATAAAACAAAACAAAACAAAGAAATGGTAATATAATTCAATATACATACCCAAACAACAAACTCCAGGGACAGGCTGGGAGACAGCTCTATGATCAAGAGCACTTACTGCTCACTCAGATCCCAGCACCAGCATGATAGCTGACGACTGCCCTTAACTCCAGCATCAAGGGTTCTAATGGTCCTTGTGGCCTCTGTGGGCATGCACAAGTTCACCTATCCCTTAATGTTGAAATGGGTCAAACCAAATCAACAAACAGAAGCTAACCTTCCAAAGACAAACTACATGACAGTTAAGTTAGCCAAGGATTCTTTTTTTCCCCAGTGCTTGGTTTGAACTTAGTGAATGCCAGGCAGGCTTTTTCTCTAGGCAGGATCTCACTAAATTGCCCAGGCTAACCTTGAACCTGCTGGCTCAGCTTCCACAGGGGTACTGGGAATACTTTTGCAGGGGTAAACAGTTCACTCTCTTGATTGTGGTGATAACTACATGAGCATAAAAGTCAGACCACCTCTTTAAATGTATATAGATCCTGATAAAGTCATCCTTAAATGTCCCCCTACACTAATAAAATAACCCAAAAAGACATTAAAATGGTTTTCCAGAAAGACAGAAAGGAGTGCTAATCTACATGGAAAAATTAATCTTCATGCACCCCCAACCCTGGCTTTTTTTTTTTTTTTTTTTTTAAAGGTAAGGTCTCACCTTGTAGACAGACCTGGCTTCAGTTTACCACATAGAGCAGGCTGGTGTGGCATTATCTACCTGCCTGACTCCTGACTGCTAGGAATACAGGTGTACAGCACCATGCCAGCCAGGTTAATCATCTTTTCATTTATTTATTTAGTATGCATGCATGTACACACACAAGCACTCATGCATATGGACATCAGAATTGAACTTGCTGGAGTCTGCTCTCCTCAGAAAGGAATTTTTTAAAAAGCAATGCAAAGTATTAATCTCTGAGTAGTGACAAAGTGTCATTTTGACTATTTTACAATGTATCAAGAGCACCAAAACACAAAAAGACAACACTGAACACCTTACCATTGAGAAATAAAGTAGCTACCTGTGTTTGAAGGGTATACATTGTATTTCAATGTCTGACATCAAGACTCTGAGAACTGAAACAATGTCTTTCCAGGACCAGAGCAACTTTGTTGCTTCTAACTTTGTTGTCAATCTCTTCAGAAGCAAGTGTAGCCCCAGTCCTAGATGGGACAATCTGTTAATTTGTCACCTAAATCCTTTGGACTCACTACCTGCCACAATCCCTCCCCTCCAAAATTCTCTCTGGTAAAAGGCTTATCTTAACTTGGGCCAAGCAACACACTCCGTTAATTAATGCAAGGAAGAAAACATTAAGTAACAACAGAGAAGCAGCCAGGCCTCACAGAACATGACCCCAGTTACTAGGAAGACTACAAGTTCAAATTTTGCCTCAGCTCCAGAGTTCAAATTATTCACTTTTTATCTGAGCTCCAGGGCAAGGAGCTCAGATAAAAAGGAAAGAGGCCTAGAAACATCAGTTGCTCAGCGCTGGTCCATCTGTCCAAGACCCTGGGCTTAAAGAGGGGCACAGAGATTATACCAACAAAACATTAACACACAAATCATTAAAAGGTGGTTAATATTAGGCACAACTCAAAGAATAAAAATTAATACCATAAGGTCCCACTGATCAAATCAAATCACTGAATTATCAAGGGGAGCTGGGTCTACTGAATCCCAGCATTTCAGGAGGTTGGGGCAGATCAAATTCAAGGCTAGCCTGGGGGACAGAATAAAAACAACAAAAATAAAGTACTAGACAAAATAGACATAAATTCTAAAATTAAGTAGGAAAGCTTTAGGGAAATCAGACTATTAAAAAAAGTCATGGGGTGCTGGAGAGATGGTTTAGCATTTAAGAGCACTAACTGCTCTTCCAAAGGTCCAAGTTCAATTCCCAGCGACAACATGGTGACTTACAACCATCTGTAATGGGATCTGGTACCCTCTTCTGGTGTGTCTGAAGACAGCTATAGTGTTCATATAAATATTCAAAACAGTCTTCAAAATCAAGAATGTCTATATATTTTTAGTCCCAGCAGAAGAACCAAGCATTAGAAGCCAGATTAGGTTATAGGAGACCCTACCTCAAAATAGATCAATAAGTAAATAAATAAATAACCTATCTGGGTGTGGTTACACAATCCTTTGTCTTTAGTTCTAGAACTAAGGAGGCAGAGGCAAGCAGATCTCTGAGTTCAAGGATAGTCTGGTCAAGAGTTTCTCACAAAAACCCTTAAATGTTAGCAACTTTATTATACATGCCTACAAACTCAGATTCTCTCTCCTAAAGGAAACAGTCACATTTCCCTTCCCTTGGGTATGAGTAGGAGATGGTGGTACAGACCTCTGTAGTCCCCCCACAGAACCATAAACCCAATTCAGTCATAAGACAAACCTGAATGAGGTCCTAAGTATCAAGGTTATGAAGGACAGAGAACAGAAACTCACAGATGAGAGGAGACTAAGGAGACAAGACTTTGGAGTGGATCCTGAAACAGAGAAAGTACATTTGCAGAAGCACCTGAGGAAACCAAACTAAAGTCTATGTCAATGGGGTTTACCAATTTATTTTGATACACATTGACCACATAGGATGATAATCTGTGTCACAATTCTTCCACAACTCTAAAACTATATCAAATACTATCTTTTCCAGGAAGAAAAATGACAAATATCAGTAAGCTGGACAATTTGTTATTTTCTCCCCAAGCATACCCTGCCCATTCCAAAATTAGCAGAAAACTACTTAACCTATGTATGGTAGTCCACACCTGAACTTAAACCCAGCCTCAGGAGCACAGGCAGCCTGTGATGGACAAACAGCAACACCCCAAAGTGTAGGGATACAACCCAAGGGCAGAACACTAGCCCAGCATGTACAGGGTCCTGGTTCTGGTTTGATTCCAAGCACTATAAAAAAGAAAAATTGGCGAGAGGAAAAGGCAGCTTACACTCAATTCTGAGTAACAACTCCAACTTCTTAGATCCCAATGCAGAGGTGGACATGCCAGGATTTTCTTTTTAGGGTAGAGTTTCACATAATCCAGGCTGGCCTGAACTCCATATGTAGCCCAAGATAGCCCTGAGACCATTTTTAAAATACTAGGAGTGCCTGGGGTTGTGGTTCAATAAGAGTCCATATTGGGTCCTAGTTTCAGTCTGCCACAGCAAAGTAACTGCTTAGTGACCAGCCGAGACACATTGCTCTTTGCCTTTTACACCGAAAATGCAGCACTGCAAAGCCTTCCCAGGCTGCAGCTTTCTTTCTGCTTTGTAATGCAAACTATGCTCTTAGCCTATCACCTGGCTAGCAGCTCAGTTTTCCGGAAATAAAGTTGCATTCAAAATATTAAAATATAAGCGAGGCAGTGGTGGCGCACGGCCTTTAATCCTAGCACTTGGGAGGCAGAGGCAGACGGATTTCTGAGTTCGAGGCCAGCCTGGTCTACAGAGTGAGTTCCAGGACAGCCAGGGCTACACAGAGAAACCCTGTCTCCAAAAAAAAAAAAAAAAAAAAAAAAAAAAAATTAAAATATATTAAAAATAATAAGTAGAGAACAGTAAATATTTCTAGCTAACAGCCACTAGTCACCAGCTACAAGTGGGGTGACAGCTGCTGAATCTAAATTTAACACCTGAGGTTGGACGAAGGTTCTCCTGAGCTTGGGCAAACGTTCCCCCAACTAACTGTGACAACTACAGGGGAAAAGGAACATTACTTCTTTCAAGACAGGGTCTTAACTGTGCAGCACTGGCTAGCCTGTAGCTCACTATATAAACAAGGCTGATGCCTGGGAACACCTAGCTTATCTACCTATCTGACAATTATCCTGTCTGTAAGTCAGCATTGTAATATAAACTCTAAAACATACAACTCTATTTCAGCACTGTAACTTTAAAAACAAACAAACAAAAAAACAAGTAACCAGGCAGTTGTATTACATTGACAAAAAAAAAAAAAAAAAAAAAAGGAAGAAGAAAAAACTTGGTTTAGGTTACAAATTCTCAGTTTTCTATTAAACCTGTTAGCACTGGACTAATTCATTAAAAAAACTTATGCAGCCAGGTGTTGGTGGCACAGTACTCAGGTGTCAGAGGCAGGCAGATCTCTGCATTCAAAGCCAGCCTAATCTACAGAGTGAGTTCCAGGACAGCCAGGGCTACACAGAGAAACCATATCTCCAAGGGGGGGGGGGGGGGAGAAAAACCATATGCAATCATAAACCTATTTTAAAAGCCTAAAGTCAACCTATACCTTGTGCTTTCCATGAAATACAAGGAAATTCATTATATAAACGATGACAATTAAAAAAAAAAAAAAAAAAAAAAAACTGCTTTTAAGCAGGTCAAGAACACACATTCCAAAATCTAATGCTCAGACACTGGACTGACACCTGAGAACTGAAAACCGGAATGTGAGTTAAAACAAAAGAAACTGCCCAGTGTAGTACCTGTTAGAACCATAGCTCAAAAGACTGACTTGCACCAGCAGTAACCTCTGACCTGCTTGGAAGGGAGCACCCAAGGCTCCTGTCACTGTGCTTCCATTCACTGCTTTCTGATACTGAGCTATAGTCAGTTTCCCATTCCTACCCTGCTAACCACCTGCCTGAGGTCTTAGGTCTGTCTTTTGAGTGTGTGGGGATGACATTAACAACCATTCTCCTTGACAGACTTGACCTCAAGCAGTTAAAAAACATACCTGAGCCTTTAATCCCAGCACTTGGGAGGCAGAGGCAGGCGGATTTCTGAGTTTGAGGCCAGCCTGGTCTACAGAGTGAGTTCCAGGACAGCCAGAGCTACACTGAGAAACCCTGTCTCGAAAAACAAAACAAAATAAATAAATAAATAAATAAATAAATAAATAAATAATAAAAACTACCTGGACTCAAACTTCCCAGGTTAAATGCAGGTCACTACCTTATTTTAAAGGTAATGATAACTAGCACTCACCCACCCCTACATGCAGGTAAGTAGAACACATTCCAAGGAAACAATGTTACATTCAGAAGCAAGCCAGTTAAGTCCAGCAGGCATCCATCCCCACACACAGCCTTTGGTTCTTTACTGCCACTTTGTATTTACTTGGAAAACAGAAGCACAACTTTAAACTTGCTTGGTTTTTAACTTTTCGCAAGGATGTACACCTTTACAGCTAGTCCTAATGCTTTGCTTGTCGGCTTGTTTCAGAAGGAAACATCTGCTATCTAACCTGCTTTCTAAAGCTGGGAGTAGAGGTGATCGATTGTCAGCCCATAGAAAGATAGGCTGACCACAAATCCTTGAAAATAGCTTTGCAAACCCTATAAATCCAACCAAATAAATACTAAATTACTTAGCTGGACTTGGTGGAATGAACCTTAACTCCTGGCACTAAGGAGATTCTGAGATCCTCCTGAGTTCCAGGCCAGTAAGGGCTTCATAGTAAGAATTAAAAAAAAAAAAAAAAAAAAACCGTTTGCTCATAGATGGTTTGACCGGAGACCTAACTGCTGTGCTTGCCAACAAACCCAATCGGTGATTGTGATTGTGACCCAATGCACAACTGGACACTGGAAACAATCTTCTCCCCAGCAATTTCAGATGTGACTTATTTTTGTGGTTCTGGTGACTGAACCTGGGGCTTCCTGTATTCCATGCCAAGTGCTCCACCTCTGAGCTGAAGCTCCGGTCCTATCCAATTTCAAACTCTAACCTCAAGTCTGGTGAGAATTTAAACTCTTGTTTCCTTGGACTTGTATTCTTCTCAAAGGTTTTTATCTAAGTTTGTGTTCTGATTCAAAACTAAAACGTTAGAAGAAGTTAAAAAGGGGCCTAGAAGTCAAGATCTAATGTCAGAGTTTGACTTCCTGCTGGCGGGAATTTCCCATTACCTCGAGGTGCGTTTCGGACCTGCTGAGGGGCACACTCAGTTACATTATACTGCTTATATTCCCTTCTCTAATTTTCTCAGAAGCTAACTTGAAGGCGCATCTATCTATCCACGTAGGTGCAAAGAAAGCCAAGTCCTCCTTTGTCATTCAAAACCTCGCTTGCAATCTCCCTTCTCTGGAGTCCCACACTGGCTCGCACAGATGCCACCACCGGTCTTCTCATGCTGAGGTTTGCAACCCAGGCTCAAGAGCTCGGTGGCCAAGTGCCCCAAAGCCACATAGCCTGCACAGACGTCTATCCTTTCCCTACTGAGGGCCTTGGTTCTACCTCGTTCTCCAGTTCACTGTGCCTACCTGATCGCACCCAGGTGACCAGTTAGGGCGGGAAAAAAGGGAACTCCCGGCATAGTGCAGGGGAAAACAGTGGGGTTTGGAGAGATCACGTCTTGGCGTGGCTGTCTCTGCACCACTGAGCCTTTGATCCCGGGGTTGCGTGCCTCTGTTCTGCAGCCCTGGAAGGCGCGATCACGCTCTCAGCTTGGGCTCCCCCAACCCCCATCCTCATATCCGAAGGCTTCCTTAAGGTCCAGGCCCAGCTACATCATCCCGGAGAGTCGGCGCGCGCCAGAGAATGCGCGTGGAGCACGTAGGGCCGGCCAGACGCATGACGCCCGCCGTTGGCGCGCCGGACCACGCGCGGGGCCCAAGGCGCAGGCAGGAGGCCGCGCCGGCCGTTGGTGGGGGTGGGGACGCGCCGCGCGGTCTCCCGGGGCGCTCCGCTCGCGGCCGCAGCTCGGCTCACGCCCTGCCCGCATCCGATCAGCCCCACCCGCGGTCCCATGTACCTGAGCGGCTGAGCGGGAAGACAGGGCTGCTGCGTGGGAGGAGGTGGCGGCGTCCCTCGCGCGATGCCGCGGCACGCGTGCCCGCCGCCCGCTATATAGCCGCGCTCAGCCGAACCTGCTGCTCCCGGCCGCGTGCAGGGGCCAATGGCCGCCCCGCCGCCGCGCCCCCTGGCTGCGATTGGACAATGCCTTCGTCCAGGGGCCGGGCTCCTGAGTGGCTGCCGTATCTGCCTATAACTGAAGGATCTAGAGCCCAGATGGACACGAAGCCGCACCAATACTTGGGTGGGCTATAAAAATGAGGGCGGGATGCACTGAGAGCGACACTCAGACAAGCCAATAGTTGCATGCACCCGTTCTAATTGGCTTACATTTCTTTTTCTGGGCGGAAACCCACTGTCCAGGCAGGAGCGGTTGATCCACAAGGTGGGGCCCGTGTACTTTGGGGAAGTAAACCCCATGCAACTAGGAGGTAGGCGCGGGGGGCGCAAGGAACCCCCCAGCCAATCGCAACACCAGATGGAGCTGATTGACAGGGAGGGATGGACCTCTCCAAAGGCAGCCTCAGGGCCTCGGTGCCCTCTGGGGCGGTTAAGAGGATGTGCTTTGCTGCGTCTTCCCTTCGCTTTCCTTTCTCTTCCTCTTAGGTCGAATCCGGTCTACCAGGACCCCTCTCCCGCCTTCCCTGGCGACTTTGGTATCCGGGATCTAAGTGACAGTCTCCCGGGTTTTTTTTTGGTTGGGTTTTTTTTTCCCCTCTTCGCATCAAAACTTTATTTGCATGCATTTCAGAAGATCACAAGCTGCTGACCCCTTAGCATTACTCAGCAAGAATGCAGTGGCGACAGAGCACAGCGAAACTGGCTTGGTCAGGGAACCCCCGAGCATACCGCGAGGCAGCCTCGCTGGCGTTTGGGAATGCGCTTGTCCCCGGTTGGCTTCCAAGCCGGCGTGCCCGAGTGGCCCATGGACGTTTTCAGAAGGTTTTCCCGTCTGGGGATTGCAGAGACAAGACCCCCACTTTGATCACCCTCTGGCTTGCGTGCACTATAGTATGCATCACTAACAGCCATTGTCACATGCTTTTCAAATTGAAATGGGAACTTAACCAACTCCAAGGCAGACACGTCTAAGGTTCCCCTATAAACGCTCCAGGGTCCAAATAGCACCTCAGTCTGCTGCTGTCCCAAACTCGGGGGTTATGTGAGCCCTCTGGCCACCATGAGTGTAGCCGCCGCGGCCACAAGTCAACTGGGTTCACCTGAAAGAGGGGCTGGGAATGAAAGGGAACGGAGGGCGAGAAGAGATGAAGCCAAGACAAAGTTCTCTGATCAAGGCTCAAAGCTTCAATGTTCAGCTCTCAATTTAAAGGGGAAAGCCCAACCCACAAACCCCTCCTGGTTTCAGCCGGAGATGGGTAGGATAATCCATAATCCGTTCTAGGTCACGACCAGAGATGTCTCCAGGCAAGCCCAGGAACAGTTCTGCTTCTTGTGTTCTGTGCAGCCAAGGTGGGTAACTCCACATAGATCCTATCACTTGATCTGTTGTGGTGAGCAAGGTCTTTCAGGCCTGCTCAAGGCTGGGGGAAGGGCACACATGAGCGTTTTATATTTAAAGAATTGTAATCCAAATGCTAAACACAAACTAGACTGTGTTCCCTGGAGGTGGGGAGAGTTTCAAGCCATTCTGAGCTACATAGCAAGTCCGAAATCATCCTGAGTGACATGACATCCTGAAAGCAAGCTAAACTCACATTAATTTGTTTTGTTTTAGGGCTTTTTGAGCCAAGGTCTCCCCTTGTAGCCTATGCTGACTGGATTTACCATGTAACCTAGGCTGATCTCGAACTCCACATCTGCCTACCCCAACCTCCTAAATACCGGAAATAACAGGCGTTAAAGTGTTTTCCCGAAAGGGAACACGTGGACAATCCCCTTGTGCAAAGGAAAGACTCAGCCAGCCCAGCCCAGGCTGAAAGGGAAAGACAGCCAGGCAGAACCTGGAGCCAAGTGATAGGTCTGTAGTGCTCTAACAGCTCAGAGTCTTCTGCCCTGAAGCAGCCAGAGGCGTCAGAGTGCTTGTCAACAGTCAGTCAGGCACTGAGCCTCCAGTGAAAACCTGCTTCTACCGCTGCAAACACCAAGCCCTGAAGCTGCACTAACATTCCTACACAGCCTTCTAGGATCGCTTGGTAAGATCACTAACTAACCCAACCAAGGAATTTGGACTTTATTTTGGAGCTGTAGAGGCTTTGTTTGTTTGCTTGCTTGCTTGCTTGCTTGCTTGCTTGCTTGTTTTTAAAGATAGCCCTGGCTATCCTGGAACTCACTGAACAAAACAGACTGGCCTCTAACTCACAGAGATCCCCCTGCCTCTGCCTCCTGAGTGATGGACTTAAAGGGATGTAGCCCACACCCATCTGGAAGAATTTTTTTAAGGGTAAACGAGGAGATTTGAGATTCATTTCAGGTTTTGCAGAGAAAAAAATGAAATACCTTATTCAGAGAACTTTGACAGATTTTCACAAGGACTCTTTTTATTAAAATTCCAGCTGTTCCAGCTGGGCAGTGGTGGTGCACGCCTTTAATCCCAGCACTTGAGAGGCAGAGGCAGGCGGATTTCTGAGTTTGAGGCCAACCTGGTCTACAGAGTGAGTTCCAGGACAATCAGGGCTATCTTTAAAAACAAGCAAGCAAACAAACAGACAAACAAACAAAGCCTCTACAGCTCCAAAATAAAGTCCAAATTCCTTGGTTGAGACAGAGAAACTCTGTCTCAAAAAAAAAAAATAAATTCTGGTGTTCCTGGCAACTAAAGCCTCTCTCTCTCTCTCTCTCTCTCTCTCTCTCTCTCTCCCCATATTATTTGTTTAACAAATAATCACAGCCCCATCTGGCCTGGAACTCATAAAGATCCTCCCCATTCTGCCCCTGCTGGCATTAAAGCAGCACACCACCAAAACTAGCTTTAAAGGGCTGTTTTAAAGATGTATTTATAAGGGGAGAAATCTGTAAAGATACATATCTTTTTGTTGTTTGGAAATAGTACACACACATGTGAAGTGTTTCAATCAAGACTACCCTATTCCCTCTCCCCCTAATTCCATGGGGGCTCCCACTGGGTCCACTGGGTCCACTTTGTACTGCAGCTATGTGCATGGGTGTAGGACCATCTACTGGAGCAGTCGTAGCCTCTCTGGTGCCATCTACCTGAAGAAAACTGACTTTCCTCTCCTAATGACCAGTTGCCAGTAGCTCCTCAGCTAAGGGTGACACTTTATGAAGGAGCATCGTCTGGCTTGACTTTTCCCTGGTCTTGTGTGCGTGCTGGCATTGTCACTGTAGGTTCATATGGGCAGATGCCCTGTTGTGTCCTGAATCATCCACTGTCTCTTCCCCTTACAGCCTTTCTGCCCACTTCTACAAAGAGCCTTGAGCCTTGGGGGTGAATAGGTGATACTGGCATCCAATTTAGGACTGAGAACTCCACAGTTTCTTATTCTAGTGTGTTCATCAAATCACAAGTCTCTGTGTTCATCACCAGCTACTGCAAAAAGAAGCTTCTCAGTGAGAGTGAAAAGAGTTTGCAAACCCAAGGATTGCACATAGGCCCTGAGATCTTCTAGTAATGGAGTTGGAGTTAAGGCTGGGGGATGGAGTGGGGATGGGGATAGCAGTCCTCTATAGATTTCATGAAACTCTATAAACCAAGGCTTACTACAGTAATGTTCAGGGCAGCACCCTTTGTAACAGAGAGAAGTCAAAGCCAGGTATCTTGTTGCAGGCCTGGAGTACTACCCCTCCCAGAGGTGGAGGCAGGATTACCACTCTAAGTGGACTACCATGTAGGAAGACTGCATCCAAAAAGAAAAGAAAGCAATCCCACTGGAGCATCCAGCTACATAGACAGACATACTGACACTAACAGACACAATAATACAATCTCCACTTCCAAGGGACAGCTACCAAACCATCCAGAAGATGAGTCTACAGGTATCAGTATAGAGCTGTTCAGAAGACAGAGAGCAAAGAAGAGGGGAGAATGGATACTTTATGCCAGGCATAAGGCAGGTCAACATGGCAGAAGCTTCCACGGAAACACCAAAGAGCCAGGGCTGCCCAGGCCCACTTATTTCTGTGTCTTTTCACTGGGCTTGCACTGGCAAGAAAGAATCTGAGTCACAAGAAATGGTTAATGATTACCAAGAGTGGGATGTACTTTGTCCCAGTGGAGAAGACAGGTTTAGATTTCATTCTGTACCCTTTGCCACTGTGATTTTTTTTTCTGTTTAATTTTTTGTTGTTTTATTTGAATCAGGGTCAAATAGTCTGGCCTTTAACTTCTGATCTTCCTGTCTCCACCTTCCAACTCCTAGGATGACCGGTGTGAATCACCATGCACAGCTTGTGGATACAGACTGGTCATGGTCAGCCTGTGGAGGTCAGGGGACAACAAGACAGGAAGCACCTGTTGTCATCCTACCATGTGGGGCCTGAGGATGAAACTCAAGTTGTTGCCATCACCTGGGCCCATAATATAAAGATCTTCTTTCTTTTTAAAAGATTTATTTATTTTATGTATATTGATATGCCATTGCTCTCTCCGGACACACCAGAAGAGGGCATCAGACCCCATTCCAGATGGTTGTAAGCTACCATGTGGTTGCTGGGAATTGAACTCAGGACCTCTGAAAGATCAGTCAGTGCTCTTACCCGCTGAGCCATCTCTCCAGCCCTAAAGATCGTTTTGTTGTTGTTTTGGGACAAGATCTCACCATGTAGCCTTGACCGGCTTGGAACTTGGTATGTAGACACTCAGCGTCAAATTCAGTAGAGCTCTGCCTGCCTCAACCACCTCAATGATGAGATTAAAGGTGTGTGTCTTCACTTTTAGCCTGGGATTAGGAGTTTGAGCCCATCTTGGGCTATATTGTAAGATCTTGTCTCAAAAATTAATTAACTAATTAAGTGAAAGAAAAGAAAAAGAAAGGAATAGTAAGACAAACCAGGACAGCAAGAGCTCTTTCCACAGTCTAATGACTGGAGTTTGATTCCCAG
>JANHMN010000025.1:9756372-9792643 GCA_030674055.1 Rhabdomys pumilio
GTTACAGTTGTGTACTGATTTACTATGTGCCTTAAATTTGGACTTTTTTTCTTTTTTCCCTGAGCTGAGGACCGAACCCAGGGCCTTGCACTTGCTAGGCAAGCGCTCTACTACTGTACGAAATCCCCAGCCCCGGATACTTTTTTAAAATATGTTTTTCAGGAAAGGGTTTCAAGAAGTCCAGGATGGCCTTGAACTTTGCAGCCATAGTAAGCCTTGAACCCAGAAATCTTCTGCCTCAGTCATTCTAGTAGCTGGGTCAACAGGCCTGCCGCCCTAGGCCAGGTCAGGCCACTCTAGTTTAGGGACTGAGTTGAGTGATAAGCAAGAGAGATAGTCCCTTTAAGGAAATGCCAGATCTTATTTCCAGGAGCCTTGGAAACAGAAACGAACCAGTAGAGGGCGCAGGTCTGTTCTCCACAAGTTAGCTTCAGCCTGGCCCCAAAAAAGAGCCTGGCCTTAACGCGTCCGGAAGGGGCGTGACCTAGCTCAAAAGAGAGGCGAGGCCTAATCAAATATTCATGTCAGAAAGGGGCGGTAACCAAGTGGAGGGCAGCCTAAGAGAGGAGCCTAGCTGTAACTAGGCCGGAAGGGACAGGAACTTAGTAGATACTTCCTCAAAGGGAGGGGCCTTGCGGAAGCTGGACTCCGGAAAAGGCGGGGGCTAAGTAGAGACCACCTCCAGGGCGGGGCCTGACCGAAGGATGGGTTGGCCCGAGGGCGGGGCTTCCAGGAGCGCTCTCCGGAAGCGCCGCTTTGGTGTCCGAGAGAGGTGTTCCAGTCTTCGTCGCCGCCGCCGCCGCTGCCAGTGTGTGCCGCATCAGTCATGCCGGTAAGTGGCCATTCGGCCGGCGGGAACTTCTACCTCCGGCCCAATGCACCGTTTCCGAGCCAGACGCTGCTGTCAGGGCGCAGGCTGTGGCCAGAGCTTCAGTCTTTTCTCGGTTTACCTTCCGCACCGATCCTCCAGCTTCGCGACCCTCGGGAAAGCTGCAGAAAGCAATGTAATGCAGAACACAGGCCTCCGGATCGCTCTAGAGAGTTTTCGAGAGGCAGCCAATCCTTTTCTGCATGATGGGGAAACTGAGGCAGGGAGGTAGGGCAGAGAACCCACATAGGGATACCAGTACCTGTCCTTTCCACGTTCATAACCCCCGCAGCCGTGCTAGCGAGTTTCCAAAGAAGCGTGTCTCTATTCACCTCTCCTTCCCACTCTGGCCTGCTTCCACTTCAGCACCAGACAACACTGAGCCGACAGGGTACTTTCTTTCCAACCAGAAAGTCCCAAAGCTCAGAGCAGAGTTTGAGGAGCCGAGAGCAGCGCTTATCTTGCCTTTGAATTCACCCCACTCCTTTGCACGGAGGCTTGTAGCCTCACTGCTTAGTTAAATGAAGGCCTTACATGAGGCCTTGACACATCAAGAAGAGCAGAAAAAACCCCAGTGCTTGTTGGAAAGCATTTATTGTTGGGAACTAGCTAGATAGGATCCAAGATGAAGCCAGACCACCTGGGAAGTGTTAGGCAAAACCAGTTGTACTTGTTTGGGGGCAGGCACTAATCGCAGATGAGTTTCTGAGATGCTGGCTGGAGTTATGAGTTGGGAGCATTTTCCTCTCAGTGCCTCCCAACCCAGAGGTCTCCCAGGAGGATTCTGTGTTTTAGCAGCTTACCTTCTGGGAATGAACCTGAGGCTTCTTCCTGGTTCAAATCCTTAAACCTCTCAGGTGTCGTTCTTGTGGTTCCTGCCCTTTGTCTTCAGACCCTGTCTGTGCTTTGTGCAAGATTTAATGAGAGACCAACTGGCACCTTATCAAGACCAGTGGAAAAATGCAGGGAGATACTGGTCAAATGCTACCTCCAGTCTAGCCAGGGAAATAAATCTTACCCAAGGTGGTTTGCAGACCAAAGCTTAACCCAGAAACCTGAAAGTCTGCCCTTGGCTTGCCAGCTAGGCAGCCTCAGGCAAGTTGTTCTGCCTCTCTGAACCTTTATCTCCTCATCCGTAAAATAGGGACTGAAAAACAGACCTTTCAGGACTGAGGTTGGTATTAACTGGAATTATGTCATCAAATGCATAGCACAGCCAGTGACCCATCCATCTGTCCCCAAGGAGTCGAGACTCTTGTGTTCATATAGGCCAAGTAGGATAGATTGGGTAGGCAGGCTTCCATCCCATTTTAGCATGGACCCTATTGGTTAAAAGTTCAAGTTTTGTGTTCTCTCTCCAACCTAGGCCTTCTTACACATGAGCTGAGTCTCCTGGGGTCAGTACTTAACCCCTGAGCTGCAGCCTTCGGATCTCTCAGAAAGAAGAATAAGAGTTTCCTGGCTTGTTGAATCATTGTAGCGATTAAAAGAGACAGTGTAACAAAGTGCTTAGAGACGGTCCAGCACATCAGAGATGCGCAGATACTAATAATCAGGAATCTAGACACCAGTGTTCAAAGACTCGGTGTCCTCTAAAGGAACAGTGTCCTTCTCCTCTTCCTCTTCCTCCTCCTCTTCCTCCTCTTCCTCTTTCTCCTCCAGTCCTACTCTTCTAGTGTCTGTAAGAGAATCATACCCCTTACTGGCTTTCTGAAGTAATATATATAATATATAGTAATACAACAACATGTAGTATAACATTAATATATACATTATACTTAAGAGAATTTATTTTGTTTGTTGTTGTTATAGAACATCACTGTAGCCCAGGTTGGCTATAAACAAATATGTAGCCCAGGATGATTTTTTTTTTTGCAATTCTCCTGCCTTAGCTTCTCAAGGATTGGGATTACAGAAGTGAGCTGCCACACCTGGCTTAAAGTTTTGTCTTGTGGTGCTAGGTGTTAAATCCAGGGCCTATGTATGCTACATATGTGCTCTGCCACTGGGCCTCAAACCCAAGCCCTAAAGGATCCTTTTGTAAGAAGTCTAGTGACACTGGGGAGACACCCAGAAGGTGGAGCAGGTCTAGGGATACCCTTGTGAAGACTGGACCATGCTGTCCTTTAGGCCAACTTTCTGTCATCATGTTTAGTTGCACAATTTGTAGGCAGAGGTTGGGAGCTCTGAGTTGGAATGTTGGCCTCCTGGAGCGGACCCCTGGCCTCTGACCTCTGTATTGTAAAAGAAGTCCTTTCTTGCTCTGGTCCTCAGATAACTGTTGACTTTAGCTCCTTGAACAGCAAAAATTATCCTCTGAAGTCCCCTTTCAGAGCTTCTTCTGAGTCAGGTTGTAGGAGCTGGGCTGTGCTAAGATTTGCCTGCAGCAAAGAAAGCCTTTCTCCCCTGGGGCCTTTGCACCTATGACCTCACCACATTAGTGAATCCTGAGCAGAAGGAAATGAGTGCTTCTCTCTTCAAGCTAGAAAATACTACAGCAAGGGGACATGAGGGTTGCAGGATGGGTCAGCTGGTACAGATCCTTGCTGCCAGGCCTGACGGCTCCTGACGTCCACACTTGGGCCATGGCACACACTCCCACATGCAAATAAGTGAATAACTATATTTACTTGCTACTTACTATCGTTTAGGTATTTATTTATTTATTTATTTATTTATTTATTTATTTATGTGTGTGCAGATACACCATAAGAGGGCTTCAGATTCCCCTAGAGTTGGAGTTAATGTGGTAACTGTGACATCCAATGTAGTTCTGGAAACTCAGGTCTTCTAAAAGAGTACAAGCAGTCTTAACTGCTGAGCCATCCCTCTATTCCTGTTTTGATTTTTTGGTTTTGTTTCATTAGACAGGGTTTTTCTGTGTATCCTGGAACTCACTCTGTAGACTAGACTGGCCTCAAACTTGGAGATCTGCCCGCCTCTGCCTCCAGTGTGGATGGATCAAAGACATGTGTCTACACCACCCAGCTTTTTTTTGTTGGGTTTTTTTGTTGTTGTTGTTGTTGTTGTTGTTGTTGTTGTTTTTAATTATACGTATATACCTGTGTCTATGTGTGGGTATGTGCATATGTGTGTAGGTGCTTGTGGAATCCATAAAAGGGCATCAGATCTTCCTGGAGTTACAGTTACAGGCTGTTGTGAGCCTGCTAACAGGGATGCTGGGATCCAAACTTGGGTCCTTTGGGAGAACAGTATGTGTTCTGAACTGCTGATTCCCAATTTTCACAAAGGAATTGCAGAGGACCCAAGTCTCTATTCCTGCCATCACATAGCAGCTCATAGCTACCTTTAACTCCAGTTCCGGGGGATGCTATATCCTCCTTTGAGTTCTGTGCAGTCCTGCACATACCTGGTGTGCATAAACTCATGAACGCACACATGCATATATACATTAAAAAAAAAAAAAGAAGAAGAAGAAGTATGCTGGATATGGTGGTGCATGACTTTAATCTTGCCTCTGCCTCCCAAGTGCTTAAAGTACTAAATTAATCCTAGGACTCAAATGGCAGAGGCAGGCAGATCTCTGTGAGTTTGTGACCATATAGGGAGTTTCAGACTAGCCAGGGGCCTGATGCCACAAGGTGCCCAAACACGGTTCATTACCAACATTAACATGAAATTACCTTTAGGCTGTGGACATAAATATGATTCCTGTTTAGACTCATTCCATCCCAAGACACCTCATTATGTGTATGCAAATATTACCTAATCAGGGACATTTGTGCTCCCAAGCACTCAAACAACGCTCACTCGGCCTGCCCTAGAAATGATAGACTTCATGGGAATGTGGGCATTGAATTGGGTATGTTGTTGGGTACCTGTTTATGCAGTACATGGGTTTCTGAGGCAGGAAGATAGAGTTTCAAGCCCACCACATTACCCATCACCCAGGAAAATCAAAACTCCTAAGGCTTATAATTAGACAGTCAGATTTATAGATCAATAAAATCTCAATACACACAATTTGACAAGTTATCCCAATTATCTTAACCTTTAGGTATTATCTCTGCGTATGGCTAATAGTATAGTGAGTTCCAAGCTAGTCTGGACTACAAAATTAGAACCTGTTTTCATTGTAGCAGCAACAACAACAAAAAATCAAGCACCGGGAGAGAGAGCCATTGTTTTGTTCTTGTTATTTGGTTTGTTTGTTTGTTATTCGCTATTTTGTTATTGCAGTAATATTACTGGTAGTTGGGGTCTTGGGCTGGTGTTTCTATGCTCTTGGCTTCTTATTCTTTTTTTGTTTGTTTGTTTTTTTCGAGACAGGGTTTCTCTGTGTGTAGCCCTGGCTGTCCTGGAACTCACTCGGTAGACCAGGCTGGCCTCGAACTCAGAAATCCACCTGCCTCTGCCTCCCAAGTGCTGGGATTAAAGGTGTGCGCCACCACCGCCCGGCTTGGCTTCTTATTCAACGAGTTAAAATAAAGGTGCACATAGATTACAAAGTAGCACGGAAACTATTCAGACCAAAACAGTATACAAAACAGACCAGAATATGCTGCAGCAGAGCAGCCTGCCATCTGAGTGAGGGTACGCAAGGACCCTACTTTTTGTTTGGGGCTTCCTTTGATGGGATTCAAGAGAAGGAGGAGCTCCTGAGTTCCCTTCACGGCCTTGCCAGCCCCAGGCAACAACCATCCACCTTGCGATCAGCCACCACATTACCCATCACCCAGGAAAATCAAAACTCTTAAGGCTTATAATTAGACAGTTAGATTAATATATCAATAAAATCTCAAAACATAAGATGTCCACACAACTTGACAAGTTATCCTAATTGTCTTAACCTTTAGATATTATCTTTGCATATGGCTAATTAAAGCCACGCTGGTTTTACGGCAGCTTTCATAGTCGCTCTCCCAGGGTTCTTGCGGCTCCCTCTCTTAGCTCCGCCTCCCTTTTCTCTGTCCAATCACAGGCCTCCCATTGCAAATAGATTGGAAAGGAAAATTTCTGCCACAGTTCATCATGTGCCAGACCTTGCAAAAGACACTGTGGAGATCTTCTCTGTTGGTACTGCCTGTAATACATGGAAGCGCCACCCCCACCCCTTACCTGTTGACTAGATTGGACTCACAGACAGGCTTCCAGTGAGATTGTGTCCACTCTCTCAGAGCCCCTGGGACAGTGTATAGGTCACTCTAGGGCCTAGCTCATAATCTCTCTTTCTTGCAGAAGCACGAGTTTTCTGTGGACATGACCTGTGAGGGCTGTGCCGAAGCCGTCTCCCGGGTCCTCAACAAGCTGGGAGGTGAGTGGCCCTCCACTGGAGATGGGATGGGGAGACTGTTACACAGGAGTCATGTTCGGATGCTTGAGGCTGAGAAGGATCTGCTGCAGCTGAAGCTCAGCTGGGACTAACAGTGAAACAGTGAAGTGTGTGCCTGTGTGCACTTGGCTTACACAGGGATGGATGCCTCTGGACCCCGCTGCAGCCACCTCACGTCTCTCTCATTCACTGCAATTCTCCCCTGCCCCTCACACCTAGCTTAGTCTTATTTTTGAGACGGAGCCTTGCTAAGTAGCCCTGGTTGTCCTAGAATGTACCACATAGACTAGGCTGGTCTTAAATTTACAGTAATCCTTCTGCCTCTGCCTTCTGATTGCTGGAATTACAAACTTGTGCCACCATATACAACTCCATTTTGTTGAGTCTTTCGCCACTCCCCTCCCCCACCTCTTTCTTCTGAGTCTCGATGTGTAGCTGGCAGTCATGGACTCCATCAGGCAGCCTCCGTTTGAATGCCCAGTGACTCTATCTTTTATAAAGACAGGAAGTGTTATGGGTACAGTGATTTGGCTGAGTTCACAGAGCCTGCAGGACAGAGCTGGTGTTTGGTCACACTGTCCAGCTCTGGAACCTAGCTGTGCTAGGTGGTATACTGTGATCTCCAGTGTGACAACATACACAGAGTAAAACCAACCAGGCCTGGTAGTGCATGCCTGTAAACCCAGAAGCCCAGGAGGATCAAAAGTCAAGGCTAGCCTGGGCAATTTAGGCAGACCTTGTCTCAAAATAAAAATGACTGAAGAGGCTAGGGGTGTAGTTCCTCAACAGAGTGCTTGCATAGCGTGTATGACATTCTAGATCCAGCCCCCAGTACTGCAAGAAAATAAAACCGTAAGTTTGTAAAAGCAAAGCAAAGCTTGGTGTGGCTGCTCACAGCTGTAATCCTAGCTCCTGGGAGCCAGAGACAAACAAGGCATTGCCATGGATTTGAGGCCAGCCTGGGCTACAGAGTGAGACCCTACTTCTACAACTTGTAAATAAACAAAACCTAGTGTAACAGTACCACTGAGGGGTGAAATGGCTCCCACGTTGTCAGTAGAGTGGGACTTTCCATGGTGGAACAGGACAGAGGATGTCAGTGCCCGAGGGAAGTGCCTTGCCCAAACCCCACAGGGAGAGTGAGTCAGGACTTGCTGCTGACCCCTGCGAGCTGGAAGGTCTTCTTTTTATTTTTTTAAAACAGGGTCTCCCTGTATAGTTCTGGCTAGCCTGGAACTTACCATGGGTAGCCCAGGATAGACTTTAAACTTTCAACAGTCCTCCTGCCTCAATTGCCTGAGTTCTGGGATTATAGGCAAGAACTACCATGGCCAGCAACACTGATCACAAGAATCTGAGACACTGGAGAGATCATGGCTGCTGACTTCCCACACGGCTACAGGCTTCCCTCCCCAAGGTTTGGCCCTCCCCAGATGAGATCTGAGAATGTCAGCATGTGCCTGAGACACTTCAGAAACAAAATAGGGGATGCTGGAGAGGTGGCTCAGTGGTTAGGAGCACTGACTGCTCTTCCAAAGGCCCTGGGGTCAATTTCCAGCATCCTCTTAGAAGTTCGAAACTGTAACTTTTTCTTATGTGTAGACTCAGAGATTGTAGCCATGCCCTGTACCATGGGCTGAACAGTCCTGCTGGTACTGAGGGGCCTTTACCTTTGATAAGTTTCTCCCTGCACTGGCTAGTTTTATGTCAACGTAATACAAGCTACAGTCATTTCAGCAGAGGGAACCTCAACTGAGAAGATGCCACCATCAGACTGGCCTGTGAGCAAGCCTTATCGTGTTTTCTTCATTGATGATTGATGTGGGAGGGCCCAGCTCACTGTGGGTGGGGCCACCCCATCCTTGTGGTTCTGGGTGCTATAAGAAAGCAAGGTGAGTAAGCCATGAGGAGCAAGCCAGTAATCAGCATTGCTTCATGGCCTCTGCATCAGCTCCTGCCTCCAGGGATGTCCAGCCCTGACCTACTCTTCATGATGGATTGTGATGTAGATGTTTAAGCAAAATAAAGCCCTTCCTCCCCAGGTTGTTTTTGGCCATAGTGTTTTTATCACAGCAAAAGAAACCCTAAGACACTCCCTTATGCCTCTCCTGTTGAGGATAGTTGAAGGGTTTTTGAGTTGTTTAAAGCCTGGGCAGTCAGACTAAGGGCTGACTTAGGCTGGAAAGAGCATTGAGGCTAACCCTAGCCCCTTTGTGACAGCTGGGGAAGCCAAGGCCTGTAATAGTCCTGACCGTAGCTACCCAGGCCTTTTCATTGACATGCCATTTTAGAGGAGGGCATGGTGGGTTTTCGTTTCTTCTGTGGTTGGGGTTGGATAAGAAAGGCAGTTTGGCAGTGGCTGTTAACATCCCACATGTTTCAAGCTGGTGCCCCACAATTCTACTCCAATTTACAATGTAGAAGCATTGCACAGGTATGGTCACATGGACTTGGGTGCACTGACTCTAGAATGGCGGGCAGACTCATCCTCTGTCCCCGGAAGGATCAAATCAGTGAGCAGATGTAGGAACACCTGGAAGAGCTGTTGAAAAGCAAGGGACAGCTAGGCAGTGGTGGCATAAGCCTTTAATCCCAGTATTCTAGAGTCAGGGGCAGGTGAATCTCTGTTGAGTTCAAGGCCAACCAGCCTGGTCTACAGAGTGAGTTCCAAGACAGGTGACACAGAGAAACCCTGTCATGAAAAACCAAAACCAAAGACAAAACACAAACAAAAAGACAGGCCTGTCATCACACTAATCGGGAAGCTGAGGCAAGAAAATCACAAGCTCAGGCCTCCCTGGACTGTAGAGTGAATTTGAGAAATTCAAAGCTACTCTGGGTAACTTAGTGAGACCTCCTCAAAATAAAAAGTGTGAAGAGACCTGCGGGAGAGGCTCAGTGACAGAGCGCCTGCTGCATGTGTCTGATGCCCTCGGGACCAGTGCACACGCACCAGAAAGGTTCGGGGCCCCAGGGCCTCAGTGGTAGAATACACATGTGAAACCCAGTACCATGTTGACAGACAGACACACAGACACACACACACACACACACACACACACACACACACACACACACAGCACAAGCACTAGATACTCAGTGGGAAAGGATGCTGCTGCCAAGCTTGAGTTTAATTCTAGGACCCACACAGAAGGAGAGATCTGACTCTAAGCTGTCCTCTGAGTATCACACATGTTCTTACACAGATAGACACATACACACACTCACACACACATGCACACCCTCAACACGTGCTCATTCACCTCACTCACATGTACTCTCACGTATGCTCACTGATACACTCTCATACAGTCCCTTACTCACACTCACATTCATCCTCCCACCCACTCACATGTACACTCACACAGAGACACACGCTCGTGTGCAGATTCTTTCCACACACACCTGTTCACTCACACTTGCTAACACAGACTCACACTTGTTAACACACACTCACCTATGTTCTTATTAAGCTTCTGAAAGCAAGCATTTGGAGAGCTAAGAGCACGAGCTGCTCTTGCAGAGGACCCGGACCCACCTCTCAGCACCATACGGTGGTTCACAACCAAGGGAAGCGATGCTCTCTTCTGACCTCCATGGGCACAGCACACATGTGGTACACAGACACACATGCAAGACAAACACTCACAGAAATAAGAAATAAGTAAATCCGGGGCTGAGAAGATACCTCGATGGTTAAGAGAATGTACTTCTCTTGTAGAAAACCTAGCACCCACATCTGTCGACTCACAACCACTTAAAAACTCCAGACCCTACACCTCTGGCCTTTAGAGGCACCTCTACTCACGGGCTAAATTGGGAGGTTAGCGTGGGCATAGGAAAGTGAGGTAGTAGTGATGGTAGGATTGGGGGAGGAAGAGAGGAAGGAGAAAGGAAGAAGAGAAGAAAACTCTGAGGGGCTGAGGAAAGCACTTAGGAATGGAGTACTCACTTGCCTGGTTCTTGAGGCCTTGGATTCAAGCCCCGTTACCAGAACTCCTTGCACACAGAGAAGAGCCTGCAGCAGAGCCCGCCATGCTCACAGTACCTAAAACAGAAAGAGCTTGCTGCTCCCGGGCTCCAGGAGAGAAGCCTGGTGTTACAGGCATAATTAAGGAGGCTGACCTCTGTTCCAGTGAGTGGAAGGGTCCTGCTTCCCCCTCGCACATCCCAGTTTGCTTCTTCCTGCAGGAGTGGAGTTCAACATTGACTTGCCCAACAAGAAGGTCTGCATCGAGTCTGAGCACAGCTCAGACACCCTGCTGGCAACCCTCAACAAAACAGGAAAGGCTGTTTCCTACCTTGGCCCCAAGTAGCCAGACCTTCCGGATATAAACTGAAGAGGCAGGTGGGTTGAGGTCCCAGACATTGTCACACAAGCCTGTTGCTTCTCCTGGGGTCCCTCGTCTGAAAGGCTTGAGCCCAGAAGCAGTTCAGATTATAATTTCTTTGGGGTTTGGAATCTTTGCCTAAGTTCACCCAGAGGGCGTCTGGAATAGAAAACCCCTCCACCTTCGCACCACTGAGGTGCACTACACCGAAACTGGGCTTCCTGGATTTGAGGTGCTCAGACTGAACTTGGGCTTCTTGAGAGAGGTAGGAGGGTGCTCTGATGTGTTCAGCCCACTGACTTACTCTGGAAAGGTCACAAGCACATCATCGTTGTCCAGTACAAACGAGAAGCTCAGGGGGTTTGAAGGTCTCCTGTGAGCAGACAGAGCTCCGTGTTATGTTCCCAGGGTCCCATGGGACTTGAGGGGCACCTTGCTTGGTCAGCATGGTTTAAGTTTAGAGTGTGTGACCCTTCTGGAATGGTGAGCCTTTTACTTTGGTGAAGTGACTGTCCCTTCACAGTAGATGCCTGTGTCCCACGCTTCTGTCGCTCCTATGCATGAGTAAATGCTCACCCTGCCTTCCCTTCCCCTTGGAGCCGGATGTAGATCTAGCCCAGCCTGGTGCAGAGTCAGTGACCCATCTAAGTTGTCTTCTGCCTGACAGGTCCTGGGGAGGCAGGAGTGGACCAGTGCCATTCTGTCAGGGAGCAGGACAGTCACCTGCTCACCCAGCAGTCCTTACTGTGTCCAGCACCCTTGCCTCCTCCGCAGTGTGTCTGACGCATGAGTACTACAGTCACTTTGGTGGCTTGTGTCCTCTTTGGAACTGAGAAACATGAGGCCTGGTGAATGCAAGTGACCTGACCAGAGTCCCACGTGGGTGGGTGGGTGGGTGGCAAAGGAAAGAATGAGTCAGGCAGTCTGTGTGAGTGTGTAAATGGTAGTTACTGCAGTGCTGACTCTATCAGTGACCCGTGAGGGCCCCTGGCAGAGACCAGCAGTAATCAACTGGGGATAGGAGGTTCCCCTCTTGAGTAGAGCATCCTCCTTAGTGTGAGCAATTGGAACCTAAGCCATGTGTTCTGTGTATATGGTACATTCCAGCAAATTAAAAGGTAAGCATGATCCAGTTCCAGGAGGCTAAGGCAGGAGAGGAAAAGCAGGAAGTCAAGGATAACCTGGGTTCCATAGAGAGACCCTGTCTCAAAAAATAAATTTAAAAATAACAAGGACAGAAAGATGGTTCAGCAGATGAGGGTATCCGCTACCGAGCCTGACAACCTGAGTTCAATCTCCAGGACCCATATTGTGGTAGGAGAGAACTGAATCCCTCAAATCATCTTCTGCCCTCCACACATACACATTCAACACACACACTCATACACACTCAAAACACACACACACACACACTAAATTTAAATAGATAAGTAAATAGGAGTTATTGCTTCCCCTGCCTTTTCTGGCCCTGGATTTGGCCCATGTCCAGGAATGAGCAAGCATGGAGTCTGGGCTTCAGCTCTGTGACTTGGATATGTTTTATGCACCTAACATTTCATCTATGAAGGGGACAAATCCCTCCATTCTGCCCCACTGCCTTTTCCTGGTTCCTGTGCAGTCTCCTTAAGGTTTGTCCTTAAGGACACTGCACAGCTTTTGCTGTGCTTCGGACCTGTGTATCCAGTATGGCCCAGCATCCCTGGGTTTTGTGGGTTGGGTGAGTGGGTGGGGCACTGGCCTCCATCTCTTCCAAACAACCTTATTGCATTTGGACCTCCTAGTAAAGGTTTTCTCTATTTTTAAAAAATTGTTTTCAAAATAGAGCTTCCCAGTATAACCCAGGCTACTGGAAGTGGCAACAGTCCTTCTGCCCTAACTCCTCAGATGCTGTGGTTACAGGTGTGACCCCAGGTAATCTTCCAGGTAAGGCTGCATATGAGGCTCCTTGGGTAAAGGCACCTTGTGTGCAAGCCTGGTGACCTGAGTTTGATCTCCAGAACCCACCTAAGGTGGAAGGAGAGAATAAACCTGTCCTCCAACCTTCACACACATGTACCAACACCATTCTAAAGAAAATTTTTATTTAGCTGGGTGGTGGTGGTACACACCTTTAATCTCAGCAGAGAGGCAGAGACAGGTGGATCTCTGAGTTCAAGTCCAGTCTGGTCTACATTGTTAGTTCCAGGACAGCCAGGGCTACACAGAGAAGCCATGTCTCAAACAAACAAACCAACCAAAAACAAAACAAAAAGTGTTTGTTTCATTTTGAAAAAAAGGTTGTGTTTGATAAGCAAGTTCTCTGGAGAAGGACTGGGAGGAAGGATGAACAGCCCCTGTAACTAAAGTAGCGCCTGCTGATGGCAGAGTTCTACCCTTCCAGCTTTGCTCCTTGTGGCTTTTGTTATCAAGGTGAAAATGCAGTTGACATAATGTAGCTAGCCGTGTTCATGGACGCCGTTCATATGCATTCCTAGTGGAACACAACCACACCCATATCTACTTCAGAACATTTTTGTTATCTGAGAAAAACACATGTCCATCAGCAGGGCTTCCCCAGTCACTCCCACTGCTTCCTCTGATGATGCCAGTGTGCTTGCTTCCTGTCGCTCTGGGAGAGTCTGGATACTTCCTACAAAGGGAATGATACAGTGTCTTTATGTGTTTGCTTGTTCATTTGAGATAGGGTCTCATGTAGCCCAGGCTAACCCTGAGCTCAAGATTTAGTGAAAATGATCTTGAGTTTTCTGGTCATCCCTATCTCCACCTCCCCAGGTGGGGATCACAGGCATCCCTCACCTTCATCATGCCTGTTTTGTTATGTTGATTTGCTTTTTTTGGGGGGGGGGGTTCTCTGTATAGCCTTTGCAGTCCTAGAACTCACTCTGTATATAAGAACTGAAACTCACAGAGATTCCCCCTGCCAATACCTTCCCAGTCCTGGGATTAAAGGAATGCAGCACCACCTCCTGGCATTTTTATCATCATCATCATCATCAATCATCATCATTATTATTAATGATTTCATGTAGCTCAGGCTGGCCTTGAACTCCTGATCCTCCTGCTTCTATCTCCAGTGTTGATATTACAGAAGTTGGCCAAGCCCAGTTCTCTGACTTTTTAGTCTAGGAGGTGTCAAACATGTAGAAGCTCTGTGTGGAAAGAGTTGGCTCCTGTCCCTCACCCAGACCCAAAGTTCCACATCTGGTTATTTTGTAACAGACTAACCATACAAAGTTTCACCTTTGCAGACACCAATTACCACGGGCAGTACTGCAACAGACTGAAATGCAATGTTTCCCATTCACGGTAGGTGGCGCCATTGATCCATCTCATTTTCCCTTTCTCCTAGGCTGTTGATCCGGTCTTCCCCGCAGATCAGGAACACCAACTGCTCAGTCCAGCTCAGCCATGCAATTCCTGCCCAGACAGGCCTTCCCTGCTGGCTCCCTTAGAGCTTCCATTCAATAAAGTCAAGCTGCATTTGTTGACAGTGTCTGTTGTGTGTTCTTGGTACCGCGTGCTCAACCACAAGCTGCTGCTGTGCTTGCCTGTGTTGCTAGGGCCTCCCACTCAAGGTCACATGCCCATCACATGCCCATTCTCTGCTATGTGATCTTGAACAACCCACTGCCCTCTCTGGGCCTCCCTGTAATGAGAATCATTGGGCCAGATCAACGATTTTCTTTCTTCTCGCTACAGACTCTGTATTTGAAACGCTACCAAGTGAACTGAATGTGAGAGATGAGACTTCGAAGTAGTTAGAAAAATGGGAAGCCACTGTGAAGACAAGGCTACCTCGGTAGGCTTTGGACTCCAGCACCTCCCAGCTGGTTTAACTTAACCTCTCAGTGTTCAAGGTCTGGGAGATAACAGTGTCTTCAGAAAATGGTTGTGGTACTTATAGGGACAAAATGAGCCACTGAGCATGAGTTATTTGGAGTAAAGATATCCGCAGCATCCACAACTTACTAATGTTTACATAAGTCATGGACCACAGATGGAGGACTGATAAGTCCTCCCCTCCCCCTCAGAGATCGCCCCTTCCTTTACCGAGCTGCTTGGTGAAACAAGGAAGTGTTTTGTATGTATAGCTTTTTGTTTGATTGATTTTGTTTGTTTGTTTTGTTTTTAAAGATTTGTTTATTTTATGTATGTGAGTACACTGTCGCTGACACACCAGAAGAGATCATCAGATCTCATTACAGATGGCTGTGAGCCACCTTTTGTGGTTGCTGGGAATTGAACCCAGGACCTCTGGAAGAGCAGAGGTGCTCTTAACTACTGAGCCATCTCTCCAGCCCTTTGTCTTGTTTTTTAAAAACAGGGTTTCTCTTTGCAGCCCTGATTATTCTTGAATTTGCCCTGTAGACCTGGCTGACCTCAAACTCAGATTCTCCTGCCTCTGCTCCAGAGTGCTGGGATTAAAGGTGTGTGTCACCACTTTTTAAAAGTTTGTGTAACTTTCAAAAAAAACCCACACGTGTGTGAGGTATTACATTGCTGCCAAGCTGGGAACGGGAGAGGTGGCCCAGTTAGATCCCAAGACCATGCTAGACCCACTTGGAGTCTGAGATGCTATTGAACAGATTTCAGATGTCAGGCCATCTTGAGTGGATCCTGGGGGAAATCGATGATCCACACAGTCGTTGCCTCTTGACCTAGGCTGGTTAGGTTAGGTTAGGTTAGGTTAGGGAGCTGGAAAGAGGAAACTAGATCCACCTCACAAATAATGTGGAGATCTGCCCATTTATACTGAGAACCAGAATTCCATTTCCCAAGCCAGGAGAAAGCCATAAACTGTCTGCAACTGTCTGCTGTGCATAGGAAGTTTATAAAGTGCCCATTGTTCTCTGCTTTTGTGAGGCAGGGCATCACTATGTAGCCCTGGCTATCCGGAAACTCTGGAGAAGCACGTGCTTCTGCCTCCCAAGTGCTTGGATTAATAGCATTGCCACAATGCGTAGGTATGTGTGTCTGCAACTGTGTGCTGTGTGTGTCTAGGTACCTGGGGAAACAACCAGAAGGGGACATGAGACCTCTTGGAGCTGGAATTACATTGCAGACAGTGGTAACGGTGGGTAAAGGGAACTGACTGTGCATCCTCCGGCATTTACCTCGCACTCAACCCTGGTGGTCCTGGGACGATTATCAGCTCTGTCCTTGGCCAGCCATGACCTGGGACTAGGCAGCTCATCTCTCCCTGTGGAAGTTTCTTCATCTGGACAATCACAGATCCTTCACTCCAGGGAACCTGGGAGCCAGAACTGAGACATTCTTTCCCTCTGAGAAGTGCTAGTGTTATGTGGGGAAACATACCTGTGACCCTGCCCTCTGGCAGTGAAGGCAAGAGGATCTGGAGTTCAAGGCCAGCCTCAGCTGCATAGAGAGTTTGAGGCTAGCTTGAGCTGCATAAGATGTCTCAGTCAATCAACTGCCAAGAAGTCTAGAGCCAATTCTGCCTTTGTGGTCCCTTAGGAGCCCAGGGCTTCTTCCTAAGTCTCCCGGTAGTGCTTTTTTGACCACTAGATGGCAGTGTTCTTTAGATTTGGTTCTTGTGAAGGAATTCTAGGGCCTCCGCTGAATGCAGTGATTACAACCAACTGGAACAAAAAAGGCAGCTGTTTGTCCCCGAGGAGCCCCTAGCCTTAAAGGAACCACTAACTCAAACCTTGGGCATTTCTAGTGGAGTAAGCAGCCTGGATCAGCTCACCTCCAAAGGGAAGCCATCCCCAAGCTTAATGTCTGCTGTCTTCTTCAAGTCTCCTCTTCCTCCTCCTCATTTAAGACAAGATCTCTACTGAACCTGGAGCTTGACCACTCTAGCTGAAGTGTCTAGCCACTGAGCCCCAGTGATCCCTCACCTCCAGCCCATGTCTTTGATTTGGTTTGGATTTTCTTTTTCTTTTTTCTTTCTTTTGTTTGTTTGTTTGCAGGGTGTTGCAATGCAGATGGTCTCAAATACCCTCAGTTCCTTCTAGTTAAGATTTATTTTATAGCCAGGTGATGGTGGCGCACACCTTTAATCCCAGCACTCAGGAGGCAGAGGCAGGCAAATCTCGTGAGTTCAAGGCCAGCCTAGTCTACAGAGCGAGTTCCAGGACAGTCAGGGGTACACAGAGAAATCCTATCGTGAAACCTGCTCCCCACAAAATCCATTTATTTTATTTTTAAGTGTGTGTCTGTCTGTGGATATTGCTAAGTGCAGGTCTCCTTGGAAGCCAATCTGTCTGTATGTCTGTCTACTGATACGTGCCATGAGAACAGGTTGCCTTGGAAACCAGAGGCATTGGATCCCCTGGAGCTGGAGTTACAGGTTGTTGTGAGCCACCTGATTTGGGTGCTGGGAATTGAACTCAAGTCCTTTGAAAGAGCAATGTGATCCCTTAGCCACTGAACCATCTCTTCAGCCCTGTTTATTTTGTTTTTGAGACACAATCAAGGCACATACAAGGATGGCCTTGACTTTCTGCACCTCCTGCCTCCACCTCCCAAGTGGTAGTATTGCAAACGTGCACCATCACGCCTGGTTTATGCAATGGTGAGGGGTCAAACTTAGAACTTGGTGCATGTCAATCTAACCCCAGCCCGGTTTCCAGATTTTCAAAGTGCTCGGCGTTTCTACAAAGTTTCCCCAAGGGCAGAGGGAGGCTCACGTAGAACAGACCTTTCCAATCTGGTGCACCCACAACATACAAAACAAAGCAGCTTTACTTGTTTGTGTAGTTGATCTTAACCACCAAACCAGGGCCCTGGACATGCTAAACAAGCAAGCACTCCAGCACATAACTGCTTCCCCAGCCCTTGTATGTGTGCGCTTATGTTGCTTCCGTGTGCAACAGTGCATGCCTATAAATACATGAGGAGGCCAGAGGAGGGTATCACTCTATACTTTATTCCCTTGAGACAACGTCTCTCACTGATTCTAGACTAAGGCCACATCCAGCAAGCCTGCACCACTCTGTCTGTACCTCCCAGAGCACTAAGGTTACAGATGCTTACAGCCACTCTGGTGTATGCATCTGGGATCCAAACTCAGGTCCTCGTGCTTGTTGTTCAGCAAGCACTCTTATCCATGAAACAATCACTCCTTTCCCCAATTTTTTGCCTTTTAAGGAAGAATCTCACTATGTAGCCCAGGCTAGCCTCTCAACTCAACATCTTCCTGAGTTATCCTCCCCAGAGCTGGGATGATAGATGTGTGTCACTGCAACCAGCTTTGATTCAGTTTTATGGACTGGACTTGTACCAGCCAGCTGTGTTCTAAACTTGAGCATTCGTATTCTTCCCATGGGTAGCTGCAGCCCGTGACAGTGATGATTACCCATGATTCTTTACAATGCCGCTTCTGCAAAGGAGAATGTTGCTTTTCAGTTAGAAAACTGAAGGTTGCTGAGAGAGACTGTGAGAAGGGAACAGTGGAGCCTGGAGGGTTGTGTCCATGCTGCGTGGGAGGGGTCAGTTGCTTGGGTCACTCCCTTCATGGCATCTCCTTTAATTAGTGCCATCTCTTACATAGCCCAAGTCTGTTATTTCTTGGGAGTGGCCTTCAGGGCTATTTTTAGAATTCTGTGTTTTTGGTGGCCCTGTGTCCACTTAGTTTACATAAATGAACCAAGTTTCTTTTAATCTGCTACTTTAAACATTACCATCAGTGTGTGTGTGTGTGTGTGTTTATAAGTGTGACTGTGAGTGCAAGAGTGTGAGTGTGTATGTGTATGAGCATGTGTGTGAGCATATGAGAGTGTGTGAGTGTTTATAAGTGTGACTATGAGCACATGAGTGTGTGTGAGCATATGAGTGTGTGTGTGTGTGTGTGTGTGTGAGAGAGAGAGAGAGAGAGAGAGAGAGAGAGAGAGAGAGAGAGAGTCTATATGAGTTCATTAAGGTTGCTTGCAGTATGCCGGGTGGTGGTGGCGCACGCCTTTAATCCCAGCACTTGGGAGGCAGAGGCACACGATTTCTGAGTTTGAGGCAAGCCTGGTCTACAGAGTGAGTTCCAGGATAGCCAAGACTACACAGAGAAACCCTGTCTCAAAAAACCAAAAATAAATAAATAAATAAATAAAGGTTGCTTGCAGTAGCACAGGTAAGGGTTGTTTACAGGAGTGTGGGTGTGCCTTACTAGTGGCTATACCACTGAAGAAACTGCTGCTCCCTCCCCCAATCACCATTAACCATCTGTTGTTCCTCATGAAGCAGTGAGGTCTCCACCAATGAGTTACACCCAGCCCTGTACTTCCTGCTTTGAGTAAAGTAGGCAGGGTGTCAGAAATGGGGACAGTGGAGGTGGTCATGTATCCCTGCTTCTCTTGAGTGGTCCCCAGCCTTGGCTGGTGTGAATCGAGGCTTGGAGCACTCACCCTGCTCAGGACAGCTCTGGGAGCTCAGCCTTCCTCATGCCTAGGGCTGGTAAGTTGTGGCACATTTGTGGCCTAGCTCTTCCCTGTAGTAGTGCCAGAAGGAGAGCCTTTCTTTCTCCTCTCTCCCACCCTCCCCGGCTTCTGTTCCCCATGGATATTGGGGAACAGAATATCCCAGATCAAATAATCCTGAGTTACTAGGGGCCTCTCAGCAATATCCTCTTTCTCCGTGCTGTTGTTTGTGACAGGATCTCAAGTACTCTTGGCTGGCCTTGAATTCACTTTGTAGCTGAGGATAACCTTGAACTTCTGGTCCCCCTGCCCCTTGAATGCTGGAAATACACTTGTGTACCACGTCACCCAGTCTTCTAGATGCTTTTTTGATAAGGGAAGCTGAGAAAAGGTGGGAGAGCCCAAAGGGGATTGGGCCACACTGATCCTACCTCAGCTTATAAGGTCCTGATGTGGCTGGGTGAGGATGCTCTGAATCCGGAGGAATCGAGGTTACACAAGAACAGGCCATGGTGGGAACTCGATATCTAGCCTTAGCCTGGCACTATGGCTCCAGGGGAAGCAGATAACCCCACAGTCTCCAGCCTGTGAGGCAGGCACTCCACCAGAACCAACTTCTGAGCCTCATACACTCCCAATCTTTCCACTGTGCAAGATCACTGACACCCCACTCTGGGCCTGGCTCCTCCTCTACCCTCAGTCCAGGCTCCATTTTGAAATAGTCCTTCCAGAGGCAGCTGTTTGCGACCACACAGCTTCCATTTTACCTAAACAGAAGCTGTGGTCCCTATGCGTGCCCACTAATTAGAGGGTCAGAAAGCCAGAGATGGCTAAGGATGGCAGGAAGAGAGGCAGGAGGACAAGGAGATGAGCAGCCTGGAGCCCTCAGAGTGCCACATCCCTCAGTAAGACTGAGACCTTCCCAGTGCCACCTCAACTCCATTGATCACTGCTGTAGATCAAGCTTTCAGTGGTGGCAGGTGCCTCAGGCCTTCTGGACCTGGGTATAGTTGAACTGAATCCTGTATCTCCCCCCACCCCGAAGCCCCTGACTTCTTGTCCTTCCAGCTTCAATCAGAGTGTTTGACACAGGATCTCATGTAGCTCAGGCTAGCCTGGAATTTCCAATCCTCCTACCTCCAGATCATAGACATGCATCATCATATCCAGTTTATACAGTACTGGAGGTGAACCCAGGGCTTCAGACTCTCTTGGTAAGCACTCTTCCAGTTGAGCCACAACCCCAGCCCTCACTCCTCACATCTTAAGTTTTTCCTCTTGCTCTGAAGCAGTGTCTCCTTATGCAGCCCAGGTTGGGTTTGAACTCCAAATCCTCCTGCCCTCACCACCCTAGTCTGGGGTCAGAGGTACTCACTATGATGATATCAGCTCACTTGTCAGTTTTTCACTTTCCACTTTCGAAGAACGCTGGCCAAGTATTTTATAAGCTGACAGCTAGTGTGGTTGACTACCATTCTCCCTGGGTTATACTGGAGCTGGGGAAGGCAAATACCCTCTTTGCTGTATTGTCTCAGAGGGACCTGTGTCATGGGGCTTGGCACTGGCCATATTACATAAGGGCATTAAGATACCCTACACTGGTATCCTCCCCTGTAAAATGATTTGTTTTTTCTTTTATTTTTATTTTTTTTCTAAAGACAGGTTTTCTCTGTGTATTTCTGGCCATTCTGGAACTTGCTCTGTAGACCAAGCTAGCCTCGAACTCACAGAGATCCATTTGCCTCTAATCTGCCTCTCACGTGCTGGGATGAAAGGCTAGTTTTTCTCTTCCATCCTCAGCAATTATAATAGTCATGTGTCCAGTCTCACTCAAGGGGGATTGAGAAATGAGTTACCCTTCCCCAGTGTGGGAGCAGGGAGTCCCTATAGCTTACTTGAAATACATTGTTTGAAGAGTTTAGGTTTGTCCTCTCATGCCTGTTTGAATGGCTGGATGGCATTGAGTTAGGATTTGTCTCGCCAAACAGCCAGTCTAGCACAGTCAGTGAGCTCCAGTGTCAGTGAGAGACCAGGTCTCAGAAAACAAGTGGGATGCTGACCATGGTGGTGCATGCCTTAATCCCAGCACTCAGGAGGCTGAAACAGAGGATCAAGAGGTCGAGGCCAGCCTGGACTATGCAGGGAGACTCCATCTCAAAACAAATGAACCTGGAGCTGGAGAGATGGCCCAGTAGCTAAGAATATAAAGCTCTTGTAGGACACCTGAGTTCACTTCCAAGCATCTGTGGTGGGAGGCTTATAATGGCCTGTAACTCCAGCTCTAAAGGATTTGACACCTCTGGCCACTTCAGATACCCAGCACATATGTGCACATACCTACACACATACAGATAATTAAAATTAAAAATAAACTTTAAAAACAAACACCGCCCCCCTCAAAGAAAAACAATGCGACTGGTTCACGTATACTTGTGACTACACTGGCTCGTTAACATGGGCCAAAATTATCAGTCTTCTGCTTATTCTTTCCAAAGTAAAGACTCAGGCTGGGTATGTTGGAACTTGTCTTTAATTCCAGCACTCAGAAGCATAAGCTGGTGGGTCTCGGTGAGTTCAAGACCAACCTGGTCTATCTAGTGAGTTCTAGGCCCGCTTGGAATACATAGTGAGGCCTGCCACAAAGGAACAAAATTAAGTTAAATTAAAACATGAAGTTCCAATTTCTATTAAAGGTGGCACTTGTCTTCGTGCCTGGGATTTTCCAAGGTTTAACATTTAACGTCCCAAACTTTTATATCCCAAGAGACCTTTTTGTTTGGAATAAAACAAGATCTTTAGTCACCACATTTAAATAGAGAGCAAACACTTGAGGATTTTAAATAAAAAGCAGTCATATTGAACAGAACGAGCAGTGATCCTGGCCTTTGCTCGAGAATGGAACTGTGAAGCAAGCATTGTCCATAGAAAATGAAGGTTTCCCCCCAGAACATTTGCTGTTATTCTTGGGATATGACTTAGGTTTTTAGGTGACTGGATAGTATTCAGTCCTCTAACTTCACCGTCATTTAATTTAACCTGGTCCCCACAGATGGAAATTTACTTTCTTTCCAATGTTTGGCCATAATTAACAAGTCTGCCATAAACATCCGTATTTATCTGTTCTGTAAACTGGCAAACTCTGGGTAATAATTTGTTTTGAAAACAAGGTTTTCCTGCTAAAAACAAAACTTCAGGGAGTCCCTTTTTCTTCAGGTGGACCAGGGATGAGTTAACATGGGTTCCTAGCCAAGGACCTGGGAAGGTAGCCCAGACAGGGGAGAGGGAGGCATCCTAGGGTGGAGGAGGGAGGAAACAGCCTTCTGCTGTGGTTCCCAGCAGGGAGAGGGTTGTTTATCAAGGCGGTTGGGAGAGGAGCTGGCCAGACATGGAGGGGTCCAGTCCTGGCTGGGGCAAAACAGAGAGACTGGGGCCATTCAGCTGGACTCTAAAAGGAGCAGAAAAAGGCAGGAAAAACAAGTCCAGACACACACTGGGTGGCTGCTAGCTGGCCTGGTCTCTTGGTACACCAAGTCCATTGATGCCAAGCAATGGGATCCAGCCAGCTCTTCCCTGGGAATCCACCCCAGACTGGGCAGGCCTCAGTCAGCTCCACAGTTGCTTCCTGAGGCTATAAGGAATGGATTCTTACAGAGTTTGGGATAGCTCAGTACTTTTCCAGACAGACAGGCATCCTGGGCCAGGAAGGTGACTTTGTGTGCTATGCCTTTCCTACTCCAAAAGAGGCAGGAACACTAGCCATTTGTTCTGTGCCCAGTGATGCTGGTATGACACAAGGCCTCAGTCCCAAACAGAAAAAAAGAAGTTTGAGAAATGTCAGACCTGTCAAATCAAGCAGAACTGTAACGCTGCACACCGTCACCCATACCTGTAATCCCAGCACTTGAGAGACAAAGGCAGGAGGATCCGAAGTTCAGAATTATCCCCAGCTCTCTAGTGAATTCAAAGCCAGCTTGGGCCACATGACATGAGATCCTATACCCCCCGCCCCCTCCAAAAGGTCTAGAATTGTGAGAGATCCTTTTAAGCTTTCTTTCTTTCTTTTTTCTTTCTTTCCCTCTCTCTTTCTTTCTTTCTTTCTCTCTTTCTTTTTTAACTTTATGTGTATGGGTGTTTTGCCTGCATGTATGTCTGTGCAGCCCATCCATGCAGTGCCTGCAGAACGCAGAAGAAGGCATCAGATCTCCTGAAACTGGAGTTGCAGAGGGTTGTGAGCAGCTGCAAGGATGCTAGAAATCAAACCTGGGTCCTATGGAAGAGCAAACAGTGCTCTTAACCACTGAGCTAACTCTCCAGTCCCCTTCATAAGGTTTCTAAATGGAAACTCAAAGGGAAAATTGTGGCAGTTTGAGATTAAATAATATTAGGAGAGTTAGTAACACCACAGGCAATCTGGCTGAGATTTCGAAGCAAGTTCAAAACCCACAAAGAGTCTCATGCCACGCAGTTGATTAGAAGTCCCTCATAGTCAGGCTGTTTCCAACTCCTAGGCATCAGGAGATACTGGAGATTAGGCCGTTTAGTTAATGTCTGTTCTACAGGACAGATAGGACTGGTCACCTGTAGCCCCTGACTGAATAGAGTAAACTTCCTTTTGGAGAAGTTAGGATGGCAGACTCACAGCCACAGCGGGGTACCTGTGAGCAACTGTGAGGGCCAGAAGAGAGAGAGAACCAAGTCACTCCTAACTCAAACCTAATGATCAAACACACCCAACACCCGATTTCACCAAGTGTGGTGGCTCATACCTGTAATCCCAGGACAAGGGCAGCATTCAGGGCAGCTCAGAGGGCAGAAACATCAGAGCAAAAGCAAGGTCAAGGGCAGAAGCCTAGCCTGAGCTGCATGAGACCCAGTCTTAAAACAACAACCGCAACACACATATACAATCACACACACACACACACACACACACACACACACACACACACACACACATATATAAGAAGGAAGGGAGGGAGGAAGGAAGGGAGGGAGGGAGGGAGGGAGGAAGGAAGGAAGGAAGGAAGGAAGGAAGGAAGGAAGGAAGGAAGGAAGAAAATATCAAACAAAATTACCGGCAGAATTCCTAGAACCTTCAAAAATACATATTGTACGAACTTCAATATGTATTTGAGAATTAAAAAAACAAACAAACAACAACAAAACCCAGAGTGGGCATCACTTGCCCACATTTTAGTCCTTGGATCCTTTACGAACACATATTAATTGGCCTGACCCAACACAGAGAGCCCATGGAACCCAGCCATCGAGGGGTCTGAAGGCTGCTGCATCCTGCGCAAATACAACCGGCCCATTTCCTAAGAGATAAAAGTAACTGGCTTTCACGAGCGCGAGGCACTCTCTTGAACTGAGTCAAGGCCGGCAGGCAATGTAGCAGCTGTGACAGGAGAGCCCAAGCTCTCTCCCACCTTGCCAGTGCATAGAATCCCTTTCCAGAGTGATCTCTGAGGGCCCATATGTGACAGGCTCGGTGTGTGTGACACGAGAGGTGGCTCCCCCCCAATCCCATGCTGGGTTTGTAGAGGTCTGAATTGCTCTCATCATCAACCCATGCACCCCCACCCCTCCACTGCAGTTACAGTGTCTGCCTGGCTGATGCAGTGCTACCTGGGAAGAACATGGCCAGGGGCCTGACAAACAACCTTTTTCCTCTGAGATCAGAGTGAAAAATGGTAGGGTTGGTGGTAACTGAGGTTATAGTGTCCTGGGTTGGAGGTTGTGTTTATAAGGTTTTCCCCAGGTCTCAGGCTATCTCCATTCCTTCTCCTGAGGTACATTGGAAAATCAAACCCTGAGGTCTCCAAGGAAACCTTAACCCAGGCCATTTGCCTCTGACTGTTGATTGATCTTCAGAACACATTCTTTTATAGACATTTATACACTTATTTATATAGCATGTGTACATTTAATTTGTCAGTTAAAAAAAAAAAAAAAGGCCTATCCAGGAGTATAGGTTAATTGTAAAGTGCTTGCCTAGCATATATTAGAAACTGGGTTTGGGGTTGGAAAGGTAGCTTAGCGGTGAAGCATTGACTAGTCTTCCAGAGGTCCTGGTTCAATTCCCAGCAACCACATGGTAGCACACAACCATCTGTAATGGGATCCCTCTTCTGATGTGTCTGAAGACAGCTATAGTGTACTCATATACATAAAATACATCTTTTTTTTTTTTTGGTTTTTCAAGACAGGGTTTCTCTGTGTAGCCCTGGCTGTCCTGGAACTCACTCTGTAGACCAGGCTGGCCTCGAACTCAGAAATCCGCCTGCCTCTGCCTCCCAAGTGCTGGGATTAAAGGCGTGGGCCACCACCACCCAGCCATAAAATAAATCTTAAAAAGAGAAAAAAAAAACTGGGTTTGATTCCTAGCAACACAGACACAGATGCGAGCATGTACACACACACACACACACACACACACACACACACACACACACACAGAGAGAGAGAGAGAGAGAGAGAGAGAGAGAGGCAGAGAGAGAGGCAGAGGCAGAGGAGACAAAGAGAGGCAGCTCCATTATTTTCTGGGTAAGGCAGCACATGCCCATAAGTTCAGCACTCAGGACGCTGTAGCAGAGGACCATCGGTTCAAAGCTAGATTGACCTGCTTCGTGAGAAGAGACGAGGAGGGCAGAAAGAGGAATAAAGCCTTTTCTTCCTGTGAAATGGGGGTGGAGGGTCAGACTATTTGAGTTATTTGTTAACTTTACACCCTGGGGAAGCTGTAGTCAAAGACTTAAACATCATCTCACATAAAGCACATAATTACCACCCCCCCCCCATGGGATTAAAATCATCAGCTTGACATTATTTTTTGAGACAGATTCTCTCTCTGAACCTAGAGCTTCCTTATCCAGCTAGACTGGCTGGTCATCAAGCCCCAGGGGTCTTCTTGTCTCCACCTACCCAGAGCTGGGATAACAGCTGTGCACTGCCTGGCTTTTTACATTGGTGCTGGGGAATCTGAACTCTAGCCCTCATGTTTCCATGGCAAGCTCTTTACCCTCTGAGCATCTTCCCGGGCCAAACAAAGTGGTCGTAAGGGCAAGTTATTTCATGGTAATAAGGCAGTGTCTGCTATCCAGCCAGAGGTGGAGGCTACCTAAGAGGAAGGAAGGAGATGTGTGTCTGTGGAATTCTATTTTTCTTTTTTTAAATGTTTCATTAAGGGTCGGAGGGATGGCTCAGTGGTTAAGAGCACTTACTCTTCTTCCACGGAATTTGGGTTCAGTACTCAGCACCCATATGGTGGCTTCTAACAGCAAGCTGTCCTCTAATCTTGACTCCTGTGTAATAAGTAGCACATGCAATCTCCTCACAGATATTAAATCAATGTACCAGAAGCATTAAGAGATTTCTAATTAATAATTCACAGAAGCCTATCTCCTTTCCCACAGGTGCATCTCTCAACTCCTCTCCTGTCCCCAGCTCTCAAGAAACACTTCAGAACCTGGTAGATTCTGACTCTCTTTCCCTTCTTATTATTCATTTTTAAAAGCTCTTGCTGAGAACTTTTTTGTTTTGAAACAATTATACACTTGCAAGAACTCTAAAAGATACAGGACCTTAGCTAACTTCCTCTAATGGCAACATGCTATATAATTTTTTCATAAAAATACTTTTGTGTTTTTTTAACTTTCATTTATTTATTTATTTATTTATTTATTTATTGTGTGTTTGTGGGGGTGCATTCATGTTGTAGCGTACACATGCAGGTCAGAGGATAACTTGCAAGAAGTTATCTTCTTTTATCACGTGGAATGTGGATCTAGGACTTGAACTTGGGTCATGAGACTTAGCTGCAAGCACCTATGCCTACTGAACCATCTTTCTGGCCCTTTCTTTTTTTCTTCCTTTTTTTTTTTTTTTTTTTTTTTCCCTTCACTGAGCAGTTCAGGCAAGTCTTAAATTCACAATTCTCCCGCTTTAGCCTCCTGAGTGCTAGAGTTATAGGCCTGCATGCAATGCCATACACAACTTTTTCTAACAAATTTTTGTAGCTCCTGTAATTCTCATTACAACCCTACCAGAATACTATTATTGTCTGTTTGTGTTGAAAAAGAAACAAAACTGGTGCAGAATCAAGACTGACCTTCAGATCTTGTGTACTCCCTGGCCCTCTCCAGGAAAGAGGAAGACTGGATAGGCTGAGACCCAAAAGAATGCCATTCTTCACATGCCTGGGAAGAGGCAGAGCCAACCAGAGCTATTATGGTGTAGAACCGCCTCCCCCGCACAGCTTGGCTGTACAGCTAGTGAAATTATTTTTGTCACTCAGACAGCAGCCCCAGACATGGCCTCAGTTCTGTCAGGAACCAGATGAAGCTTTCTGGCTCACCAAACCTCCTCTGTGTCTTCCTCTTTCCATTTCCTGGTCTGAGTTCCTCTTCATCCATAGGGTAAATCTTCCCTCCACACACAAAGCTCATCTTCTTGTCACTCACTTGGTTGCACAGAGCCAGAAAATAAATATTTAGTTGAGTGTGTTAGAACATGCCCATCATCCTTGTACTTGGGAGCTGGAGGCAGGAAGATCAGGGGTTCAAAGTCAGCTTTGACTACATGAGGCCCAGGAAGGGCCATAAAGTAGGGAGAAGAAGAGGCAGAGAGAGAAAAGGCAGAGCCAAACACAGAGGTTGATTGAATATATTCTACTGAAAACACAAACCTCTAGCTCTAGCCATTATAAATACTTGGTCCCTCCTTAAGAAGAAAAAAAAAGATGAGAGTCCTTTTTCAAGGGCAAATTAAAAACCAGGTCAAATTCTTAATATATTTTAGGGTAATATTCTTTTTAAAAAATGTAAAATATTTACTTATTTTTGTTCTATGAGTGTGAGTGTTAAGCCTGCACATATGCGTACCATATGCATACAATGCCTTCTGAGGCCAGAAGAGAGTATCAGATCTCTTGGAACTGGAGCTACAGACAGTTAGGAGCCTCCATGCAGGAGCTGAGAAACTAACACAGTCCTTTGTAAGAGCAGCAAGTGTGCTTAACTACTGAGCCATCTTTTCAGCCCTATGAGTGATGGTGGTTGTTGTTGTTTGTTTGTTTGTTTGTTTTGCTTTTGTTTTTAAAAAATATTACCGGGGCTGGAGAGATAGCTCAGGGGTTAAGAGCACTGACTGTTCTTCTAGAGGTTCTGAGTTCAATTCCCAGTAATTATATAGTGGCTCCCAACCATCTGTAATGGGATCTGATGCCCTCTTCTGGTGTGTCTGAAGAGAATGACAGTGTACTCATATATACGTGTGTGTGTGTGTGTGTGTGTGTGTGTGTGTGTGTGTGTGTGTATAAAGACTATTACCCTAAGGGGCTGGAGAGATGGCTCATAAGTTAAGAGCACCAGCTGCTCTTCCAGAGGACCTGGGTTTGATTCCCAGCCTCCACATGGCAACTAACAACTTTCTGTAACTGTAGTTCTAGGGGAGTCAGGGCCCCCTCCTGGCCACTTCAAGCCCTGTGCACATGTGATTCACATAGTTAGGCTAACCACTCATACACATAAAATAAAAATAAATATTAAAAAATAATATCTCTTAATCTTTCAGATTTTGCTACCTATACGAATTTTCTTATTGTGACAAAGGAAATACAATAAAACTTTCTTTCTGTTCTCACTCTCTCTCCAGGAACCTGCCTCGTGGCTCAAGCTGGCCTGGAACTAGAGAACCAGCTTCTACTCTGCACCTCTGCCCTCCCCCACTCCACCAAGTATTGAATTTCAGTCACCTGGGAAGAAAGAACATTGGTTGAGGAATTGCCTCCTTTAGATTGGTCTGTGGGGTGTTTTCTTGATTAATGATTGATATGGAGGGCCTAGCTCACTGTGATCCGTGTCACACCTGTATAAGATGCCATGCCTGTGTAAGAAGACAGGCTAAGCAAGCCCCAAGGAGCCAGCCAGTAAGCAGGATCTTCCATGGTCTCTGCCTTGGGTCCTGCCTTGCCTTCCCTTGATAACAGATTATTGGAAGAGTAAAATGAAATAAATACTTCTTTCCCAGGTTGCATTTGGCCAGTGTTCTATCACAGTAACAGAAAAGCAAACCAGAACAGTTGCTAGGCCCAGCTCCATAAAGTAAATTCTTGATTAGAGAACAATCCCAACCAAGTAAGGCCATACTGGTTACTAAGGCAGACAATGGTCCAGATTCTGGGAAAGGATAACAGAGAAAAGTCAGTCAATAAACATAAGAGATAATTGTGTCTTTGTGATGGGGGCTTCGAAGATAGTAGCTCAGGATAGGAGACTAGAGACTGAGATGGTATGGCGGTGTGGGGGCTGGATACCATGACTCTTTCCGAGATTAGGAGGATTAAAAGTTAGAGGGTACGTGGGCTACTTGTTGAAACCCTGTCTCAACAGAACAACACATTAGCAAAGCTGGGATGAGAGGAGGAAGGGGCAACTTGCCTGTGAAGACCTGGTTAGAGTAGCAGGTAGAGCCAAGCTGAGGGGTTTTTGAATGAGGCATGTGGGCTGGGGCCAGGCAACACTGGGCTCTGAGAGCCGTGAGAGAGAAGCTGAGTTTCTTTCTCTTGAAGAAGAGAAACAGCTTGCCTCTGGCTGAGCCCTGGGTTACTCTAGAGATTCTCCATACTTTCTCTCTCTGACTTTCTGTCTCCCTGGTCTCAAACGTCAGTAGTCCCTAAAGGTCAGAGGATCTGTCCCTGTTGTGTGTCTGGATGGCCACCTCTGTCTTTGCCTCTTCTCTGTCCCCTCTAACTTCCTGCCTCCTACATAAATAAGCAGCATTTCTGGGTATCAGGGTCGAATGCAGAGAACACCAGAGGCTTAAAAGTAACCACCCTGTCCCTACCCTCAAGAACCATTTTCTCTGAGGTTGGAGTTTTAGCTCAGTGGGGACGTGTTTGTCTATGTCCTGGGTTCGGTCCTCAGCACTGGAGAAGCAGGAGACCAATATCTCAGCTAAGCTCACATGGTATCATTGAATTATTCCTCCAATCTCATTTATTGCTATTTTTAAGTTGTTATTACATTTTTAAATAAATGCATATGCATTTGTGATAGGTGTGCGTGTGTGTGTGTGTGTGTGTGTGTGTGTGTGTGTGTGTGTACACGTGTGTGTGTGTGTGTGTGTGTGCCTGTGTCTCACAGGTTTTCTACTTGGGATTGTCAAGGTTTCAATTCTTCTGCCTTTACTTATGTTTCTTTCTTTCTTTTTTTTTTTTTTAAGGTTTATTTATTTATATGATTAGCTATTTTTTAAGATTATTTATGCATATGAGTACACTGTAGCTGTCTTCAGACACACCAGATCCCATTATAGATGGTTGTTAGCCACCATGTGGTTGCTGGGAATTGAACTCAGGACCTCTGGAAGAACAATCGGTGCTCTTAACCACTAAGCCATCTCTCCAGCCCATACTTATGTTTCTTTGTGTCTCTTTTTCTGGCTTTCAACCTCTCTGTGTCTCTGTCTCTCCCTTCTACCATCTCTCCCTCCTCTTTTTCTCTCTTTCTTTTTTTGGTCTTTTCATTTTTGTCTCATGTTAATTCTGCCTCTCATCAAAATATAGGGTTTTTGTGATGGTTTTGTGGGAGGTTATGACAGCTTAATCATGTTGCCCAGACTGGCCTTGAGCTTCCAGTCTCCTGCCTCAGGCTTTCAAGTGTAAGTGTGGGCCACTGTAGGCTACCTAACAGGCCACTACAGATGTAAGACTGGCTTAATAGGAAGGGTTTTGCTGGTTTGCTTGTTTGTTTGTTTGTTTTTTCAGTTTTGGGGGACAAGGCCTCCCGTAGAGGTGCTGGCCAAGGCAGAGTGGAGCAATTCACATCTTTACTTCCAGCACTTGGGAGGTAGAGGCAGGAAAATCAGGAAATCAAAATCATCCTTGGCTACAAAGAGAACTGAAGAATGGCCTAGGGCTACATCAGATTCTCTCTCAAAAATTATTATTATTATCATTATCATTATTATTATTATTATTTCACAAAGAAGAAGGAAGGAGAAGGAGGAGAAGAAACCCCCAGATAGTATAATACACTTGGTTCTAAGGGAATTCAAAGAAAGATTGTGTGCAGACCTGAAGTGAATGGACAAACCAATGCTGGGAAAGGCTGCTAGGTCATTTGAGATACTGGTTAGTGTCAAACAAAGAAATCAGGTTGTAATCTCTGGTGACCTTTTGTGTCACTGGACAGAAATCAATGGGTTAACAAGTAACTTTAGAATCGGAGCCATAATCAGTAGTGAACAACAAATCCATCAAAGATAACCACTAAGCAAAGATAGTGTCTGGATAAGCCCTGGAACCATTCTTCAGTCAGGTTTAGAGGTCACTGGATGGACCTTTGGCCACTATCACGCCCTGCCTCTTTATCTATGATGTAGGTTAGGTTTCTTTCTGTCTCTCCACCCCATGCATCTCTGCCTTTGTCTCTTCTCTTCGCCCTCTGGACTTTCACTCTGCCTCTGCCTTGATTTAACAAATCCTACTGATAGCCTCACTCAGGGGTGGACTATGCCCAGGGTCTGTAGCAGGAGCTGTGGGGAAATAAACAGGGTTCCACCCCACTTGCTGTGGCCTCTCTGTCTGTGTTTCTCTGAAAAGCTGGAAGAAATCTAAGGGAAATTCTGAAGGCCTGGAGGAGAGGAGGGTGTGGGGACGTGGCAGCAGAGGGGAGGGCCTGGAGCCACTGCAGTGGGCAGAGGCTTGCTCCCAGCTTCAGCTAGCTGGAGCGGAGGTGATTTCACACTGAAAAAATGTCTGAATCAGGAGAATAACTCAACTGGGGATGGGGCTAGGGAGGCGGGTGCTCAGTGGGGGAGGGGAGTGGCTGGAGACAGTCTGGGACCAGATGGGATATCTGGCTAGAATCTGGCCAGCTCTCCTCAGTCTCACTCACTGTTCTGGAATCTTAGGCAAAAGGCCTCTCGGGAGACCAGGATCTAGATCTCTTGAGAGTCTGAGGGCGTTGAGGTAAAGAATTTCATAGTTCTGCCAGTAATGACGCCCATTTAGCACTGAGTGAGGGATTCAGGGAGAGAGAGGGAGAGAGGGAGAAAGAGAGAGAGAGAAAAAGAGAGAAAGAAAGAGAGAGAGAAAGAGAGGCATGAAAGGAAGAAAGGCAAACACAGAATTTAAAATCTAAAAGATTGCCAAGTGTATATGCTGGTGGTGAATCACTTGGCTAGCAGACTCAAAGCTTTGGGTTCAATCCTCAGTCCTTTTATAGACGAGCACTTTTGGGATGGGTGGTGTCACACTCCTTTGACTTCAGCATTTGGTAGGCAGATCTCTGATTTTGAGGCCAACCTTTTCTACATAGCAAGGCTACATAGTCAAGGCTACATGCATGGTGAGACCCTGTCTTAAAGAACAGTACCTCCTAAGGGGTAAAAGTATTTCTAAAGGGTGTGATCATTTTCAGACACAATATTGGCTGTAGAATCCTATTTACAATTAAAATAGCAAAATGACAGCCACCACTGGGGACACAAAGGAAGGACAGAGCTGGGGCCATCACCTTGGCCCTTGTTTCCTAGTGTCAAGAAAGTCTGAGTGAAACTAACACTCTCATCTTCAATATGAGAAAACTAAGGCCAGAGGCTGGAGGTGACTTGCCTGTGTTATTCTATGACTAGTGAGGGGCTCCGGTGTCTCCGTTTCTCATCTAGCGATCTTTTTAATGGCTGAGAAAAGAGTCATATGGCTGAGCAGGTGAAGGTGCTTCCCACCAAGGCTGACGACCTGGGTTTGATTCCTGAGAACTGCATGGTGGAAGGAGAGAACCAACTCACACCAGTTAATCTTGTACCTCCAAACGAGTGCTATAGAACCCTGCCTCTAAAGAAATATAAATAATAATAATAAATAAAAAGTTAAAAGCAAACAGAAATCAAAGATTGAGAAGGATAGAAAGGAGAGATGAGACTTGGAGCGAGAAGAAGGCAGCAGGCTGTTTTAAACCCAGGCTGCAGGGCTGGTGTTGTACCCCTGTGGTCCCAGCACTCTAGAGACTGAACAGGGAAGATGGCAAATTCCAGGCCAGCCAGAACTCCAGAATGAGAGCTTGGATCCAAATCAAAAAAGCAAATTCCAAACACCTAGGTTAGATGCTGTCTCTTCTCTCTGAAGACAATGAAAGGGGTGGGGGTGGGAAGCTCAGAGACACTGGGTTCCCTTAGTGAAAGGAGACTCCAGTTTTTCAGTGTTGACCCCAAGGGAGCTTTCTCCTGTAAGTACGTTTTGTTTGAAGAGAAAACCTTTTGAGAGGGGAGAAAGGACTAGTCTGTGGCTGAGGACACCGGGTTTGAGGGTTGAAAGCACACACTTCTTACTCCTCCTCCACCCTGTTCAGCCTGTGCTGAAGGTGCTGTGACATCCAGAGAAAGCTAAACTGCAGACTTGTAGAAAGTGGGTCTCATGTCTCTCAGAATTTTCATATGCATGGAGAGTAGGTGGGCTCAACATAAATTAGCACACTCAAATTTGTTCGGTTTTGTTGCTTATTTCTTTGTCAGGACAGAATCTCACTCTGCAAAAGAAAGATGTGGAATTATTATATAAACCAGGCTGTTGTCAAACTTGCAATCCTCCTGCCTCATCCTCCCAAGTGCTGAGATTGTAGGCATAGGCTGCCATGCTTGTCCTCAATTTTTTTTTAATAACAATAAAATTTATGTATTTGTGTGTGTGTGTGTGTGTGTGTGTGTGTGTGTGTGTGTGTACATACGTACGTGCGTGCGTGCGTGCATGCGTGTGTCCTAATGTGGGTGCTAAGACCTGAGTCCTCTCCAAGAGTTGCAAGTGCTCTTAACTGTACAACCAGCTCTTCAGCCACCTCGAATTTTATTTTCAAGTAGTAAAAATCAGTTTCAGATGTGAAATCTTAAGCAGAAATCTGATTTGTCAACCAGGTCACAGCAGTTCTCCGGTGGAAGTGGGCCTGAGGGTGGGGGCGGGATGGAGGCTGGAGACCTGTAAACCTGCCTCTCTTCATTTATCCCCTGTGTGGGATTCCTAGGACTACATAGACCCTGAGCAAGTCACTAATAAGGAATCTAGAGGTGTGAGGGGGGGCCAGGAGCCAGGAGTGGGGCGTGCAGCACTACAGGGAACTGTGAGCAGACAGTACCTTTCACTGGGGCCACCTTCTCTAGGGAAACAGAGAATATCCTTCTTTGGGGCATCTGAGATCCTCGGGAGATGCATGGAGTCCCCAGCCTGCCTCTGGGCCAGGTAGCTGAGTCATGGGCTGTGTTGCCACGTCCCAGCCTGACTAGCCCTCCTCATTCTTGGCTTCCCACACAGCCACTGAAACTGACAAGAGGTTTGGTTTGTGGGCCACGTCAGGGGCCCTGTAAAGCTGCCACGTCTTAGGGCTGGACTGCCCGATGGCTTTCCTCTTCCCTTTAGAAAGGAGTTCCAGGCCTGTGGAGTTCAGAAAATTGGTGCCTGCCTGTGAATGTTCCTGGCTGTTGACCAGCAGCTAGACTGTTACAGAGCAGGATTGGGAAAGGCAGAACCAATCTACCACCTAGCTTCTCCATTCAGGCCCAGAGCACCCGGAAACAGCGCAGGCCAGAGCAGAGCCTGGACCCCAAAGACATGGGTACAGGTTCTGAAGGAAGGAAGATAAAAGTGCCACAGAACCATAAGATGAACCCTGGCATTCACATCTTGAGCTTCCGTCTTTCTTCGTCTTCCCAAATGATGGAGTGACAGGCATGCACCACCAGGCCCAGCCTTACACAGTGCTGGAGACCTTGTGATTGCTAAGCAGCCACTTGACCAAGTGATCTAGCATTTCAGCGTGCTTGTCCATAACCACAGCAGGACCAGGTTTGGTTGCCAACACCCACATCCGGTGTCTTACAACCACTATGACTCTAGCTCTAGGGCATCCAGTACCTCTTTTGACCTCCGAGGGCATATTTACTTATGTGTACATAATTAAAATTTAAATAAATCTAAAAAAAAGATTATTAACATTTATGGAGTGCTTATGGCATTTGACAGCCAAACGCATCTCGTGTCGCCTGGTTTAATATTCACAAGAACTTCATAACAGGTGAGGGGTACATTTTACATTTGGAGAAACTGAGGCTGGAGGTTAAGTAACGTCCCTCCACTTGTACAGAATTAAGTAGCTCGTCCCAGACTCAAGCCTAGAGCTCTGACTGCAAAGCCAGTCCTGATACCACTCTCTTGGACTGTCTTCTGTCTGCCTCAGCCAAGGCAGTCCTAGGGAATCCTGATTTCTCTACCTACAGATCAAACCAATCCACCACTCAACCAGGCCAGAAGATGAAAGTCCTTTATGGGTTGTACAGCACTGAGGGAGAGTTCCCAGCTGCCCGGGGGGAGTGCGGTGAGAGGTGTGAAGGGTTGAAGTCAGACTGAGGTCCAGTTTCATCCTCCAATGTGTTTGGCCTTGCCTTGTGAGTAGCAGCCTATGTGCCCAGGGGACCAAGGCCTGGACGACAATGAGATCTTTGTGTCCCTTGGCCAATGGGAAGATCTGACTGGAGAAAGATGCAGTGACAAAGCAATGGACTGAGTCGGTCTGGTGTGCCTGGCCTTGTGAGCCTGGCAGTCTTGGCTCTGAGCCAGATACACAGAGGGCACAGCCACGAAGGCTGTGCTACATGATCCTGCCCCTGTATCTGGAGCAGGCTGAGCTGGCACCAGCTCAGTCTGGGCTAGGCTATCAAGGCCCCAGGCTTTATCATTCACATTGTCCCATTGGCCTCATAAGCCTCTATTTCTTAGCCATTCAATGAGAACAGGACTGGGTTGAACTTTGTAGATTAAGAATTTTGAGGTAGAACCAAAAATAAATAAATCATTGACGTGGTGTAGCATCCTTTTGCATCCTTACAAGATGGAGGCAGGAAAATGAAAGCCAAAGAACGGAAGGCAGATAGAGGTGAGGAGTGAGGCACGTAGAAGGCAGAGGGAAGCAGGTTTGGGATGTAGCTCACCAGGCAAGAAGGCATAGCTTGCAGGAAGCACTGGTTTCAGTCCTCAACATTGCATAAAAGAGGCACGGGGAGATGGAAGCCATGTGCAGGGGGCTAGAAGGACAAAACTGGAGCAAGACAGAGGGAGCCCGAGGGGTGTGGTCCAAGAGCAAGGACCTCACGACCATGGCTTGTCATTTTGCAAGATGAAAAACAGATCCAGGGGTTTGGAGAAGTGGGTCCATAGTTAAGAATGCTTGTTGATTTTTGGAGAGGACCCAAGTTTGATTCCCAGCACCCATGTTGGGAAGCTCACAAGCACTGGTAACTCCATCTCTAGGGGAATCTAACACCTTTTTCTGGCCTCTGCAACACACACACACACACACACACACACACACAGAGAGAGAGAGAGAGAGAGAGAGAGAGAGAGAGAGAGAGAGAGAGA